>VXBH01005538.1:655542-766546 GCA_013400035.1 Rynchops niger
TTTGGTTTTTTTTTTTTTTTTTTTTTTTTTTTCAGTGCTAGAAAGAGAATGTCTATCACAGCTTCTCTGTTCTTCTTTTTTAATGTGCAATGTTAAGCTTTCCTTTCAAGGTAGTGTTTTATAAAGGATGATGTTGCATATACAGTATGTCAGTGCTGAGTGGCACTTTTCAGATGTCTGTCTTTCAAAGAAAGGGTCATTTCTCTGCATTATATATACTAAATGTATTAGCAGTCGTGTAACCTAAGCATGTAACCCATATCTTTTTGAAGGGCTTTTTGAGTATATTTCCTATTGTATAGCCGCTTTTTTCTATTATTTGCCAAAATAGGACAAACAGAGAGAAAGAAAAAAAAAAGGGGAGAATAAAAAGAAATGGAAAAGAGAACAGTAATCAGAGCCTTTGAATTGCCTAGTCAGTAATGCAGTGTCAGTCCTAATTATCAGTATCAAAATAGACAGCTTTCTTAAAAAGTATGTATGTAATACTTTCACATATTTATATACCAAGGACAGAAAAAGGCTTAGCACTCCCCCCACCTCATTGTTCACAGATATCCCGTTAAATTCAGTGGCAGTTCAGTACATTAAAGGCATGTAGTATCAGGATATATTGCTCACCATAATGTGTGACACCTTTATCTTACCTGTCATTCAAAGATTTAAAGAGAATAAATGTTGACTCAGGCCTTACATAGTTTTCTACAATATAAATAAGTGGTTGTTTTCAGGATATTAGGATTGCTTATTTGGTGCAGTTTACTGCACAGTGTGTGATGTTGACGGCTCTTTTCACTATCTGGTGCATTGAAATGGCTGGAACGATCAGCCCTCTGGAGTTTAAAGGGGAGTAAAAAGGAAAATGAGAGAAGAAATAATGAAGATCAGGTTCACTAGCCTTGTATTGTATAATAGCTGTCAAAATGAGATAGAAGTTATCAGAATGATCATATTAAGGGAGATAAGCTCTAACCAAAGTCCTATACATCAGTGTCAATGCAATATCTGCAGTGAAAGTGCAAAAGTTAAGCAATAAGAATTTCTTAAGAATGCACTGATCCTTGCAACGTAGTTGTATAATCCATATAATTTATATGAACTATCATCCCTGTACTCTTGTGACCTCAGGCCAACTGTATATTCAGCTATCTTTATTCAGACTCAATCATAAAAATACTAGAGGGAGTGAAAGACGAATACACTTTTCATCAAATTTCCAGATGTAACATAGTGGTTGAAATTTGTAACAGATCAAATTATGTACTTTTTTTTATCTATCTAGAGTTCTAGAATATTTACAGACTTCTTATTTCCATAGCCCTGATAGTCTCAAAATCTTTAATGTAAGATTTTGTGATATGATCAGACATTTATGATAAGTTTTCATTTTACAGGTAAAAATTAGATGTATGAGAAGACTTCATGACCAGACGAAAAAAAAAAAAAACACGTACAAAAGGAGGTCTTCAACACATGATGCCATGAATACCGCATAGCTAGTTATTATTAGTTAAAAACTAATTGTCCCTGTGCTTTCAAAATACCTTTCAATCCACATTACTTGGAATGTTTTCTGTGTTTGGGATGGAGGAGGTGTCTAAAGAAGTCCCTTATTGAAGAGGAATTCCATAGAACTTCTTTCAACATAAAAAACCCTACTCCTGTACTGAAACTGTACTTCCGTGAAGCACCTGTAAACATCTGACTCTTGAAAGTTCTGAGGAATTTGGGATCCTGCTCATCTGTGAATCTACCATCCCCTTGACGTATCTGCATGAAGGGACAACAGTTCACCAAACATTTTCCAAGTACACCTTCCGGTTCTGTATGCAGTTTAAGTACATTTTCCAATTTCCTTTTGAGCTCAGTGGCAGCAGTTATTGGTGGTCCCTTGTGAGATTTGAGAAGTACTTAGGGCACTTACAGGCTGACAAGACTGTGTTGCCTTGCAAAGTACAGCTCTGTTCACTATTGCCCTTAACATGGGGCTGTTGATGGCATCACTGTTCGGGTTTTATGCAAGTGGCTAGTACTTCCCAAATAAGTGAGAGACAGAGTTATTTCCATCCTCAGCCACATGTATTGCTAACATTTTTTTCACAGTGTCTAGTAACTGTGCCTAGTGTCTGTGTCTAGTAACGGTCTAGTAACTAGATGCCCTAATTTTAAGGTTATGGGCTCCAGATGAGGCTACAGATTGTCTAGTAAGGTGGATCTATGTGTTCTCTGTATTGCAAACAGTCAATATACATTAGGTTAGAGAGAATGAGAGCAGAAGGATGCATGAAAGGTTAGCCTCTTTGTAGTGAGAAAAGAAAGAGGGAAAAAGAGTGCAGACAAGGACAGTGGATATCATTTCATAAATATGCATTTTCAGGGCATGATTCATTTGCTCTGTTTTAGACATGCTCATTACCATGAGACATGTTGCACACTAGAATAGTTGATAGCTCATTTCCCATTGGCTATAACAATATTCTGGTGTAACTAGCTAACTAGCTTAAATACAGATCTTTGTGCTCTGGCCATCTAAAGTAAATTTTAAACAAAAAATACATGCTATCTACCCTTTGTTACCTGGAAATTAAAGTACTCAGGAAAAAGTCTGGAGTCTAGACCTACATTAAATATGTCTTATTGTAAAATGCATCAGCTGATGAGTGTTAATTAAAAAAAGAAACATATTTTTTTTTCATATAGTATGTCCTTGGAAAGGTAAAGGAGAAACTGGGAAAAACTTTTTTTTCTGCTAATAGGGAAGAAACAACAAAGAGATCTTCTAAGAGAGCTGAGAGAAAATGGAAGCAAAGATTAACTTTATTCACAGGCTGATGAAGAAATATTACAAGTTAAATTTTAATATTCATTTTGCAGTAGCAGTAAAATGTCCCCAGGGAGAGAAAATCCGTAGTAATATGTATTTAGCCTTGAACAAAAGATGAGAAAGAAAAGATGGACTTTTACAGCTTGCAGCTGTCAACATTTGGCTGCTATGTGGTATTGCACTCTTCGGGAAGAGGTAAAGTAAGGGCAAGAAGGGAAGGAGTTTCATTCAGAATGCCAGCAAAGAACATTGAACAACAGCAGAAGTGTTTGGCCTCTTACTGGTAAATAAGCAAAGTGTTACAGGCACCATATAGGCATACAAGAAATTCGTTCTAAGTGATAAGTAGAATGAAATCACATACAGAGCAAGTAAAAAATATTTTGTATGAGTACACATATGAATATCTAGCAGTATAAAGGATGTACAGTTTTTCAACTGCATCAGAGGAAAATGTTCAAGGACAGAAGTAGAGAAATGTTCCTGGTTTGCATTGATATGGCAGGAGTGGTTAGGGCCAATCCCAGAATAGGGGAAAGCAGAAAAGGTTTTTTTTTCAGCAGGTTCTGGTGGAAGGGAGATTTTTCTCACTGTTTAGCATATTGAGCCATTCTTCATGGGCCTTTTGCTCTTAATTTTTCATTGCTTTCTTTTGAAGCTCTTGCTGCTGACAAGAACTTAATTAAATATTTTAATCTCTATGTTTTTAAAATGATCAGTTTTAATCTGTCCTTTCATACGTAAACCATGGCTAGTTTAGATACAGGTCCCATATTATTTTTGTATTTTTGGAAGTCTACATCTAAATTCTGAATATATAATAAAGAATTGATAAAATCCTTATTTTGCACACTTCTATAACTACTTCCAGAGTGTGGCATAATGCTGTCAGAAGTTCAGTTCTAAGTGTTTATCGCTCCCTTTATTAAGCATAGTCACATTACAGCGCCATTATTTTAAACACAAGGAGTAGATAGACAGAAATTTGTTTCTATGCCTATATATAATATAATTTCATGACAATGAATTCTGGTTATTACTAGCTCAATACCAATTTGACCCTACACTGTTAAATAACCTTCCATTCCACATTACTTGGAATAATTTCTGTGTTTGTACTAAAAGACCAGTGTTTCAAAATCCCTTTTTGTACAATACCAACTGGGAGTCTGATGTACTCTTCCACATGTGTTATAAACAGATTGTATTTTCATTTGCAAATATGACATTATTACAAGAGTTAGTCTAACAACCTGAATAACTAACGTCCATACTTCATGTTTATTGCTGCCTGCATAAATTTTAATTACGAAGCTGTATAAATGTTCAAGAAACTACAGTATATAAGCAGAGTAACAATTAAATACCTGTTAATGCAATTATAACCCAATTATCTCTTTTAATTAAATGAGTTTGTCATTATTAGAAAAAACAAGAATATCTTTGAAACTGCAGGAAAACTTGTCCCAAAAGTTCTTGTAAGGCAGTTCTGTTCATCAATATCTAAAGGTAAAGCAAAGCTGTTGCCTTCTCACTTAGTTAAGCCCTTCAGTGAATATTAGAAAGCATGGTTTAGAACCACAGGAGGTGACTGCGCATAATGGTTCTGCTTCATTAGCAAGGATGTCTAATCATAAGGTAATGAATTGTCAAGCACCTAACAAAACCAGGAAACAAATATAGTATAAAAAAAGGAAGGACATAGATCATGGAGAGGCCTCAGGAGATCTTTTTGCAAGCAGAGGCGGAGATGTAAATGAGTTATTTACAAGCTCATTTGGGATAACACATTTGAAATATGAGTCAACATTTAAAAAAACCCCGCAAAACGATTTATTGAAATAGTGGTAAAATTAATAAGGTCAGAATTATCTTCTTACAAGTCCATATATATTATACCTGCAGCAGTAAAATGTTAATAATACCTTATTTAAAAAAAAAAAAATATTAGAGAAATTAAATGGGGAGGCATATTTTTTATTTAAATTTTGAGCTGTAGTGTATTATTCTTTGTTTCCCGTTCTATTAGATTAACATCACATTTCTAATTATATTATTCAGTTTATTTTAACTTTGCAATGTGTCTTTATCAACTATTTATATACTTGTATGTTACTTTTCATTAACATTTCATTTTATGTAGTTGGAAAAGACATAAAGAGTGTCACATGTCTATTGCAATCATTATGATATTTTTCTTAGCAAAGTTATTTGTATTTATACCTTACATATTACTAGCATTCTCCAAGACAATGGGGTAGCATGATTAGGGCAAAATGTAAGATTTATATTTCTGTCTTTATTTCTACGGTCAAGCAGTTCTGTGATATCTGGAAATTTGCTTCCCCTGCCTCAGGTCCCACACCATCAGAAACCATCTTTTGGAGTGTGTGTGTAAAGCTAAGTTTCTGCTTAAGCAGAATCTGTTGGATAAGAATTTGAATAACCAAATTCTACATTGTGACCTGTTCTAATGACAGCAAAGACTTGCAAAAGGCACTTTTTTTAAAAAAGAAATCTTAGTTAGAGAACCTTTTCCAAACAGATACAAAACTGTGTCCTTAATGAATATGCATTTTTCCTTTTTCCTGTTCTCTGATGTATTCAAGCTTAAAATTTTCATCTCAAAAGTCATGATTGAAACTGTATATGCTTTATTAGAAAAATCTGAAGCTTTTCTAGGGTTGTCGCCAGAGAGAATCCTATTTCCTACTGCCTGGTGCCATTAAAGTCTGGCCTTATGAGGAAGAATGTTTCATAAAGGCAGTGCCCAGAAACACTGTTCCAAATTGGACAGGCCTTCAACTAATAGTTACATTACAGATCGTAGCATTTTCATAGCTTGATATTTATACTTTGAGTAGATGAAGACCTAAATTCTCTGTTGATTTCAACAGGTCTTGAAAAAAAGGTAAATAGACAAAAGAATAATGCATTGCAGATTGGACAGGTTGGTAGACAGATAGAAAGACAGACAGATTGGTAGATAGCTCTAATAGCTTTCCTTTTTTTTTTTTTTTTNNTTTTTTTTTTTTTTTTTTTTCTCCAGGGTGCACTGTGATAAATTTAAAACTTTTTGGTAATTATCATATACTGATTATGCTACAACAGAGGAGGATAAATTCACACAAATCTGTAATCCTCTGAGACCTTATTTTGTTTGTTTTATGCCTTTCTAGTATAAGACATTTTAGACTATTTAAAAAACCTGCTATTTCCAACGAGGTGCCTCCAGGCATAGGTGCTCTTTCAAAAGAGCCTCTTGTTCTTTGAAGGGTTAGAGAAATCGATTCTTTGCCTCTGTGGTGTAAACACCACACACTGTAGTTGTGGTATTTGGACTCGGAGTAATTGGTGTGATTAATAAATGCTGATGGATCAGCAAACTGTTTGCTTTGTAAAGTTCAGGATTTTGGAGATTAGACTCAAACTGTTGTGTTGTTATTAATGTAATCAGTCCAACACAAAAAAAGATGGAGGAGATGACAATTTGGCAACACTTCAAAATAAATCATGGCACCTCATTAATCCCTTGAACTCATGCAGGATTGTTGAATTACTTAGCTAACCTCATTTGATATTAGCAAGGGTATAGCATTAATGCAATAGGAATTTCATTTTGATGTTATCTGAAAGTGGGATTAAGCCCACAAAAGGACATTGTATAAACCTGTTTTTCAGTGGCTAGATTGGCTGGCATGCCTTACAATCTTCTTTTTCATAGAAAGCAGAAATGTTTGTAATTTTTCCAAATGACCAAGAGATTTTCCAGGACACTCTTCAGTGAGAAATGGAGAATACTGGAAGAAAACGATTCTGTGATTCTATGATAATAAAGAGGAGTTCTAATTTTAAGAATTTCAATCAACTCCTTAGGGAAGTTAAGCTTCTCTAATGCTTTATCTTGATTTTCTTTTTCTCCTACTTTAAGTAATAACATTCTTAAAGGTCTTTGAATAATGGGTTATTAAATATGGCAAATTACTGAACATAAAGTATTAATATTCTTATTGGCATGTAAAATCTTTGTCAAGTGAAACTTTCTCAGGCATACTTGACTCTCAATTTCTTTTCTTTCCCAAGCATGCAGCCAGAAAGGCTATGGAATTGGCAAACTGCAATCTTTTCTGTAAAGAGAATTTTAGTAATGTATTAATGGTAAAGGCATAGGATTCAAGCTGCATTTTTTATCTCCATGTGACAGAGGTATTTACACAAAGGACCTTCAAGGGATTTCCTCTTGTCTCAGGGAAGTTCTGACAACTGCTGGTGTGTGATGAGATCAAGTTACAGCTGTCTGTTTGCAAGCTCCCACAGGTCTTGTTTTTTATCTCTTTTTGATTGGAAATGCCTTTTATTCTCAGATTCCTCTTGCATCAGTCTTAGGCAGATACTTCATAAAATGTCTGTTGAAATTTAATTTTCTCCTTCATCTCTGTTGTCTAAATGTAGGGATTTTTCCTGGCCTGAACTGTAACATATAGCTCCTGGTTATGGTTGTTCCAAGAGGCTATACGTTGTTTATTGCTAGTGTATACGGAAACAGCCATACTAACGTATATATTTCTCTCTTGAATGGTAGATCAGTCTTCTGTAGAAACACAACTAAGCCAATCTAATTTTCAAAGCAGTTATTCAACAGGAAGGACCACATTTATACTTGAAGTGATTGATGCAGTAATTTCTAGTAAATAGAAATCTACTCTGGGATGCTTTGTTAACTGTATGGAACCTGTTAAATGCTGTTTGTTGTTCAGTGTTTAAAATAGCATTAACTTTCTTTCTTTCTTTTCTTTCTTTCTTTCTTTCTTTCTTTCTTTCTTTCTTTCTTTCTTTCTTTCTTTCTTTCTTTCTTTCTCTTCTTAGCTCTGTTGCAGCTGAAGAAGAAAAACAACTTACCATTTCAGATGGAATGATATGAATTATATGGGAAGATTTGACTCTCCAATTTCCCAAATTAAAAAAAAAAAAGCAATCTATATTTTCATTCACCAATATAATTCCTATGACTAAATACGTACAGTAAATCAGAATACAAACTGTGTGAATTAAGTAATATAAAATGACCATTTATATTAAAGCTAATAAAACAATACATTTATGTTTCCTACACAGTGCACTACAATTTTTTAACAGTTTAGTTATTAAAAAAATAGAAATACAGTAAATGTATTAGGCTTATTTTGATGTTTAACTACTAGAAATTTACCACTTACATTCATATAAATGTGAGACTTAAAAAGAACAAAGCTTGTTGATATGACCATCACAAACATCCATCATTAAGCCTAGATGCTTCAAAAAAAAAAATCCAAATAAATACAACATGGATTCAATCGAACAGTTACATGAATGTCTTACTGAGATTCAAGATGTATGAGAAAAATATGTCACTATTATGTGCACACAAACAAACTCAAGTCTGGAAATGTTATAATTATTTCTGGGTGGAGGCTTGTTTGGTTGGTTTTGTTGTGGTTTTCTGTGGCTGAAACTATTCTCCAATTTTGACTCGATTCCACAAACCACTTCCTTGAAAGTATATTTTCCAGCACATAAATGAGCTTTCTTCTCAGACTATTATTATTTAGGACAATCAAAGCTGTTTAGCTTTCACTTTTAAGCATGTGCTTTCTTGAGATTACCTTCTATTCCTCTAATATTCTATAGCTATTTTTACAATGGAAGCAGAGTCTCTTTGAATGGTCTCTTTCCCCCCAGGTTCCTTTGAAACTTCCCATTTTTATTGCTTGTTCAGCCTTTAATGCAAGTTACTCATGCTCAGACTATGAACCTGGGTCTTTTAACATATTGTAAATTCTCCCAGGAGACCTTTTCCTTGCTGCCCTCAGGGGAATACAGATGTCAACTTGTGTCTTACTGCAGTCTCCCTGCCGGTAGCTCAATAGATCAATGGTATGCTTAACAGGCAAACTGCTTTCAGTAATGGCATAATCCTGAATCCCAATACAGTTCGTTGTACTCCCAGCATTTGCGGTAGGATCGTGGCTGGGTGCCCTGTCTACGCTGTGGTAAAACAAAATGAAGTTGTGCAGCCAGCAGTAGCACTTTTAGTACCACAAGTTCCTTCTGTTTCCAGAAACATTAATTTTTGGAACAACTACTAATCTTATTTTGTTTTGGCTTGTTTTCTATCTCACTGAAATGCAGTCAAGATTACTGGTTACCGTTGCAAACATTCAGGTAGCCTGATCAGTTATGGTAATTAGCTTTGAGGGTGAATTTTTTCATATGTTCCAAGATGAGGCAGATCAGAATTCTCTTTATTAGCATAATATTTACCAGGGTAGCACTTGTATTCAGCTCCAAGGAATTAATCTTCCTAGTTGACTGTATCCAAATTCTTGTTTCCCTATTCAGATGGACTGTTCTGCACACTGAACAGAGGAGGGCCCCAGCACAGGTCCCAGGCTGCTCACCTCTGAAACGTAAATTCACATGACGGAGAAAGATGAAGGAAAAATAAATGGTTTGCAAAGGCGGCACACCTAATGCAAAATTTTGATGCCTAATGGCAGCAAAATAATGAATTGCAAAGCAAAAACACTGAATTATTTTTGAAACCTGGGGAAAAAAGCCTAATTAATCAGCTGTACAATTACAGCATCTACTGAGTCCTGAGGCAGGTGGCAAGGGCAGTTCATATCTCTTGGAGATATTATTTTGGCCTCTCTGCAGACTCAGCCTACTTGAGAGTTCACAGGTGTGAAGTTATCAGTGCTATCAGGCAACCAAGTAACTTGTTCTTACTTGAAGCAGTGGAACGACTTGAAGTGAATGCTGAGACTGCACATGACAGAAGCAAGTGTATTTTGAGCCAGTTTTGATGATGAACAAATTAGAGAGCCCAGGAGCAAAACACTGCTCCTGCTTCAGCTTTTCTTNGCTTGTGGAAGTCGGAATATTAAGTTCTGAGTTGGGGGCTAAAAAGACCCGAAAGATAATGAAGTAAAGAAAAAATGACTAAAAATGAATTCATTAACATCCCCTACTACATCCAGAAAGAAATGCTCCTGGGTAAGAGATATCATTTCTGAAAAAAAAAACCAACCTGTGTCTTTGAGGAACTGAAAGAATGCACGTGTTCTTATTTCTCACGTAATTAATCCTTTTCACCTTGTGTTTCTTTTCTCTTATGTATTCTATGTTTGTAACTGGGTGCGGGGGAAGTATTGTCATCCTATGCAGAGTTCTTCATCTTTCCCTTTCTTAATGTGGAAAAGACAGAACAACAACCTTTTGAACCAATATGATATATCACTTAATTTTCTTATCTCTTCCTTTTTGCCAAACAGTTCCATTAGGAAGAGATTTGTTTCAGAGTCCATATGGTCATATAGCATCACTGTGAGCACTTGAAGGGCATTGAATTAAATCTTGGCTCCAGTGTGCATGGAGCCACTGATTTTGTGCAAGTCAAAACTTCACCCATCACCCTTAAAAACGGTTTATATTTAGAAGTTCCCCAAGCCCTTGGTGACTGGAGCCGCTGCATGAACTGTAGAAAGTTTAACTTGTGTTTTTAAAACTATAGCTGTATTGTGCTGAGCTATTTTTCAATTCAGGTCTCCCCATACTCAGAGACTATTGAAAAGGTGATGCAGCAAATAACTGTTTCTTTCTTTTGTTTGGTAACTCTCAATAACAGCAATAGTCTGTGGGGCGATACTAAGCAATCTGCAGTTAGCTTGGAGATAATTTCAGATCCCTCAAAAGGATCCTCTTACCATGCAGTGACATACTTCTATTCTGGTACCTGACTCAAAGAGTAGATGTCAGGAACCAGCCTTGACATCCCAAGTTCCTGTCTGATTTGCTAGTCTGTAGAAAATCTTCCTTATTGTGTGTTTCCTTAGAGGAAGTCCTCCCTTTGACAAAACCTGATCTCATCAGAACTAATCCACATGGTCAAATACACATCATATTTCTTTTATTCCGCTGTCTTGTACAAGACTCATTCGTCACCTTTCTCTAAAGCTGGCAATAAGGTGATTTTCAGGCACACTTTAGTGGATAACTCTGCTTATTCTTCCCTATAGGTCAACTTGAGCCTGTGTCTTCACTGTGTCTGTATAACAGCTTTAAAGCAATCTTAAATTAACTAAAAACAATGATACTATTTCAAATGAAATGTAATAAATTTTGCCACACAACCTGTTCCTCTACATAAAAGGAATTAATGGTTATTTTGTCTTCAGCAAAATTTCAAATAACTTTTAAGAGCTGTAAAATCAGGCATTGGTGGAGTAAAATCTAAACACAATAGCTTCAAGATGCAAATAACACTCCCCTAATCAAACTTAACAGACCCCATCTACCTTGATTTTATACTCGCAAATGTATTACAGACTATGTGAGTAGGTCACTGAATGTGAAAAATATCTCAATTTAAAAAAAAAAAAAGGATTTTGGACCTGAGTGCCTGTCCATTAATGACATAAAGTGCTGGCAGCAAGAACAAACAGCGAGAGATGTGATGTCAAGGCCTCTTGTGAAATGAAGTTTTGTAACTTCACTAGGGTTGATAGATAGGTAATAATTCCATTCTTAAGTGAAAGCATATACCATAGAGAGATTAGCTGAGATTTTTATTCACATAGGTTACCATTTACACACCTATAGTTTGAGCTGCGCAGTTTGAGCAAATATATAAACATTTAATTAGCTTAATATTCTGTTACTCTTTAATATGTCTGCATATCTTAGTCTTTCTGCACTGAAGAGTTTGGGCTGGAATTCATTGAGACAGTGGAAAGGCTGTAAGGAGTTCCACAGCATCAAAGACTCTGAAAACTAACATTAACAGCACTGTAAATCTGACATGAACAATTTAACAATTTAGCAATGACTTCAGAGGAAAACTTTGCTAAAGCCCATTCCTCTGGGTGTTATCTAACTAGGAAATAAGCCTTCAGGTCTCTGCAAAATGTAACCCACCTTACTTGCCTTAGATTACATAGCAGATACTGAAATCATCTTTAAACCAGTCAACTGAGAGGGACTTGTGTGACACTAAATTATTCCTTATCCTTACAAACAGATTGCAGAAACACAAGGGTAAGAACTGATGGGTTTTGGTAAGTACAGGTTCACTCCTGTTTAGGTTTCAAGAAGTACATCTTGGATATTTCTTTTTCTTTTTCTGTCCTTTTCCTGCCTCCTTTTTTTTTTTTTTTTTTTTTTTTTCTTTTCCTTTTCAGAACAACATAAATATCAACTTCAGACTTCACCTCAGGGAACTCAGATCACAATTTAGTATGGCTTAAAGATGCATGTCCAAGACAGAGCTTAGGAATTAGAAGACCAATTGCTCTCTGGTATACATTAATTCTTGTCAATATTCTGGACATGAAGACATGTACAAATAGATGGAATTTTGTTCCTCTCCCCACCACCACCAAAACTCTAATACAGAAATGTTTAGATTAAATGCAATAGCTGTTTCAGGCCAGATGAGAACTATACTCATTGACTGACTTTGCATCAGGCTTCAGATATGTGCTAAGGACATTTAGAAGCTTAAATCCTAGTAGAATGAAACTCCAACATATAGCAAGATCTGGTTTTGGCAATATTCCCCCTTCTAGTGGGAGGTGAGGCTGGATGACCCCCAGAGGCCTCTTCCAACCACGGTTCCTAGGATTTTGTGATTGACCATACGGTGAGGTTATTCCATCTTTGGCTTTCAGATAGGTTCCTGAAACAATGTTAGTTATTTGTTATGCACTATAAAGCACTGACCTGGAAACAGTGTCACCAAGTTGCAGCATCTTAAAAATTACCTAGTTTGCCCCTATATAAAAAGACATCACGGCATGATATTGCATACTCATATCCCATACACTTTAAAGTGTTTCTGGGAGTTGTGCCTCCTTTGAAAGTCCAGCTGGATTGATTTTGAGAGATTGTTGAGGCATTGCCATCCGGATCAAAAATGTAGTAGTTTAAAAGGCAGTGTGATCTTGCCTCTTTCCCGTAAGGAAACTTCTGATGAAGCTTACGGTTTTACAGAAAGTTGATATGTTCACTTTCTAGGATTTTGTTGAGAAACAAGCAGGAAGAAAGGGATAGATAAATCTTTAGATTTGTGAATTATGAGCACACTTGGATACTGTTTCCACTTTTAATATATAAACAAGGTCCGCAAATTTTGGAAAAATATTGAGGTGCATTCTTCTATGCTTTTGCTAAAGACTAGCATATCTGACTTACACACTCTGATTGTTTAGTAAGATTTGGATCACACCAAATCCAAAAGCAATAATAACATTTTAACAGATTTGTTTGTTTGTATTTTTAAAAATAATATACTATTTAGACAAGCAAAAGCAGTCATCCAAATAGCATATTAAAACCACATCTATGCATATTTAATCTTCCATTGTGCTGCACAAGTGTTCTTTAAGGAAGAAGTATGTAAAGTCTAAAGATCAGTGGGATTCCTACATATACTGGTGGTTTTTAGGAAAGAGACAGATGTATGACCCTATAACATAGGCAGTTTCAAATGCCCAATCTTTCTGTTCCGATCCAGGCAAGAAATGAAGAGTCCCCTTGAGTACTAATTAGGCCTACCTAAGTCATCATTAACAGATCTGCAAAGTAAAGTACAGCAAGCCCCTCTCCCCACTCCATGCTGTGCCCTCTCAACCTACATATATTTTACATTGTTGTTTTTCCATCTGCTACAACCTGTGCAACAAAATCTTCCTTTTCCTTGTCTGATCCTGAGCCATTACGAGCAAATTCTGTTTCTTAAAGGAAGGATTTTCAGAAAGAAGTTAAATGGCAAATCACAATTTTTATGAGGAAATACATATCAGTATGTAGACACCAATAGTAGAACTGCATAGATTTAGAGATGTGTGAGAGGAATTATTTTACAAGAAAGCTTGTGTCTCAATTTCTGTCTTTTTGAAATAATTGGCAAAAAAGTCTACCTGATTACACTGGAAGTAGGATCAGGCCCTTAAATATGTTGCTATAACTCTTCTTAAGACTTCTAAAGCTTATGTTAGGATCTCAAATCTTGTCTGTCTACCTCAGGAATGAGAAGTGTATATTTTTATAGTAGTTAAATATATATTTCACTGATTTAAAATGTGTTTTGCAAAGCTGTCCTTGTCACTTCTAGACTGATCTATTTATATGCACTTTCCCCTTCCCAACTCTGTTTAGATAGCTGTAGGGGAAAAAAAAAAAAAAAAAAATCTGTCTGTACTACTATGGCATGTTGTGTATCTAGACATAATTTTACTATTGTCAAAACCTTAAGACTCTTTACAGAGAGGGTTATGAAATAATAACTTTATTTAAAGACTCAAAACTTGACATTAAATTGTGGAATGACTGAAAAGAACACAAAAGTCAGCACCACAGCAAGAAAAAAAAACAAACAATCACCCAAAATTTAAAAATGTCTGGAATCTTCTTCTTGTAAGGGAACTAATATCCATCTTTTTTCCTTTCAAGCTCTATTTTAAACCTCCTTAACAAGACCTGCTGATTTTAACATCTCTTTGATAATGCAAAATAAGTAAATAAAAAAAAAAAAAAAAAAAAAACCACCATAGTTCATCCACTGTCAAGAAACAAAGTCAAATCTTAAGTCAAATCTGCTGTCATTGTTCAATGTGCCAACCTTGTGGCCTCTGTGTTGGAGTGACTACATCGGTGGACAAGGGAAGAGCTACAGATGTCATCTGTCTGGACTTCTGTAAGGCCTTTGACACAGTCCCCAGCAACACCCTTCTCTCTAAATTGGACGGATATGGTGTACTGTTCAGTGGATGAGGAACTGGTTGGATGGTTGCATCCAGAAAGTAGTGGTCAATGGCTCAATGTCCAGAAGGAGATCGGTAACAAGTGATGTTCCTCAGGGTTTCTGCCCTGACCAGTACTGTTTAATATCTTCATCAATGACATAAGCAATGGAATCAAGTGCACCCTCAGCAAGTTTGTGGATGACACCAAGCTGTGGGGTGCAGCTGGCACACCTGAGGGATGGGATGTTATTCAGAAAAACCTAGACAGGCTCAAGAAGTGTGTGAACCTCATGAGGTTCAACAAGGCCAAGTGCAAAGTCCTGCTCAGGGGTTGGGACAACTCCTAGTGTCAAGAGAGGCTAAATGATGAAGGGATTGAGAGTAGCCCTGCCAAGGACTTGAGGGTAGTGGTGGATGAAAAGCTGGACATGAGCTGAAAATGTGTGCTTGAAGGCCAACCACATCCTGGGCTTCATCAAAAAAATCATGGCCAGCAGGATGAGGGCGGGAATTCTGCCCCTCTACTCTGCTCTTGTGAGACACCACCTGGAGTACTGCATCCTAGCTTGTATCAGGAATAGCGTGGTGAGCCGGACTAGGGAAGTGATCATTCCCCTGTACTCGGTACTGTGTTCAGTTTTGGGTCCCTCACTACAAGAAGGACATTGAGGTGTTGGAGCGTGTCCAGAGGAGGCCTACAAAGCTGGTGAGGGGTCTGGAGGACAAACCTTATGAGGAACGACTGAGGGAGCTGGGGTTGTTCAGCCTGGAGAAGAGGAGACTGAGGGGAGACCTTCTCACCCTCTACAACTACCTGAAAGGAGGTTGTAGAGAGATGGGGGCTGACCTCTTCTCCCAGGTGANCAGCTTGGAGAAAATGCGACTCCAAGGAGACCATATAGCAGCCTTTCAGTACTACAGGCGCCTGCAGGAAAGATGGGGACAAACTTTTTAGCAGGACCTGTTGTAATAGGATAAGGCGTAATGGCTTAAAACTAAAAGAGTGAAAATTCAGACTAGATATAAGGAAGAATTGTTTTACAGTGAGGGTGGTAAAATAGCAGGACAGGTTGACCAGTCATATAGTAGATGTGCCATCTCAGAAAACATTTAAGGTCAGGGGCTCTGAGAAACCTGCTATAGTTGAAGATGTCCCTGTTCATGGCTGGGGGTTTGGACTAGATGACCTTTAAAGGTCCCTTGTAACACAAACTATTCTATGATTCTATTGGACAGCATTCTTTATACACAACAAATGACATTAGAAGACCCCAAAACAATTACTCAGCTTATGTATTTTTTCTTGGTAATATAATATAACATAACAGAATTAACTTATTAGCCATTTACAAATGTGATGTTTTCTAAAGTTTTCCAGTGAACATGAGGTGCTTCTCCACAGTTATCCCTTGGAAACTGAGAAAATATCACACTTCACTTGGGAGCTTGATGTAGGTACTAACAACACTTCCAGTGATTCACGCAGCACCCAGTGTGTGCCAGGCTATATTTCTTTTACCATAATTCCTTTTATGTGCCTATAAAATTACACACAAGGAGACCGTGTGACATATTTTGCTTTCTTCAAATATTAATTTGAAAAACATAGCTCAAACTAGTAAGAACTTGCAAAAAGGTCATATTACATTACCAAACAGATGAATTTGTGTTGGGTAGCACAAGATGTTTCAAGGAAAATGAAAATCATCCAGGGAAAAAAAAAGAAGATAATAACATATTTTCACAAGACCCCAGTCTTTTTCATACTTCTGCAGATAGAACACCTACTGCAGCTGAAATAAATATAGCAACCTTCTAGCTACACCCCTGTTCACTACCTTTCACAGTCTGTGCCTTTTCCATCTCTGATATGACTGTCCCACCTTTCTCCATTATTCCTTAGTTTCCCTTTGTTGTATTGATAACAGTGGAAAAGTTCCCCTTTACATTGGGAGATATAATCAGCAATTATAAAGATATTCCTCTCTGTGTCATTAATCTAAAGGGCAGAGGACCATGGCCTCAGCACCTCGGCCCACAGTTTGGAGTTTTGAGCACAGTCACTACTGTAAATTTGAGCTTGTGCAAAATGCTTCATTATTATGATCCTCTCCAAACCAGTGATTGAAAGTTTTCAAAAACTGTGATTTTGGTGGAGGAAGCAACATACACTGGAATAAGAACATATCTTACCTACCTTAGAGACTTCCTCATTAGCAAGGATTCATAAACAGATAAAATATGACACCTCACTTTCTGCTTCTGCCTCCTCTGGAGTCCATCAAACAATACTGGAAACTTAAATCTAATAAACTGAATTTCCTTTTCTCTATATATCTCTCTCTCGCATTTTTTCTTTTTCCTATTTTTTTCTTTTTTTCTTTTCTTTAATAAACAAAAGTGAAAACTACCCAATGAATCTTGAACATAATAACACAGTTCTTAATACTTAATCTTTCTTTTGCCACATATGCGTCAAGTCAGAGGTGAATTTTGCCACTACTAATGAAAGGAAGCTGAAGCCCATATCTTTCTTCCGACCTAATTTTCAACACGTCCAAAGTGGTTTTGCAGTTATTTGTCCAACTGTCAATACATTTTTTCCCTAGCTGAACTGTTGTTCATCTGGACTAAACAAGTATTAAAAAGAAGGTAGGATTTAAAAAAGCAAAAATATTTCCAGGGCAAAAAGTATTTAATTCTTCTTGTATTATTTTAAATTTTGGTAGGTGATGTTAAATTAATAATTAAATAAATAGGTTTAAAAAATCTCTCTCCAAGAAGTAATACCTGGGAAATATTGTGTCTGCTGTTCAAGAGCAATATTTAGTAAAAAGGTTGCAGCCAGTAACTTTTTCTGCTGCTGATAAATGCGAAATACTTTCTTGCAACTGTCAAACAAATACACCATCTGAGAACATCCCTCGTTGCTCTTCCAAGTCTTCAGTATTACCCCCAGTGGTCTAGGAGGCAATCACAGTTTTGAAACATGAGTTTAATTTTAATTTCTGTGTTATTATATTGACAGAAGAGCAATAAAAACAACTCTACTTGCAACCTGCAGTAAACTCATCTGGTAGATTGAAAACATTACAGCTCAAAGGTGCCCCCATAGAGAAATAAAATAAAATCGAGGAAATGTTTGAAGCAACATGCTCATATTTCTTCAGATGTACAAGAGTTACTCTGACCTTCTGGAAAAAAACAACTATTTATGCATTGGACTAAATCAGAATCTCAGGATTGACAAAAATATTCTTCCTAATTTGCCTGGCCAATTATCTTAAAATATTTATTTTATATGTACCATTGTAATCAGTAGTTCTCAATTACAATTCTAATTGTACTTTGATTTTGGATAATTTTTATCATTTATATTTCTCAAATGTATGAATTGTTTAATATTATTTCATGTTTACTCTACCTCCCAGTTCAAACCTGATAGAACAGTTACTGACATTTCACTTTATAATTTTTAGAAGAAAAGTTGACCGTACATTTTTGGAATTTCAGAAATTCTCAATGTTTAATTAATTTTGAATTTACTTGGGGAAGAGAGTTTAAGTTACTTTTTTTTTTTTTNGAAAAAATTTTAAGTTTTTTTTTTTTTTTTTTTTTTTTTTTTTACCAAGGAGTCAAAAATTCAAGTGTTTTCTCTATTTCTCTATTTAACACTTAGTTTTCTGCTTTGGTGGAACTCAGTTCTCTATTCCCTTTTGTAACAAGTATAATTTTCAGACATTTAACAATTAGCCTAAAAATTTCTAGATTTACAACTAGATCTGAATTAACCTCTCCTCTATTCCCTTCCTGCCCAAACCTATTATGAAGTAAAATAAACACATGTTTCCCTCAGGAATTTTGTATATCTTCCTGAAGTGCTGGACAACCTTGAATCTGTGCTGTAAATTTTCTGTTTCCAGGCACCTGCAAATCTGTAATTCCACAATGAATAAAGGTCAATCTTATTATTTAGATCTTTAGATCATGGAAGTTCAAGTAATTTTCCAAACTTTCTAGACACTGATTGCACTAGAGCCAAACCTGTTGATGTTATTTATGTCCTGTATCATAGGCCACAAAGAGTGAGATTCAGATTCAGATTCTTTCACCATTTTAAAGTTTCTAAAATTTGATGATTTTATATTATCACTCTGAGCTCCCAATGGAAATTGAATCTTCAGAGTCAATGATATTTAGAGAACAAATACACACACACATATTTCTAGTATTTTAAAAGTTCTAGGCTACCTTGCCTGGCCTCTCTACCTTCCTCTCCAGAAATGCATGGGGGTCACTTGTGGATCCTATGTTCACATCTGACAGATACACATAGACAGTTCAGATGCTCTGGGGTGTTTCACATGGCAAAAACCATCTTTATGTAGGTAACTGAATAGCAACCATACTAGCTAGTCTGTTGAATCATTCCGTAGGTTCTCTAAACTCCATTATATACAGAATGTTAAAAGTGAGTGTATCTAATGTAAAATCCTATGAGAAGTGCAAAAATGCAGTTCCTGATAAAGCATGTTTACAAGGAAGCGGGTGATGGTGTCTTCACTGAATTTCAGTCCTTTACCTTGACTTTATGTTATTTCTGATGAAATTTAGAGTTTGCATGATATACTGAATGAACTTCACTCACATCCTTGAATTGGCTTTGCACCAAAATCTGTGAAATTTCTCAAATGATAATTTAAGTCTAGGAACTACAGTTAATCAATTGTTCAATTGGTATGCCTTTAATTATTTATTTAGTTACCGTTTATTATTTAATATCAATTAATATTTTAATGTTATTTAATATTTAATACTCTTAATTAATAGCTAATACTGAAAAAATCATTCTAAGAGAAGAGACTCATAAACTGGAATACAAATTTTGTCAAGCCCTTTTGTTATGTGAGATGGAAACCAAACACACACAGAGATACTGTTTTATGCTGGGATCCGTAATGAAGGGCTCATGATGAATTTTTCCAATACCCTTATATGATTATTGACTTTGGCCAAATATTTTCCATACTTCCATTACAAATATTCATTTTTGCTTTACAGTGGTTCTTTTAGGTTCAGCACAATCTTACAGTACTCCTTTAATAGCAAAGGTAATTTTAGCTTACGTTACAAGATTTTGAAGCAAGTTTAACATTAAGTGCTACTGAAACATATGGCTCAATGTTTATCTTGTTTTATGCAACATCAGTTTTATGTAATGCGTGTTTTCGTGAAGCTGTTAATCTTATGAGACAATGCTTATTTTGCAGTTTTCTTACTCCAACTTTTTGGGAGTGGCAAACCGGTTTAACATGAATCTGCATAATGACTGAGACCCATTGTTACTTTGCTGCTTAGCAAACCATTAGGCTAGCACTTTAAGACCAAGCCAGGACAAGAGCTTGTCCTTGGTTGCCATTCATGGTGAGGAGTCTGTTGAAAACAAGAGTTGGACCCAACTCGAAACTTTGTGTGCTGTGTAATGGAACTGACGGGAATCTTACCTCCCTTGCATCAATGAACAAGACAAGGACACAGCCAGCCATTATAATTCTTTTCCTGCAACTTGAATACTTCCCTGCAATTATAAAACAAAAACGATAAAGAACTGATCACATGTTTATTACCTGAGGCTGAATTGCATTTATGTTTTTGCTTCATTTTGCACTTGGAGTGAAAATGTTTATAAGAAAAAATCCAGCATTTTCTAGTCATTGTTAATCAATGTCATAATGGCAAAACTTATTTTAAACATGGACAGAAAAAAACCCAATGATAGCATTCCAGCTTCTTATTTGAAATAACACCAGGACAAACATGAAGGTGTCTTTGTTCTCGGTAGTGGGTCCAATTTTGGAGACTCTTTAAAAGGCAAAGTTGCAAAATTAAGCTAGCAATTAATATGCCATTTATACCATATTACCATTAAATCTGTTAAACGTGTTTTAAATTATAAAGAAGTCTTTTATTTTAATTACATTGCAATAGATATTGAAATCAGAATTATTTAAAAAAAGTAAATCAAACCCATAACCACACAATCTTTGGTAATATGTATTTCAGAGAGCAATTATCTGCTTTCTTAGTAATCTATATTTAGATAAATTTCTGAAAATTTAGTCCAGCTGTTCTTTAAAACAAAAGAGTATATTAATCAAAAGATAAGCAGACTAATTTTTAGTTGGTTGGAATGTGTTTCTTAAAGCTGCAGTTATCCACAGGAAAAAAAAAAAAAAGCCATCTTTTTTTTCATTCTCTGTTTTGTCTCAAATTTCAAATAACATTAGATTTACATTTGAAATAGTTCTTTCTCTTCATCTCATATCTGAATACTGTACAAATGCCAGAGACAGCTTTGCTATTTAAATGTGGTCAGTGTTTATTATTCTATACATATATTGACAGTAATAATTAATCATAATATTAAGTATCTTTGGAAGATTCCAAAAGAATCTTAAAACCTCAATGAATAATATTGTCATCTTCTCTATATGGGAATTGGAAGCACAGAGGGAAAAAGAATTCGTCCAAAATCTCACAGTAAATCAGTAACAGAGTGATAACTAGAACATAGGTTTCCTGACTCATATCTCTGCTTTAACCAGAAAATGACCCTGACCACGTGAACAAGGAGTTTGAGACACACACATTTAAAATATATGTATTTTCTGTAAGCAGAATGCTTTGTGTAAAATTATTTAATTTAAACAAGTAACAAACAAGATGTTTTCTTTTAACAGATAAATTCTGTTAAAATTGTTAAGTAAAAAATGAAAGTAGGACTAAAGGTAGGGAAAGAGATGCTCATTTTAGAGATTTTCATCTTGATAACAACCATTCTTGAAGATATAAAACAAAAGATGTCTCCTATCTTTAACTTTAACTAATAGTTGTGTTAGAATACATGACAAGTAGAAACAGGTGGACAACTACATATCTGGTAAGGTAAATTTATTTGGAGCTAAGGTAAGAACTTCTTGAAGAATATATTTGAAAATATAATTGTAGCATTTTTAAAATATTATATCCACTCACTGCCTCAAGACCCAGGCAGCAATGAATTTACTGCCCCCTTCACCAGAGACCCATTCATAAGAAATATGGTGGCAGAAAAGTCTCTCAATTTTTCTTCAGAATTGGTCCTTTGGGAAACAGAATTAAGTACATGAAATTTTACTGTTGGTTTACTTCCAAAATTTCCCATGTAGTTTTCCCCTCGAGACCAGATACAAATCCAATCTGAAAACTCCATAGTTCTATGATTAGACTTCATTTTTTCTAAAATATTTTCTTCCATAAATATTTGCCAATTTGTTTTGATCCAGATATAAATGAAAATTGTTCTAAGAAATGTTATTTGGAGGACTATGGAGTGATAAAGCAGGGTATTTAGCTTTTTGAGACAAACTGATTGTACAAATGGGTTGTGAAGCAGTTGGAAAGTTTCTACTGATTTTAGTGGTCTTTTAAAAGCACATAGTTAAGTTATATTGTTACGCATCAATTTTGGTGCTGCTTTTACCCTGTCTCCTTGTTCCATTGCTATCCTGTATATTCTCTCAATACAGCTTTTTTCAACATTTATTTCATAAGGCTAAGTGTAATGTTTTCCCCTTTTCTTTTTATCCAGTAAAATTGATTCCCATATTCCTTGGCCTTACAAGAGATAAAAAAATGAAAGAAAAAGGTAACTGATTAAAAAAAATAAAAGTAAAAGTCATTTTATCTGAAAAAAAAATTCAGAAGTGGAAATAAGTATATTTGCTTTGTCATTTTTAATTAAGAAATAAATGTTCTGTCAATTTGAGTTTTGAGTGTTGCTTCAGTTAATCTTGTTTTTATGTGCTTCATATCTCAGTGCTATTGATTTACCTTGTGCTTGTCTTTTTGCAATACAGGGAAATATACCAAGTTATTTCGGAGAATCAAAATGGTAAAAAGAGAGAAGAAAAGTGTCTTTCTTATACATGCATAGCAGCACTGAACTCATGACACCATGTCAAACTTAGCCTTTGGCTATACTTGAACCATAATTAATAGTAAATGAAATCGCTGACATGAGGAAATGTAATTGCAGTATCTTCTAATTTATGTAGAAGACATTTTAGCTTCTGGGCTAAATTTTCAAAAGTTCCTAAATAAAATAGAAGATTATGGGTAGAGTTGGATGTGTTGTTCCAGCTGGTGCTGATCTAGGTTAAGAAGTGACCACAGCCTACTGATAGCTCCTCATTATCATCCTGCACACAGGCTGCCTGCTGTAGATTCACACCTGCGCCACCTTGAAGTATAGCTACAGAGGTAGCCACTTGCCACATCCAGTTCAGCTTTAACAATTCTAACCAGTGTCATTTGTGTTCTTGTCACTAAGTTTTGTCAGAACCAAGGGTGATGATGAACATACTAGGATGTGTCTTGAGACCTTATCTGAATGAGGACATTGAACTAGTTTATTTAAATGTCTGCTTAGATAAATTAGTGCAGAAGGCTGTAAGGCTGTCCAGATTTGTTTGTTTCAATTCAGACCTTTGAAGTGTAGACTGAATGACTTTACATCAAAGGTATATGTGAGGGGACTAATTTCAATGTAGGAGGACCATACAGGCACATTACAGGNTAAAATAAAGGGGAATAAGCATCTCTAGAAGGCAATTGATCCAATCCCAAGAAATAAAGAATTGTTATTATTTAATCCAATGTTAGGTGACATAAATTCCACCATTAAGGTGCTGAAACTTAATAAATCACCAGTCTTTCTCTGGAGACTTTCAACAGGATTTAACTTGAACTCACTTCTTCGTTAAAACACAGGAAACTTTTAAGATCTTTATACTACAACCCTAAAGTTGAGGTACACTTGAGGCATTTAAATTGGGTGACGTGGATCCCACCCCTAAAATTTACTACTATATGCTCATTTTAAAAATATTTTAAGTGTACAGGTTGACTACAAGCTATATTGAAAGTATATCCATCAGAATGTTATGTCAAAATTCTGAATGTTCACTATCTAACAATGTAGAAAAAGCTGATATGAAGTACTAAGCATACTCAGTATTAGCACTCCTGCCCCTTAGGCTGATCAAGACCTAGAACCAGAAATCCTTTCCTGCAGGAAAACACTAAACTCTCCATTTTTTAACATACGCAAGAAGGATTCACACAGTTTAAACTAGGCTATGACGTTGTAGTGTCTCCCATCATTTTTTACATAGTGAGGTGTAAAGGATTTATCTGGAATGATACATTGATCCTCTTCACTTTACGGAAACAAACCTATAAGCCCCTTTACAATGCGGTGTCTTTTCTTAGCAGTGGAAACTAATGATTAGTTCCATGCTGGCACAGACATGACCAAAGAGCGTAAATGCAATACTTGCATAAAGTCACATGGAAACAAAAGGAACACACACAGGCACAGGTACAGGGGGAAAAAAAATTGCTAGGACAATAAGTGATTTTGAGAATCTAGTTTAAAGAACTTTACTTAATTTGGCAAAATCAAAGGCCTGGTGTGCTATGGTTGCTGTTTATAGTGGAGTAAACACGAGGGAGGGAAAACAGAACAGAAGTTCCAGATTGAGTCAAGCCAAAGATGTGATGAGCAGAGAGCCCCCTTCAAGGCAGAGGTTTAGCAAGTCTGCCTTTGGCATAGGACACCAGCTGTCAGCAGTCAACAGTTAAAGATTTTTCTGAGCCTACACCTGGACCATCTTAAATTATATGTCTGCACAAGACTAGGAGCCAGTAAACACCATCCAGCATCTATGAGACATATTCTAGCACAGATGTGTACTTTCCAGGTAAGCTGTGTAATCCTGATACAGTTGAAGCTGACCTGGTCCCTATTTGCCCCATTTTGACCCTGAGGGTTTATGTATTCATTCTAATGGAAGTTGAATATGTTGCCAACCTTGGCCCTAGACTTCTCAGTTTCGGCCACTGTCTGGAAGAAGTTGCTTAGGGGGGAAGTCCACAAAATCTTTTCTCTCCAGTAGGAGGAATGGACAGAGAGTTGGTCATGCCACTGCAGTGACATGATTATATGCAGGCCCTGATTACTCAGATAATAAGTTGTTAGATGATAGCCTGGAATTCTGATGTAGACAGATGCAGTGAAAACACTATGTTCTCACCAAACTATTTCTATAAGAGATTTTAATTTTCACATGAAAATTATACTATAAGGTAAAACTATCGCCTTTGCAAGCATTGTGATATCCTCTTGCTGAGAAAATGGCCAAAATGGAAATCATGTGACAATCCAGCACTTTCTCATAGTGAAACATGGCATCATTTCAGAATACCCTAATTTCCTTTGAAACGTTAGATATATTTGCACTACTTTGACTGGGATACTTTCATCTATACACAGTACAACTTCGTTTCATTCCACCACTCATGACTAATTGAACTAGCTTACAACTGTTTAAAAAATGCAGAGGTTTAAGGAAAGCCATGCTACATTCTTTATACTTTTTTTATAGTATGCAAACCACGATTATCATTAGCTGAGCTTAGTTGAGCTTGGTACCTGTAGGGTCATTTTAAAATGACCCTCTTCCTGCCTGTCCTCTAGAGGCTGATGGTACTTCTTTTAGCTTTTTTTTTTTTTTTCCGCTTGCTTGGGGCACTTGCTGCTGCTTCATTTTAACTTTGCTCACCCACTGTGAAAAGTCTAAGCAAAACTCTTTAAAAAGTAAAATTCCGGTGTTCAGTGCTATGCAAATGATATCAAAGTCAAACCTTGGATAACCTCATCTTAAGAGCCAAGTCTCACCTTCGCTGGGTGATTCATTAGTGGAATCACAAAGAGGCCATGAGCTGTCCTCCTCCCCCAGGGGACCACCCACCTCTGTCCATATGGAGAAAATCTTTTCTGAAAGAAGGTTTGTTTTATACCTAGAGCAATACAAACTTCGCATTGTTTCTAAGCACACCCAAAAAGAAGAGTTGATATCGAGTAAATATAATTTCTGACTAATCAGGAAGAAGAATTTATATTATGAAACATGTCTCAGACAGCCCTCTGCCAGTTAAAATGTCTGAAATCATGTCAGTTTTTAAACCTTTTCTCCAGTGACAATTTTGCAGTGTTTTGTCAAGACATTCAATTTATCCAGATAGAGTGACAGTTCCCTCACAAAATCCATTATAAGTGCAAATATGATACTAAGTGGGACCAGGGTTGATAAGATGGAGTGCAACCAGGCGCTGTAATGTTTTGAAAAGAATTATGGTCTCTAATTGGAAGAGAATGAATTAAATTCATTTTGGTGTGACTCCTTCAATATCAGTGGAGTTACACCTGTAATAACATTATACGAAGAAAACAGTTTGCCTTTCCTTTACACAAGTTGTATACTTTTCCCCAATTGTATCTGAATTAAAATCAATGAGATTTCAATGGAATAACCAAGTAGCAGATTTTCATCCAATGTCATTGTGCCTTGTACCATAGCCACTTAGAAATTTGTGATGTCTTTGTAACTTGTTAAACTCACTGAAAACTGATATTAAACATTTTGATTTTTGCACGTCTGTTCTTGTATAGATGAAAGGTATTGCTATCTATATAATTTTTCAGGGATCCATTCACAAATCCTTTCATTGCTTTCAGATTTTTTCCTCATAGTCAAAGAATCTCAAAGCTATTCCAAATCAGAAGTGAGTCGCAACTGAAGTATCCTCTAAGGTCGTGTTTCATGAAGAAAATCCTGGTAGCAAAAAGTATTACATTATTTTCCCAGAACAAGTAATCTTTTTCAGTCTCTAAAAGAAGTTCAGTTGCTTGCTGAGAAGAATGGTAGCCATGCCACAGTTGTTTAAAAACTTGTCTTCACTCTGCTGCCCAGTAAATCAACCAGCGGTAAGCAATCTAAAAGGGAAAACAAACAGTTTGTCCCTACACACTGAAAGTGCAGTGTAAGCACCAAGCTGGTAAATTCTGGTGTCATTAATCTTTTTCTACAGGGCTCCCTGTCACCATCTCTGCGTTGGTGACACATACTCAAGTCTGCATTGAGAATGAAGAACCACTTTGCATTGTTTTGAAATCTGTCTAGCTTCATGGTTGTAAAAATTCTCTTTTTTACCCTGGTAAAATCAAAACAACCGGATGGTAACGGATCACGCATTTAGTTAGTAGAATGTTTTTCACCCCTCTGCCTCTCAATGTATCACAGTTCCCTTTTTGTCTACCTCAAAAAATATGCACTATGACTTAACACAAACTTACATTAAACTTTGGCAAGTCTTCAAGCAAGACTTTATGAAAACAAAGCTACATGTGTTTCATTTCCATTTACTGTATGCATACTCCAGTGCATTCTCTTTATGTCCTGAACCTTTAATTCTAGTTACTACTATGTAAAAAAAATACAAATTGACATTCTTAGTATCTCGCTTTTAATGGTCCCTTTATTAGCTAAAAGACATGTAAATAGTGTGTTTATAGATTAATTATAAAATGTAGCCTTTTCCCCAGTCCTCCATTAGGCTGTTCCATTCCCTCTGAGCAGGACTCATTTTGCTCTCCCCGATAGAAGAGTAATGTAAATGTCGCAGCAAAAGCACCAGCACAAAATGTGTTTAAATCCTACGATGATACATACCAATGGGTAGATTATCTACATAGGGTACTAAATTTCTTTCTTTGCAGTGTGCTGTCACAGCTTACACTGTTCATGAAAATTTAATTGAAGACAATTATTGGAACAGATGAGCCATAGGATAGAAATTATATTATGCTTATTGTTGGCTAGGTAACCTGGGCACCACTGAGTCTTGAAAAAAAGACGATTATTATTCTTACACACTAAAAAATGTTCATTAAAAGATTTAAAAGCAAAGTAGCCAGACTGCAGAAAAATGAAAACTAATCATACCCTGGTAAACTAAGACCCTTCAGCAATTAAAGAAAGTAGAGGGAGTTTTCCTTTCTCAAGAGATATATCCCAGCTCCGTTGTGGAAAAGAACTAATTACATGCACAACGTCAAGGCTGTCCATTAAACCAAAAGCACATTGTCCTGGAAACAGGAGTATGTGTTGGTAGTAGGTAAATTCAAAAGTTCTGAGGTTATGAGGAGGTAGCACATCATTCCTCAGTCTACCACCAGAGTCACCACTGCATGACTGGTGCAATGAATGAACGAAATTAAGTTAATGAAAGACATACATGTGCAAAACTTAAGAATGTCAGAAGTTATATTTGATAATTCATCTTCTGGAAAGATAAACAAACAAACAAACAAATAAATTCCTAACAACTTACCTTTGATGACATTGGCCCTTTTTTTTTTTTTTTTTGTGTGAAAATGCTTATCTGTGACATAGATTAGTCAAAGGTAATATTGGTAAATGATTCTTTCTGTAATTTGAATACGTACCATGAAACTGTTCTTTATAGTTCCATTACCTATGGATTATTAAATTTTGTTTCTTCAAGACTGTTTGACAAAAAAATCTCGGCCTTTCAACCTCTAAAAGTATAATCAATTTGTACTCCTGGTGGAGGTTATACTTTATGTTTAATTAAAATACCTTAAATTAGTAGAAAAACAAGCAAGCAAGATAATATAGTTGGAAAAATATATAGTATTTAATCAAGTAAAAAAGCGAAGGCTCACTTAAACTCAATTTACCTGACTTACCAACCTGCCTAAATATTTCCCACCAAAATAAACATAATACATTATCTTTTTTAAACTTTTATTTTGTTTAAATATCATTAAATAGTAGTGCAGTTACAATGGACGTAAACATGTAGAAATAAATAATTCAAATTATCTTCATATAATTCAAATCAGAAATATGCCAATTTCCTACTGTGTTTTTTTATTATTATTATTCAATAATATTATAAATATTAATTATATGAAAATAATTTGCACAGATGTATCCTAGCAAAATTCTTCTCTGTTTTATATGGAAATATCACACATCTTTGAAGTAATGCAAAATAGGAAGTAGGTCTTTATTGAAAATATGAACAGTTCATAGAGTTAAACAATAATAATGCCAGCTCTCTTTGTTAATCAACATGAAAACTTACAGAAACATAGTTAATGGGACCAGGCTAGACCTAGTCTGAAGTAAAACACCCGACATAGGGGATTGCTTATGTAGTTCAGAACACTGAATCACAAAGATGTGACCGCAGAAGCCAAGGAAGACATTTTCATTCTGCTTAACCTCCACTGTAGTTAACATTGTAACTTAAAATTAAAATATATTTGTTTTATTGAAATGTATTTAACAAGTGATTGTTGTGCGGTGTAATCTTCATTGTCTTAACATGGTAAAAATGAGAGAATAAAATGAACAGTGTAGACCACGTTCCATAAGATATATTGTTAGGGAATTAGGGCATATATCTATGGTGAGATGCAAGATACTACTTAAAAATGTCATTCTTTAACAAGGAAGTGTTGAAATAGCTGCAGCTAGACAAATGCTTTGATGAAGGTAAGTTATAATGGTTCATTGTTTTTTCTGACATCTCTTTGTTGAACATAATTCCAAAGATATAAGAACTTTTTTCCTGTATTATTGTGTTCCTTTATTTACCCTAAATGAGGTCTTATGGTATGAAAGAATTCTAAACTAATGGCTTGGATTGTAGGCTATATCACACCACTGGTGGAACTTTGTACCAAAGTCAAAGTATATTATCAGAAACAGTGCAGTTACATAGTTATTTAGGTATGTTTTGACTTCATACTTGACCTGTAGCCAGGTGTAAAGTCTGTTCATGTGTTGATATATGCTTTGGTTCTATTCTAGTATATGTCAAACTGGTTTATTTGGTGTCTAGGTGTGGAGGAAAGGCTGATTCGCTGCTGAACCCCTGAATAATTGCAGTATGTCCACAACCACAACATTTACTCAGAAATTTCTATTTCCTTGAAACCTGAAAAAGATTGCATGTTTGCTGTCTTGACACCTTCAACCATCATACATACATCCATAAACTATTTTGGTTTTTTTTCTGTGTTCATACTCTGCATAATGTGGCTGAATCGCTGCATTCTGTAGGTAGTTCAAGCTCATGGACGGAGTCTGCATCTAAATTAACAAGAATTGTGGCCTCACATCTGAAGAGTAAATGTTTTTTGCTGAAGACCTAGTGTGTACACTGCATGCACTTTAAAAGGGTTCACTTCCGATAAAATTCAGTCTAGTCTCATAGACTAGACCATGCCCTTTAGTTTAATTTTCTCCAAAAACAATCCAGTTTATGCACTCCATAAAGTGAATCAAAGTGTGGATAGCGGAAATTTGCTTCAAAAGTATAAATGTTGATATTTTAACATGTTTTGCATCTCAAATTGAACTAAAAATTGGGAAATTGCAAAATATGTAATTTAAAATCAGCTAAAATGTTCCAGTCAACACGGACATTTGAGTGCAGCCTGACAATGTAGCTTCTCATAGATAACAACTGTGACTCCACTTTGCCCTGTACATGCAGTCTGTGGACTACATATATATATATATAAACACACAGTTTGTGGACTGTATTTTCCAAGTAGTGTGTATTTTTCATGATACAGACACCACATTGATTAAATTAGCTCATTCAAGAGGGCAGCTTCTGAAGTTGATAAAGCAGTTGGTAGTAAATTAAGTCCAACACTGTGTCATGCTGACAAATCAAAACATAATTTTAAATTCTGGCTGATCCAATATAATTTTTTTTTCTTCTTGGGTTTCTTCGTATTCTAACAAAGTCAATCTTTTTGCATGGAAAACCTAAGCTTCGATAGAATGCATTTAAAAGGGTGTGCATAATAGCAAATTGTTATGTTTACATTTTTAATCAGGCTTGATTTATTTATTTTTGATAGTAAACATGTTTTTGTCATTCAAGTTGACAACCAGCAGTGAAAACTGCTTACATCTTATTCCTTAAAAAGATAACAAGTTCAGTCAACAGGAGTTAACTCCTTTTTAATAAAAGTTAAAAGAAGTTGAGTAGGTGGATTCGCTTGAACATGTTAAGGAAACCTTGGTGTTAGTTGCACTTGTGATATTAAGGGGCATACTGCCTAGGATTACATTCAGTTTTCTTCAGAATACTAGCTTAAGCCTAAAGGTTACCCAATAAAGTTTTTAACAAGATGAAATAATACATCTGGCATAGGGAAAATCTCCCTTTTAACTGTCTGTTTTACTTCTGGACCCTTCTCCCCAGCTACCCTCTTTGACACACTCTCACACCACACCCCATGCATCCCGCACCATATGTACTGCGGTGTAAACACACAACCTAAGCTGATTATAAAACATCTTTCCCACTCTTCTGTGTTATACCCAAGTCAAATAAGTGATGTGTTGCATGCTGTGAGCTAGTAAGTACTGCAGCCATTATTGATCTTTGTGCAAGCTGAAACTCATAATGAATCCTACCCACAGGGTGGACAAAGCGGTCCTGATCCACCGGGAAAATGTATGTGATTAAAAGCTAAAATCCATATACACAGGGATGCACAGAGGCATGGCTGCAGGCAGCACAACCGCAACAACTTAGAGAAATGGGGCCTTGACCTGGCTCCTCCCAGGGCATCCCAGGAGCATGTCAGCCAGACTCCACACAGATTGCAAGTGCCTATGGGGTATACATGTTCAACCTGAATGTTGTTTACATCTGCAAATGTGGAGCTGTGACAGGATTACCTCTATTGATCTTCCATATTTGGCAACTCCTAACAAAATTTCTATTAAAATAGTATAATTTTGAGTTCTTAAAAATCATTACTCTAAGCATCTCAAAGTAGATTTCTATGATGAATTATTACAGCACTGTGTTAATGAGATGTTTGCAATTTTACTGCCTAACTTGGGGACTGTGCAATACTTTGTTAATCAAAATCAAATCACGGTACATCTCTAGGAGCAATGAATGCTCTAAGGTCTGTCTTCCAGTGTGAATGATAGTATAGTTTGGAAAGAGGTAAGTTTAAAATGGAGTTAGGGATACTGAAAGATGAAAAGCTCAAGGCAAATCTCTCAGTTTAATGTGGCAGTGAAAATAGTAAATGCTGTTCCTATGCTGCATTACACGAAAGAGCTAACTCTAAATCAGCCAGAAAGCAGATTAGAAAATGCGTCTCCCACATCTCAAACGAGTTTTCTAAGCACATGTTATTCTAAAACAAGTCTCCTTGAATCTTTGTTATTGGAATTAAATTATTTCTGAGACAGAGCACAAATGATCGAAGACTCCAAGGCTGTCAGACACTGAACTGAGAGAGAGTTTATCTGCATTTCCACACTACTGCAATGAATATTTAAATATTCATAAACTGTAGAACAGTGTCAACAGAGAAAACATAGAACATCTCTTACATGCTCAGACTGTGTACCTCATAACTTCTGATAAGTGGGAGTTGTGGTTTCATGTTTCCTTAGGCAGAAGTGACACTGTGGCTAGCTAAGAATTTTTGTTCTTAACACATAGCTAAAAATAGCATGTCACATCCTGCACTGTCAATCTAACTCCTAATAAGGATGATTATTATTTTACTTAAAATCTTTGGCATGTTCAAATTGAATAGGTAAATTTTTCTGAGACAACCAAGGTCTTTCCAGTGAATTCAAAATATTTTTTATTACATCGGCTCAGAACACGGTGCTGTCAGTTAGCATAAGTGAGACCATCATAGGGAAACTGTTTTTCTATCTGGAGATATTGTATGACAGCTCCAAGAGTGATCATTGTATGTGGAAGACACATCTGGTTGTGAGAAACTAAGAGAAGCTCCACCTACTTACATCAGCAATGATTATGAGGTGACCAACCTAGATTAGTGGTTTTTACATGATACTTAGACAGTAAGGAGATAAAGTGCTCTCCAATCCAGAAAAGGCATAAGAGAATTCAATGGCTGAAAGAGAAGCTAGACAAATAAATATGTAAATGGGGGGAAATGTCAAAAAAATGACATATTTTTGTCATTCAGGGTTGTAACAGCTTTGAAAGGAATATGACACATACTCTGTCACCTGGGGTCTTTGATTCAAGCTTGTTCTATTTCAGGGACAATTTACTGAACCTAATACTAACATTGCTTGGTGAAACTATGCTCGTTACTATGCAGGATTGATAAAAGCAGGTGTCCTGGCCTTAAAATCTGAAATCAAAACTCACTTCAAATTAGCAAGGCAGTAATGTTCTCACAGGCCAGGAGGATTTGATTTGTATTTAGTGGAAAGATCTTCCGTGTTATGATTTTTCTTTTTCTCTTACGGTAGATGAGAGTAATGTGTCCTCACCGTGTATGGAATTGTGTGGAATGATCATGGCTGCTAGTAGTATTTGCACCAGAAATGGTTATGTTAGATATGATGTGAAAGATAATGACAAACAGACACATTCTCTGTCCTAGAAAATTGAGTATCTCTGAGGTTCAGATTTTTGAATGAGTTGTAATTTGTTCAACTCACAGACAACTTAATGAATGAAATTTAAGGAAGTGCTTATCTATCCACCTGGGCAAAACAAAACAGTGTTTGCATGTTTTTAATCCTGGGTCCCTCAGAAACAACTTTTTATTATATGTTTTGTGATAATCTAAATAGTTATAAACCAAAGGCTCTTAAGTATTATTCATGTAGTTCATACTGATAAATGTCCTTTGTGGAAATTGAAGTTGATTTATCACCTGCTGAACACTGAAGAATGTATTGTTGGTTGAGCAAAAAAAAGAAAAAAAAGTCTCCATTTAAGGATTAATATGTGCTATATCCCATTTATTTTATTCACTGGGATAGGCCTGTGCAATGCATGCAACATGATTTGTTAACAGAAAGATTTTTAACCGACAAGGTAAAAGCAGCTGAAAAATATTAAGTTTATGAGTGAAAAAAATATAATTTTTACATTTATTCACAGTTGAGCAAGCTGGAATTCTAGATGTCTGGCTGTAATCTTGAGATATGAGTATGTGCGACACACTACCCTTTTTTTTTAAAACATAGGAAAGTGAGGGATTTTTTGTTTATTTTTAGCCAAAACTGCATGTGCTCAGGAAGCCCTAAATTTCTTTTTCTTTCCCTTTCTTTCCCTACTAAGATACCTATCCTCTGAGACCAAATTCAGTTGCTGGTCTTTTTCCATCAAAGTCATGAATATTTTTTGATAGTGGTAAATGTTGACTCACAGCTGATGAAATCTCCAACTCAGCTAAATTGTATCCCATGCTATTTATTTATTAATCTTTCTCTCTTAATTATTAATGATCTTACAATTGCACTAAGCAAAACAATTTAAAAAGTGATGGAAGTTATACAGTCAAGAGTATGACAAATAGTTGGACCAGTGAAAGAAAACATCTCAGCAGGACAGTGTGATGGAAGATTAACATTAATTTTTGTTAATCAAAATCAAATCAAGTTGTGGCTCTGCCAATAACCACCACCAATGTACTGGGGTAGAAGAAAAGAAGCAAATACTGCAGAACTAGGAAAACTATTTTGCTTACTGTGAACATATCTAATGGACTATTAGAACCTTTTTTTTTTTTTAAATTACAACCTGGTTTTTGACCTTATGAGTCCACACTTCTCAGTGCTTCAGATTCAATGCAGTTAATTAATTAACTTTAGTGAGTCAGTTGCATAGTAAATGAATACAGATTAGACATTTAAAAGGTATTCTTTAAGAATTCATTATACAATGCAAAGTACATCTAGAGTTAGTGAAATGTCCTACAGAATTGAATAGGGATAAAATGAAGAGCTTTTTATAGAGATAAATGACTCTTATAGTCTACAAAATTTATTATGATATTCTTTTTGTGTAAGTGAGAATTTTTAAACCTTCCTTCAGACTTTTAATAGTAACTTTTAAAATTATAATTATAAGCAGGGTATTTGTGTCAATAAAAATGTATAGAGCATTTTCATAAGGGTTTTATTATTATATGCTACAGCCAAGTGATGTTAAATAGATATCAACTAAAAATTCATAACATAGCATTGCCCCATTTATATGAGAGAAGAAACATCTCAGTTATTTTGGTTTGACAAACCAAATTACAGGAAACAATTTAATCCGAGCCTTCTTCAAGACCTGCAAGTCAAAATCATGAAGGTATCCACCTATTCTCAGGTAAATTATATTTTTATACATTTGCCTTTTCAAGGCATCTGCCTCGAAATATAAGCATGAAATATAAGGTGATAAACTTTTGGGCCTGTATGGACTGGCTGTGCCATGGCTAACACAGCATGACTATGCAAAGGACGATAGGACTAGTCACATGATAGTTTCCAGAAGCAGCCTTTTAAATGCTCAATGTTTTATCTGATTGCCATATTCATACTTGCATTTAAAGAAAAAAAAAATATTATATACCAGCTTTGGCTGGTACTATGTGTCTTTACTGGACATTGTACCCTCATTGCTGATGAGCTGAATGGGTCCACGGGTTCTGAGACTCTGCAGCTCTAGATATGTTAGGTGATATTTGTGTACCCTGTGTAGGGCTGTCAGAGACAGCAGTCCTTTAGCTATTGGAACAAAATATTTATGAGAAAAACTGACAGAAGTAGACTGCATGACAGCATAAACTTCATTTTCTCACATGAAAAAGCTAACGTTTGAGACAGTTAAAGGGTTCTGGTACTTCCAAAGGTAGCTAGCAGCTAACAGGTACAATCTGAGAACTGTATTTTTATACAAAGGTATCTACATTTCATGTAAGTCTCCACAAGGTCTTTGTTTTGGGTCAGGGACTCAGCTGTTTCTAGGAATGTGCTCTAAGGCTTTTATGGTTGTTATGAAATTTCTCACTCTTGTTAGTATTGCTTCATTTTCAGTTATGGCAGTAACTGCGGAAATGCTAAAGTGCACAGAAACACCAGCCCTCACTAATACTTGATCTGTGTAAGGACAGATTTCATATTACTTAAAGTCTTGCTTCTTTCTAGTGCTGTATTTCTAGAACTGCCTGTTTTATTATTGAAAAGGAGGCAGCAGTAGTCCTTATACTGTTAGCTGAAAAGTGTATTGTGGGTATTAGTAAATTCTGGGTTATTGGAACTTTGTAGTAATGAGATGGATAACTAGGATGAGGCAGGCAGAGGTCTAAGCATCCTTATTTTGCAGTGAGTCATTAATAGGACTTTTTAATTCAAGTGTAGATGCCTACAAAGTGCATTCAGAGGAAACAACTACGCACCATGCTGTTATTCAGATGATTACACAGGTATGTTAGCAGTGCAATGATAATCACTGTTTTGTTAAATTTAGTGCAAAAGAATCTGGATTACTTCTTTCATCCACAGCAATCATGGGAAAATCCCAGACAGAAGGTATTTCCTGTACTGAATGAAAAGCAGTTATTACTATGTTGAGGAGACAATGCATGTCTATACCTATATAGTTTCTTGGCAGCATTTTAAAATAGAGGAACAAGTCCCCTAAAGTTTGTATGTTTCCTGACATTTACAAGTTTTACTCTTTAATGTGAGCTTTTAAAGCCCTATTAAAAATACATAGTTAAGAGAAAAATTTAATAGAATGGGAAAAATGGCAGAGGAAATCACAAGAGTGAACTGCTGGAACAGAAGCAGTCTGGTGAATGTTGTCACCCTTCCAGGATTTCATTATTAACAAAATAATTGTCATAGCGGCTGTTGTGGCTATAAGCAATCCATATTATATCCCTGCGTGTTTCCACTATGAAAGACAACTTTAAAACCCATGACAGGATATATATAAATAGAAGTGCATGGACGTAACATTTTTCCCAGATTATCTCCAGTGTTGTCCTCCATATTTTGGGATAAAGTTTTTATTGATTTACCATCATATACGTGGATGGCCACCTAGTACAAGAAAAGGGGGACTAAGACTAGCAGTAGATCAGGTCACCCGTGACTTTGTTTACCTGAGTCTTGAAAAACTCCAAGAATGGAGATTTTCCAACGTGTCTGGACAACATTTTCCAGTGCTGCATCTTGTTGTTGCTCCCCCCGCCCCCCGCCACCTCCAGAGACCTCTCCATGTTCAGTCTGACCTTTCAAGTTGTTATTTGTGTCTGTTACTCCTTGCTATATTGTTTGCCACTTCTGGAAAGAGTTTTCCTCCATTGTCTGATTTCTTGGGCTTTTTTGTTTTAGTTGGTTTTTCATAAAGCTAAACGTTAATTAAATTCTCTGTGTGTTTCAAAATGGTTTATTCTCATATTTTCCTTTTGATTGTATGGTATCTCTAGCCAGTGAAAAATAATATGGTTCTTTATCTTGAAACAAAAATAAAATAATCCGTGCACAAGAACTAAATCTATACTGATATGCTAGATGTGATCTATTCCCTAGCCTTGGAACCAATAGTAAAGCCTGGCTGCCTCTGTAATATTAAACCTTCATAGGGTTTAATACAGGGTGGCCCCAAATAGACACCATGATGAGAAAGATTCCTAGTCTGTAACCTGTCTGGTCTGTGCCTAAACAGGACTTGAAAACTGTTTGGGAATGCTATTTAACCACACACCCCTAAAATCACCACCTACTGTTCTAGGAGAAAAACAAAAAACAAAAAACAAAAAACAAAAACAAAAACAAAAAAACCGCCTGTCATAAAATGGATTTTGAGGGTTCTGTTTAACATTAGTTTATTTACATAGATACAGTCAAAGCAATTTTTTTATGTTTCTGAAAATTGTTTACTTATCTCAGTCAGAAACAGAGAATGGAGGATAAATGCTTTGTGTGTGGATTCATGTTGTAAACAAGGCCTGCTTGTGAAATTAAGCACTTCAGAGGAGGAGACTAATATTCTCAGATTAAGAATTAGAAGTTTTTTGTTCATTTCTTAGATTTGTCATTGACTTGGAAGAAGTCACTTCATGACTCAATACTTCAGTTTCCCCACCTGCAAAATGCATTTATTACTTTTGCTCTTTAGATTCAGGCGCTATGCAACTCTCCCAATACTAAATGGTAAAACTCTCTAAGACACAAAAACTGCTGTACACAAAATATTTGTGAGACACCATCAACAAGACCAAGAAATCCTTTTCTGTACTAGTTTTATTTTCACCATTACATAAATAAACAATAATATTCTTTGCAATGATCATGGGTGATTTTTCAACAGGATTTTTTAATAAGATAGCTTCTCGGTCCCTAAGGAAGGGAAAAAGCCCTACATTAGAAACGACAAAATGCATGTGCCAATGCAGGGATATCATCAGAAGAAAATTAAGCCCTTCTCAAGAGATAAGACCAACAATAGAAGACTTCCCAGTATGTAAGAAAAAGAGAGAAAATATTCCTTTCAAACAAATAGGAGTTCAGAGAGTGGGTAAAAGAAGATTATGTTGTCACACTGACAAGGATCTTGCCAAAGAATTTCAAGAATACAGAGCTTGAAAACTGTCCTCAGTGGATGTCCTTCCTCCCTTGATTACTGCTGTGTAGCACCAAAGGAAAACCAAACCCAAGACCCAGGGGTATTTCTGACCAACTGCATGAAATGTGTGTGCAGAGGAAGGTTGTTAAGAAGGTTTCCTATTTCAGTGGCTTTTGTGAAATGTGACTGTAGCTCCCAAGTCAAGTGCTTAGATCTAAATATGCACCTTGGATACTACTTTTTCTAAGGAGTGTTTGTAGGATACTTCTGTAACTTAGTTTCTGAAGATGAACTGAAGCCAAATAGCTCAGGTTTTGAAGAACAAAAACTCTGATCCTACACCTTAATTTTACATCAGATTTTGCAGCTTCCCCTTTGTGTCCTGTTCATTTTGCTGCTAACTGAACACAATTCCTCCCTTCCCCCAAATCTATGGTAAATGCAGGTAATATTGCTCAGGGCTAGTAGGAGCAAAGGAAGTCCATGATAACACAAACGTAGCGTTATTAGAAACTGGTCATTCCCGGCGATCAGAAGAGACATAAAAAGAATGAGCATGTTAAGGAAATTAAACCCAGGAAATTTAAAATAAATAACTATGTGGATAAATGAATTGAAAATATAAAGATATGAAGAAAATAGTCTTATAAATTAAAACATACTGGAGAACAGACACTAAAAGCAATCCAAGTACAGACAATATTAATGACATAAGATATGAAGAAAAAGAAGGCTAATGTAATAGAATTAACTGATAAATACTACAGAAATACTAAAAAATATATAAAAAAATAGAAAATTGAAAGCTAATAAAAACATCTAAAAACTTATTTTAAGGGCAAGAAATATTGTATGCTTTGACATGAAAGATACCGTCAAGACTATTTGTTGCATTTACTAAGCACAAACAAATATAAAAAGCAGAGGATGGCAGAAATTAAATAGAAAAAGCTAGAATGGTTTCATAGCTGGTAATATTAAACTAGACAGAATTATTGCAAATGCTACCGTATAACTGACGAGAGTGAAGAACCGTCATTCATTCCAATGATGAGCGTGGAGAGAAGACAAGTAAATCTTGCAGTCATGAGCTATCAGAGGGATAATAGACAAACCTAATAAACACATGATTTTGCCTATAAAGCGTAGGATGAGCGTGAAGGCAAACATATCTTCTATGTTGCCAACGTGGACATTGAAATCATATAAGATTAATAGTCTCAGGGATTCCAGAGCCAACTGAGAAAGAAAATCCATAAATTCATTAAGGAACCTGTGTTAGCTTTTGGAAGTCTATAAATTCATTGTGAAGGTTACGAAAGTAGTATGTGAATAAAAAAGATGAAAGATACACAAGGCTGGTGATTTGTTCATTCTCCAGAAAGAATGGAAGGGTCTTCAGTACCACACCTACTTCACCCCGTCATAAATTGAATGCACCATGTGTGCGACTCCAATGCAGTCAAACTTGATGTTGACTTATGAGGTAGATTTTAGATTCTCACAAGTATTAAAGCACTAATCGTATAATGAACCTAGTTTTAATTAAAAAAACAAACAAACATAAAAAAAAACCACCAGGTGCGTTTCTGAGTCAGAACCTAGCATAAGAGGCAAATACAAGAAAATGCAGAGTTATGAGAGTCTGTGTGAGCATTTCAGAAGGCTCTGATTATAACTCTCTGCTATGAGATTGGACTTGGAGAAGGACTTAGCTCTACCAGGTATTTAGGTCTGACTTTTCTTGAGGGCCTAACAGTATTTTAATACCTCAAATTAATACACAAAAGAAACCAAATCATGGGCTAACCTTTCTGTCCTGGTACTGCCAGTTAAGCCATTTTGGTCAGTGGAAAAATCCCTCTTCTGAGGCTGGAAATATTTCCTTTTAATGATTCAGGCTAAAACTTGAATGTTGGGTGTTTTACAAACAGAAACTAGAACAGTTATTCAGAGATTTGTTATTTCATGTCCACAGAAAAACTTCTGTTCTTGACCGATCATTGGATCGTGTCACACCAGCATAATTTCTAGGTGTGTTTGACAGACTTGAATATTTATTTACCATAAAAAATTGCAACATAAACTGTTCAAGTTAAGAATCTGCTTCTAGAACATGAACATAGCATGATAGACACATTAAATGTGGTAAGAATTAGGTTGTATGGTACTTGTATTGTAATATTGGTGCCAACCTGATTTCTTGCTGATGTATGATGTGGTCTTCAAAATGTACCCTGTTTGGAAGAAAATATCCGATTTTGGATCCTCACCCTTTACTCATTTACACACATTAGCAAATGATGAAGTGTGACAGCAGCAAATATGTAACATACAAACCTCATAATACAGCTTTTGTTGCCTGGCAACCACTCAAACAAATAACAATGACAGGTGAAGAAATGCGCAGTTTACCCAGATTGAGGCTGTAAGTGATAGAGGAGTAAAGCTTCATCTGTAGTTAGAAGGCTGTTATAACAAGCCGTCAAATGGCAGAGTCTGTGCCACAGCTGCGTTGGATGGGTGGGTAGGTAGGTATTGAGTAGACAGATGTGAGTACATCCTATATAGCCAAACATCTCTGATACGTAAATATTTCTACAAATAAATATTGCAAAAATATAAAAATTAATAGGTGTGTTAAGTGTTATAACTCACACTTCTCTAATTATTGGAAGGACTTAATTCTTTTAACTAGACACAAAGCTATGTTGAGTTTTATTTCCGACTGAAAAAAACCCAAAACAAAACAAAATGCAAAAACCTAAGACACCGGTCTTAAGAAAAGAAATGTGATATGATCCTGACATTTTGTAACATTATCTAGTCACACTTTTACTTTACATTGTGGGGTTTTTAACAGTGCCAAGAATGTTTCTGTTATGTCTGCTTTTATATTTTAATTAGTCAGTGACAGCAAGGCAGGCAATGTTTAAGAAACAAATTCCACTTTCTAACTACATCAATTCATGAAGTCACCCTTGTTTTTTTCTTCTCCTAAGAGTGTGCACTAAGAAATCAGCACAATTAACGAAAGAAGAGCTCTTTTTATGTAGTGAAATGCTACCAAAGTGCAGGTGCTAGGATAAATTGTGCCATACTGGGGACCATCCAACTTCAGTAATACCAGTACTTGAGGATGAAAAATCAATTAGTTTGAGTGGTCTCAGATTTCAGGCTTTGTAAAGAGCTTTGCGCTTCCATGCTTAGTAATTTAAAGACATTGCCAATGGCACTCTGAAAGGCAGTGCTTAGTCTATAATCACAATTTCAGTGAGGAAAACACAATAACACTGAGAAGATCAGCTGTGAAAGGGAAAAAAAAGTAAAAATATGAAAAACATTATCAGCCAGGAACTTTCCCATTAGAGACCATTACATGAAGTTTCTAGGGATATATCAACCCTCAATATTTTTACAATGTCTTTGTAGATTCTTCTGTATTTTTTTTTCTTTTTCTTGTTCTCATTTTTATGTAAAGGGTAATTCGATCACCTTACTGGATATAAATATTTGACTTCTCATGCCCTAGATGTTTGAAAAAATGGAAATAATAGAAACAGGAGGCTGTTTTCTTCCAGGTTTGTTTTCTGTGTCTTTTGGTCTTTTTGCTTGTTTTGTTTTGTTTTGTTTTGTTTTGTTTTTTTTTCCAATCTCAACTAAGTATCTTATAGCCAAAAAAAAAAAAAAAAGAGGAAAATCTGGGTCTCCCATTTCTTTCTCTTCCATACCTTCTTCAACAAATGTTCAGGCTCTGTGGATCCAGATATTACAGTTTTTTGCCCTCATGCAAAATTTTATTTTCATCTCTTTTAATTAAATTCTGTGTTTCAGTCTTAATTGTTAGCAAATGTGACTCCAGTGCTGGCTTCATGATACTTCTAACTCTTACATGTTTTGTGATAAGAAAATATTTGTAGAAGACTATCCCATGATTTGTGCTGAGGCTCTGGACATTTCAAGAATAGCTGGCAGAGCTAGCAAGTGCCTACAATAGAGATGATTTTCTCTTTAGTTCATAGAAGTCCAAGACTGTGGTCAGGCCTAAAGTCACGATCTGACCTTGCAGTGGATTTGGGTATGGCTACCTCTTTCACAGTCCCCTAGTTACAGAGGAAGAGACATTTAGAGCGTGAAGCAAGAGTTTGAACCTGTAATCCCCAAATCCAGTCACGCTTTTTCCCAGACCAAATCAGAAATTAAATATTTATATGACAGTGGAATGCTTCCAACAGGCATGATCAGAAAAGCAAATAGATAGCTTGGTAATTTCCTGCATGGATACTATGTTCCCATAAAATGCTTTGTTTTTCACAAGTCCACATCTGCTAATGAAAACCCATGTTTGGGTGTTTTTTGGGGGGACAGATCTAATACTGTTGTGTCATGCTATTGCTACTGCTTTTGAAATTGTTGTGTTGCAGAACCCATAAGCGGAGACTATATTAGACACAGAAGTACCATCAAGGTTTGCATGAGAGTGATCTGGCATGCTGAGGCAATGAGGCGTAAGTGGAAACAGAAACTTCAATTGCCTATATCACATCCCTGGGGTGTTGTGAGGCAAAGCACAGCTAAGCCATGCCTCCGACACTTCAGATCTCAGGAGTATGTTATCCAATTATCTCATGGCAACCACCCCTTTAGGGCTCTCTCTCTGCTATTAGGAAACACTTTGATGGCGGGTGGAAAAAGATATTTTTGGAAGTGGAGGAAGAAGTTGTTTAGAAGAGAGAATTACTGTAATCGGTGCATTGTGTTGCTAAGTTGGAAAAGAGAGACAAAACATTGTTTCAACTTTGTTGGCTTTGGTAGCTGTTAAGAAAAAATGCTTCAGCCTAGCAATTTTCCCACATTTCAGGAGAATTCAGTTTAATTTTTTTTTGTAGAAAACAAAATTATGAGGTGTTGTAAGAAACTGAACCAGCTGCTGTAGGGTAAGTTCACAAAGCAAGCGAACTGATTTGGAGCTCACCAAATATTCTTGCACTCTCACAACTGTGATGCAACTTGCTCCTCTCTCCGCAATACAGTAAGTTCTGTTCTATGCAACATTTACTGCCATAAGATGACATTATACTTTACCATAGTAACAGTGCTTGCTACCCACATCCTAACATCAACAGCTACAGTCTTGCTGTGACAGTGTGATAAAATTATAAAAGCCCACACGCATTCCTGGCAAAGGGCATGTGCAGAAACACTGACGCAGGGGCAGAACTGGTTGGGACTAAAATAGATGAATGTTGGAGCTCAGCCTCCCCTTAAACGCAAATGGCAGGAGTTGCTCATTGCTTCTGGAAGGCTTCTGGTCTATACGACTCTAAAATACCCAGATTTCACATAGGCATCCACATATACACAGGCCAAATTTGAAGGCAACGTCCCAGCCACTTTGCGGCACTAGTGGTAGTCCCTAGATATTTACTCTCTCAACCAGTGAAAAGTTATGTTCGTTCCCCCACCATATGCAGCAGAGTTACTGGATGAGAAAGAATGGCCTCAGCTCAGATGCTTCAGCATGAAGTCCATCATCCTGGCCTAAAGACATTTCTATTGATGTTTTGATAAGATGTGGACTTTCGACTAAGGTAAGCTGAAGTAGAGACATTGTGTCTTTCTGGACAATTCTGCTTTAGGTTGACAGAGGGGTGGAGTTGATGGTAACATCAAATCATCTTTAAAGATGATTCACCATAGGTCATCAGCCATTGCTCTAAGTTCTGTAGCTGGGATAACTATGAAAGATTATTGGAATGTTATAAATTTTCACATTATCAACCTTTTTTTTTCCCACCACTTATGTTAATGGTAATGCAACCCGTCCCTGGGAAGTCCAGATTTAAATCTGAATTTGGCTCTGTGTTTTCACACTCTATCAATTTCCTTCTTTGTTGATATTCAGTAACAATGGAACTTCTTCATGAAATTTAGATTATTGCTGTGGGGATAGACTCTTGAAATACTCTGCCTATTTCTCTATTCAAGATTGGCTGGATAACCTATTGTTGGCCTCTTGCTAAAACAAGCAAAAATCACGGAGATACTGAGCTTTAGAAAAGTTTTAGTCAGCAAAGATTCAAACAGGCCATTTCCTCATCCTCTTGAGTATTCCTCTCTTCTTTAAAAGTGAATTGAACCTTTGGGATCCGGTGACTATCTGTAAATTACATGCTGATGCAGCACCCCTTAGCTACAGCCCATGAGAGTTTCTGAATCTGAATACAAATCTAAACTTTCTTTCCACACAGATACAGAATATGCAGCTTCAAATTCCTGCTCAGATTCCAATCCCTGTTAGAGCATGGGACAGCCATGATGAAGAATGCAGGAGGCCCCCCTTTATCATGGAGCTAACTATGATACACACTATGTAGAAGCTCTTGACATTCCTTTTTGTCATTTCCGTGCTCAATAATAATGCATGACAAGATTTAGACTGGCACAAGTATATTGTCTATCAAAGGCGCTTCAAGATTTTATTTGGCTGTTAGTCAGCTCACATTACTCCAGGCTGTTTGATACACAGAGCACAAAGCAGCTTAACACTGTTGCTATTAACATTCAAACTGCACTGAAAACACTTCATTAAACAGCCTACTGCAGTGTAATTGTTTAATAATATTTTGATTACGTTGTTTAGTAGACAATCCTTGCTGTAAAACATTTTCTTTCTGTCAAGTGACTCTTTGGGAAAAGGCAGTACCAAAATGCTCAGGATAGTTTTCTTTAAAAAAAAAAAAAAAAAAAAAAAAGAGTCAGAAAGGCTCAATAAGTCTCTTTTTTTATTATTTTTAGTTATATTTTTTGTCGTTTCGCTGTTTTCCTCCACCGTATTTATGAAATCTATTAAACTTTAGATGCTGTTAGGGAAGATCTACTGCAACTCATTATGAAAGAAGTGCAAACACAGACTTCTATAACCACAGACAACAAATCATCCAACTGATCTATTCAGGAATCTTGATCCAAATTCATTGTCCTTCCAATAATAGTCTGTAGAGCATTTGCCAATGTCTTCAGGCCCAGCAGATTCTCATAGGAGTTATGGCCTTCTTCATGCTCTTAAAATAGGACAAGGTTCTGGTTTTCCCTTTGAATAGATATTTGGATAGACATTGACATGCCAATAACAACAGTACCTGACAAGACTTGCCATTCTTAGCAATTTTTCAGAAGGTTACATGAAAGATTATTCAAGCCTTGAACAGAATAAAGTGTAAGATGATTGGAAAAAAAATATTGTACAAGAAAGAACTGAAAATCTTGATTTGGTTAGTCTAGCAAAGGATATAAGGGGATGTGACTGCCTTGTGTAAAGTACACAAAATATTAACAACAGATAGGCCAGGCTGGCATAGGAACAAATGGATATACACTGGGCAGCAACGGGCTGAGAATGAGAATATTCCTGAGCTTCAGGAAAGTGCAGATTTGGGGTAGACATCCAGTAAGGCCAGTAGGGACAAATAAACCAACCTGCCTTTTGAGAGCTGCAAATTTAAGGAGATGGTTATATGACAAGGTGTCTGTGACATCAGGGCAATGAACATGATGACCTGAAATGCTCTTTTTTACCCTGTATTTCAACAAAAGTGAGACCAAAGCACGTTCAGGGGGTACTAACTGTTGAGCTGCCAAGACTTTGCACATAAAGCACTGGAACTAATTATCAGGAAATGGTACATCCCTTACATTTCTAGAAATATTTTATCTAGATCATGGAATATAATTGTGGATTAAAGGTCGGAAGCTCACATTGCTGCTGTTGTGCCATGCCTGTTAAAGAGTTAGAGACCTTTGGTTCCTGTGACTGGCATTTGTCTCCTTTTAAGAAATCCTAACTTCATAAACAATGACTTTTAAAACAGTAAAAGTTTATTCTGTTTTGTGGATATAGATATTAAAAAAAATATCCCTTTTATTAAATAAATAGTCTCTAAAAATTACTGCACTAGCTTGTTTCCTGCAATATCTGGGGGACATATTGAAATTAGTGGGCAGTGAAGTGCCAAGAGACTTCCAGCTGTCTTCTCTCTGGCTCTAGCGGGGCTTCAGCTGCAGACTAGCAAGCTCAAACACTAGCCTGGCAGCAGGTTACTAGTCAGTGTAGTTGGCTTTGATGTTTTATCTGTCCAGTCATCTGATGTCATATCTTCTGGAGCTGTGTGTTGGCACAGTCTAATGGAAAGGTCTCTAATGTGTTATGACAGAATGGATAGCGTTAAAGGAGAGATCCTTTTGCACTGTTCAAACTGTAGCGCATCAACAGCAACTGCCATTTAGGCATGTGAAGTGGGACTTTTAAGTGTAAGACACATGCTAAATTCATGGAAAAAAAATAAGCATTGGATTTTAATTTATAGAAAAATTTCACTGCAATGTTTCACTTACCAGGTCTGAAAAGTCATGCCAAAACCTGATTTTAATTGTTTCTCCCTGAAGATACCCTGAAGAGAGCATAATCCTGTTCAGTGTTGTTCCCACTTGTGCCTTTTTTGGCCAGCAGATAAGGAAATTAGAGTTACTGTTCTTTTCACGCTGCAGCTTTCCCTCTTCTGCCTGGATTCACAGTCAGAGGAGGACTGAGAAGGCCAAATATGCTGCTACTTTGTAAAATCACACGAGACTGCTGTTAGTTTATCCTCAAATAGCAAGTAATATAAAGGTGATGCCATATTGTATCAATAGAAATTTCAACATATCTTAAGTGGTAGCTCTTTGTGAGTCCTCAGATGCCATAGAAACAACTAATATGGTAAAAATATCTTGCCAGAGTTGATGGGGAGGATGATATCCTCATCTTTATTTGACAAAGGGACAGCTGGGGCAGGGGAACTCTACAATCTAAGAGGCTGCATTCTTTCAGGCTGATATTGGGACATTTACAGTCAACCAAATTCTACTAGGTGAAAACGTAATACTGAAACAACATTCAGCTTTGATCACTCTGCCTCTGTTCTGTGCTACATCTATTTTACTTCTGATCATGGTATTGCTTAGTCTTTTCAAATGCTCGCTTACCGGTGCGGTCTTCCTAGGAAATCTTAACGGATATGAGAATTAATTTCACTTAGTGGTGATTTTACTGCATCTATCATATGCACCATAAGCAGACAGATTCCTTCAAGCAATACAACACAAAATGTTTCAGATTAGTGCAACAGATAATAATACACGGATTAAATGTTCTAAAAATGTTTATATTTTCCTAGTGGTAAATTGAAAAACTAAGAAACATGTTTCACTGAAATATAACTATATGCTTATTTATCTATAAGTACATATGATTTCATATTTATACAATGCAGGTTTTCATAATTGTTTACATACGCATATATGAAAGATACATTATAAATAAATAGTACTGAAAATGGTACTGAAAAGCATACTAGAAGGCACCATTCAACAGTCTTCCACTGGATAGGAAGTAAGGCTGGTATTGGGCTTATACATTGATAAGGAGCAATTTGGCCAGATACTAGAAAAATTGCTTCTTACTATGAAGATACTTAAACCTTGAGAATGATTGCCAAGTAAAGCTGTAGAATTTCTGTTCCTGGATGATTTTTTTAAGGAACAGGTTGGTCAAACATTTGTTAGGAATTACTTTTGCGATGGGATGGAAAAAATTGATCTCTTTGTGTTCCTTCCTGTTGAATATTATATGAGCTTCTTCGTTCTTATCTCCTCTAGCTCTTTTCTTCTTCCTGTGACTGATTTCTTCTCAGCTTAACTGCATTGCCCCTTAAACCGGGGAAAGGTTTAAAAGATGAAAATATATATATATAAATGTGTATGACAATGTACTCATATATACCATAGTGGATAAAAATGTAAATTAATTTTGGTCAGAACTAATATTTGTACAGTGGTAGTATTATATAGCTTCACATTCCTTCACTGTTATCTTACTGGCTTTGCATGTTGTTAGTGTAAAACATGATCTTTTGACAAGCAGGGCAAAGTAACCTAATGTGCTTAGGCCAGTCTGGTGTACGCACAACTGTCTCACACTGTACATATGAATTAATTATAATAAGAAGTGACATTGAAATGACATATAAATGAGTTACTTCTGTTATATAGATTCAAACTCTGATTTTAGGGGATTTGTTTGATGTTTGTTGGGGTTTTTTTTACCTTATTTAGGATCAATTCTTGTTGAAGTTAAAAGCATTTTAAATAAATACTAGAGGGTTCTGCTTACACATATGTACGTTTATATGTTTAATTCAAGACTATTCATAAAATGAGCAGAAATACAATTCCATTTATAGATAAATGCATTCAATATTTAATAAAATTGCTTCCTTAATTTCTTATTAGCCTTGCAAATGGGCATCCTTTTAGACAGCCCGTATCTGTTGGTAGAGTTTTATAGATGCTACATTTTTGCCACTGAGCTTGCTCATTGTAATGTCAGATTGCTCCACTGAATTTTAGAACTATTTTTGAGAAATATTAAAGAAAAGTTTATTGATGAGTTCTCCAATGTAGGTTTCTCTCATGTAGAGTGGAAATAGCCTTGTCTGTTCCTCACCTGCTCAAATAGTATATCTCGTCGATCTGAATAGCTCAGCTGGAATACAGGACAGCTGGACTTCTCTGGCCAATTTAGATAAGGAATTTGACTGAAGATATCCATTCTATCACTATGCTTTAAGGGATTCTGCGGGGTTGTGTGTTTTTTTGGTTTTGGTTGTGTTGTTGTTTGGGGTTTTTTTTCCTTTAATTTTGTTCTGAAAACTATAATTTGGGGTATTTTCAATTTGTATAAAATGCTGAAAACTTTACTGGCGTTGTACTGACAACTTTCCTACTTTCAATGAAAACAGAGAATGTAAAAATTCTGAGGAGCATTAAAATGTTTGGTTTTGTTTTTTTCTCACTTGCGTGCCAATAATATTAAAATACTCTTCCAGCTAAGTCCATTTATCTAATTCATGTCTATGTCCTTGAAACAACTGGGGAGGTGTCTGGCCTGTGTTTGGATGAACTGAGCTTCTCAGCATGCTAGTAAGCCTTGATCATGGAGGTTTTCCAGATACCGATTTTTCAGATATTATAAATATTAGCAGTAAATTTTACAACAACAAGAATGTAGCTGCCATTATGTTAACAAACAGTGTTGTATAGACGTAGTTTGCATTTCCATATAAAGTGTTTTTGACTGCACTGTCATAAAAATGTATGTTTGTATGAATAGTTGTCCATCTCCTGGGATCAAGCAAATGTTGTGTTTCATTAGGCTGTGCATTATGAATGATCTTAAAAAATAAATGAGAAAAAAGATTAGTAATTAACAATGAGTTATTAAACTAGAGGATGAAATTTAATCCTCCTCAGTCACACATTCATAATCATGTACATCCATGCCTATTTTCAAGCAGTAACCTCAAAAATTACAGCCCTGGTGTCTCTGAAATCAGTGACAAAACTGCCACTACATTTTATAAAGTTGGGATTTTAATGTATTGCTTACAATTTATGGGTCTCTTTCTGAAAAATAATTTAAAAAATAATCAAGGACAGCTACGGCAACATTTTTGTCTCTTGGGCAAGCTAATCTTTAAAGAAAAAACGTCCAGAAATGCACAGATAACAAAGCACTACTACTGCTAGGAATCCCTTCTAGCAAGTTATTCACATCAACAGTCCCCAAAAGCTAATAGTGCAGCCTGGCCAGAGATAATCCTGTGAGATTCCCTTGGAGGTGAAGGCCAAAATTTCAGTCTTGCTCACTGTTTGGGGCATGGGAAGCTTCTTAAAAGTTACGAGGCATAAAAACGTAACTAAAAAGCTATACAAAGGCAGTAAATAGTGACAGGACAAAAGGGACAATGAAGAATGAGTAGCCTACACAGAGCCATCTCTTTTCAAAAGATTATGCAGGAAAAATAAAAGTCATAAATACTTTCCAGCACCTTAAAAAATTAAACCATTTTCCCCCACGAGTTCTTCTATTTCCTTCTTTTTAAAATTTCATGTAATTCAGGTGCTAGTTCTTTTGCACATATGATTCTGCTTTAGGGCTGGTTCAGATACTTCTGGCAGCTCTACAGAGGGATTGTATAGGTTTGTTATTGTATAGGTTTGCTATTTCCCTCTCATTTTAATTTCCTTCCACATTTCATTGTCCCAGTCAATCTTGTTTATTCTTTTTGGTCTGTTTTATCACCTTTTTCTTTTTTTTTTTTTTTTTTTTTTCTTTATTTTTCATTGGCTTATCTGTATGCTACCTTTCCTACAGTGTGAAAAGATTACGCTAAAATTTCCAGTATCTATCTCTTCTACTGGCGTTAAATCTTTCCTCTTTTACGCCTCAATAATTGTTAACATTTTACTTTAACATGAACAAAAGAGTATTCCTCTCAGCATAGCAAAAGAACACTCAAAAGAGACTGACAACACACATAGATAATTTATAGAATAATACTGATATCTGCCTTTGATCCTTTGATCTATACCAGAAGTAGCATGGTTCTTAAAACAGGGGTTCTCACCTAATGAAAGGTGATCTACTTCCAGCATTCAATCTACTGATCTTTGCTTTGTTCAATTGTACTTTTTTCATTTTACTCACCATGAAATGGTGAGGGTACATGTACAGTGTACTTTCTCATCTTCTCCTGTAATTATTTTTGCCATTAGTTTGACTTGATTTTTTTTCCACTTTCTCACAGTCTGTCATGATATTTATCCTAACCTAGTTATACAACTATATATAAATAGAACACATATCTCATGTTATCATTTATTGACAGCATTAACCCATTTTTCTTTTTAAAAGTCATTAATTTCCCTGAATATAGAATTATAGAATCATAGAATCTTCATGGTTGGAAAGAACCTTTAAGATCATCGAGTCCAACCAAACAACCTACAATCGCTGCCATTAGAGCAGAGTGCCACATCTAGATGTTTTTTAAACTCCTCTAGGGATGGTGACTCAACCACCTCCCTGGGCAGGCTGTTCCAGTGCCTGACCACTCTTTCAGTAAAGTAATTCCTCCTAATATCTAACCTAAACCTCCCCTGATGCAGCTTCAGACCATTTCCTCTGGTCCTGTCATTATTCACCTGGGAGAAGAGGCCAACACCCACCTCTCTCCAACCTCCTTTCAGGTAGTTGTAGAGGGCAATGAGGTCTCCCCTCCTCTTCTCCAAGCTAAACATGCCCAGCTCCCTCAGCCTCTCCTCATATGACCTGGTCTCCAGACCCCTCACCAGCCTGGTAGCTCTCCTCTGGACACGCTCCAGCACCTCAACGTCCCTCTTGTACAGAGAGGCCCAGAACTGAACACCGGACTCGAGGGGAGGCCTCACCAGTGCCGAGTACAGAGGCACCATCACTTCCCTGCTCCTGCTGGCCACGCTGTTCCTGATACAAGCCAGAATGCTGTTGGCCTTCTTGGCCACCTGGGCACACTGCTGGCTCATGTTAAGCTGGCCGTTCACCAGTACGCCCAGGTCCCCAGGTATATTCTCAATTTAATGGGGAGGAATTCTGGGATTGTCAAGCAGGGAAGCAACTCAACATAAAGATTGTACACTTCATAAAGAGAGATTTTCTAGGCAGTTTTAAATCATATCGGGCATTGCCTTCTTCTAAAGGAAGGCACACCTTAAGGAAAGGCAGGCCTAAACATAGACTGTTTACTTTTAAGATCTACTTTTCTTTTAAATTCTTTTATTTTAAGTTATATTAGTCTTTAAGAAGCTCAAGTCATAGATATGATGTGATTGTTCCTGCAGGGGAAAAAATACAGGTGCTAAATAGAGGGTAAACATTGCGTGATCTTAGATAAAAGCAGAAGGAACAAAAAAAAATTCTGCTACAAGAGAGACAGACTAGCTTGAGACCCAAGACTTAAAAGAGTGATCCTGAAAAGAATGTGTGGAAAAAGTAACAGTCAGACCAGAAAATATGACAAAGCGAGATTTGTGATTCCCTTAAGCAATCTCTAAAAATCAAAAGTGCTGAGGAAAATGCCTCATTTTTTCACCAAGGCAGAAAAGTAAATACTAACAAATGAGACACACCTACCTGCAGCCAACCCATATCATATCTTGCTTACAAGTGGTAACAACAGCAGGACACATTCAGCACTCCTGCAGGACACAGGCATTTAGATTCAGATGTTTGTGTGCCATTCTCTATCTTTTTTGACTGAACTTTATGCAACATTGCTCAGAGAAAATTCTGCACTCAGATTTTCCTTCATCACCTTCACTACTGAGGGTTACAAATCCAGTGTGGGATTTCCAGAGAGATTTTCAAGTTGAAGTTTGAGCGTTATCAAACCTATTAGGTCCTCTGTTTTATGGGTCTCACGTTTGAGTTTTATGATTTTCCCTGTCACTTTTTGACACAGTGCCAAGAAGCCAGGTGCAGAAATGTCTGGGAATCCACCACATATTGGGATGGATCCCACATTCTCAGACACTTAGACAAAATACAGAATTATAATTCAAATATTGAAAAATGTCTTGTTTATGTCAGACAAATGGTTAACATTCCTTTCTTTTTATTTTCCCTTTGATTTTGAGATAATGACCTTAGTGATGAGAGGAAATTACTAGATGCTCAGTTTTCTCTATTACTGAATCAGTAAACCATTTTTCATGATGCCTTGCCAGTCTAGCAGTAATGGAGGTTTTCACTGAGTAAGGACTGCAGAGTTCAGTCTGAATAAAATAGGTAGGCAAGGAATAATAAGAGAAAGATTTTGAAAAGAAGCCTGAGAGAGACAATAGATCAATTGGATCTGGATTTCATTTTCTCTTGGATTTGGGTCCTTAATTCTCTTAAATTGCTTCTGAAAAGCCTAGCCTTAGACATTTCCATGATCAGACCTGTAGCAAAATTTTCTGTTACATTGCTTTGCCTACATTATAATTTAGATAGCAAAGAGACAAACTTGAAGAGAATAGTTGCAGGAATTCTTCATTTGGATTTACTAAACATATGAGGGATTTTAAATTTTCTTATCTGCAGGAGCTAAGTAGGTATTTCACCTAACTTAGCAGTACAGGATTAATCCATGCCCCAGTGAAATAAACAGAAAGGATCCCAGATGCTTTTTGTATGTGTTATGATAGTCAACCTGTATTAAAATGAGGAAACTGGTTACAAACAAAAACTTACAAATACACAAAAAACACCACAATGAAAAAAGAAAAAAATAGTAAAAATATTTCTGTCTTACCCTTCTGTTTCTTGCCCATCACTTACTTGTAGAACTTGGAAGGCTCTGTGATATGGTATACACTCTTGGAGCTGAGCTTGAGAAAGCAGGACATTCAGCAGATATCTTAATAAGAAAGCACTGATAATTTACCAACTAGAAGAGTTACGGTATCTTGCATATATTTTACACCAACCAACTTTCATCTATGTATACTCAAAAATAATGCATTTGTTGTATTACATCTCCATGGTTCACTTCCTTTTACTTTTAGGTGGTTTTTTCTTATTATTATTTCTGGGGGTTTTTGTTTCTTCCTTTTGGTTTTTTTTTTTTTTTTCTTTCTGGTGATGATGATGACACCTCTTAATTTAAAGTATTTTTCTTTCTTATGAATATTTTCATCCGAGAATTTCCATTTTTCCCATTCCTTCTTCTTCAGAACTAAACAGTCTTTAGTGTCCAAACTAAAGAAGAAATCATCTTTGTATATGTTAATGAAGTAAAGAAATACAACAAGGTCAGAACTTCTACATGGTATTTCTGTGGCTTTATTTCACTCATACTTGTATGGTTCATATGAAAGTACAGTGTGGTACATTTAACTCCTGATGCCAGATCTGTGGAGTGCCAACTAAGGGAGCATTTTAAAAACATCTTTCATATATTTTATCTACTTCAGTAGACCAAACAAATCTAGAGAAATATTCCAACAATCTAAAAAACATTTTTCAAAACTATTTAAAAAAAAAATGACTTCTAGTATTAGTCCTTCTTTTACTATAACAGAATTTACATCCACTATGTATATTATGCAATGCGTTTCATAACAGGAGACAAATCTTAGCAAGATTTGTGAACAGAGTTCACCACAGGCTGCTCCTCATTCTGATAGAACAGAATTGTCTTGCGAATCACAGCTGAGCACTTTCCGACCTTAAAAATACAATCACAAATCTTGTTGCATCAATCAGCATGACAAGTCTATTACACTCCGATGAATAACTGATTATGCCAGTCACTGCATTCACCACACTGGACTGAACATTCGTTGGTTGATGGTACTGAATCATTACAGAATCTATATTACGCTATATTTCACAGGAGGCTGTATTTCACAAAAGAAGTGAAAGGGAAAACTCAGAAAGAAACAAAAAGAATTAGAAAAAGTATGGAGTGCAAAAAAAAATATTAATAATTATGACCTGCATATGTGACAAAAATGCCTGAAATTTCAGGATTATAACAGATATTGTCAGTAGAAATATCCAAGCACTGTGAATCAACCAGCAGGATGGAAATGGAGAGTATGCCCACAGGAAGGGTATCATGTAGGTTGTAGCGTTCCTCAAGTCCTGAATTAGTGACTGAACAACATTTGCTTATTAAGGCAGCTAATAACACCTAAAAGAATATTCATTGTTGTAAAAGGAGGAATTCAGAGTTAACAGGAAAAAAAAATATGGAGTAAAGGGGAAATGTAAAGGGTATACTTTGCAAAAATTGCAAATTGCAAACGGCAAATGGTTCCAATTGCTGTAGATTTTTAAAATTATTTTACATAGCCTGCACATGTCTATGGAATGGGTAAAAATAATTCACATCTATTAGCTATTACTCATATTGTAAGAGATGTCTAAAGCCTGCATATTTTCAGGGGGAACGTGATGACAAAATTAAAATTAATTAATAGATAAATCTTAACCATAATAGCAGATAAGCTAACAAACAGGAGAAGAATAGTTCTTAGGAAGGGGAAAGAGGTACTACAAATGGTTATCAGTAAGCTTTCTGTACAAATACAGCAGTCAAATGAAAATTCACTATGGTGTTCCTGTTTAACCCAAGTCTTAAAGACTGAAGCAGCATTACTTGTCCACCATCCAAAAAGTTCATACAAAGTAGAAATTATACAACATATAAAGATACTTCTCAGTCAGTGGTCTCCTTTGCCTTGCTAATCTCCAAGCCATGTCATTAATTTTAATCTCTCAGATGTTGGAAACAATCCTTTCTACTAAGTCTTTTAGGTTGAGGGGGCCCACTGTGCCTCATATTATTTTGGAAATGTTGGAGGCAGATAGACTTATAAACACCAAAACAAATGATATGGTGCTAGCTCAAGAATCACCTCTACATTAATATTTAAGATGGAAAGAATTAAAATAATTTTTTTAGTGTCATATTTGCTTTTTTCTTTAAAGCTTCTCACAAGAGACCTTATTCCACCTAGATAGGTTCTAGGACAGTCAGTAATTTAATAATATTTACAAATTAAGTTTAAATGTGCGTGGGAGCATGTTTGAAAACAAACAAAGCAGAAGGTAAGGTAGACCTATAGCTGCCAGTTTTTAAAATTTAGGAATAAACTATCTGAAAGATATTATTCCCTTCTATGCTCCTGGCTGTTTCAAGTTATTACTAGCTTGGAAAAATCTGATAGCTGTCACTGACTGACTGTCATCTACTCATCTTGTTTTCTGTTCTTACTGCTGTTTGCAGGACAATTCAGAAAAAGACTGAGGACAAACACAGCTAGCTCCCTGGAACTAAAACTTATATACGTTGTGTTTACAGCTCTGTTTAGAAGTGCAGATGCTGAAAGAAGTATGAAGGTAAAGAAATACTTTAGTATAGTCCTGCTAGTCAAGTACATAGTAAGGTTTATATTGGACTATCAAAATAGTCTGTTCATTGAGTCTATACATCACTTATGTACACTATGTATGTCACACAACTGATGTATGGAATTATACTTGAAAGGCAGAGCTCTGAAATGGGCATCTAACTGTGATTAGGTTTTGCCAGAACCCTACTAATCCTAATTTCTCTGTGAAGCAATTGTGTGCATGTTCTAGACCGCAGCTAACTTAAGGCAAGCTAAGAATCCAAAATAAAGGACATAAGACAGGCCCTTCATTTCAGGGTTTGAATTCTAATTTTAAAAATGTCAAAGTAAATGGGAAGTGATTTTTATTTAAATAGAACCATGGCCTTGGCTAAAAAATTCATGAAGCAAAGGTAGGAACAGAATGCCAAATAACCAGGCAAGGGGGACAACATGGGAGAAAAAAAAAAAGACCCAAAATCAACAGTTCCTACTATCAGAAGTTATTGCAATTTGCTGCATATTTTTTTCAATGTTAGATTATACTTTTGTCAAGCGCATTTAATGAGCTTTCTAGGAGGCAATCTGTAGCTTCAGCAAAATAAATTGTAATTGAAATCTTTTTACCTTGGTGTTGTGGCAAGTCAGACTAGATAACCAAAGTGATCCCATCTGACACTAAGATCTATGTTTAATAACCCTAACGTGTTGCTGTTAGACACTCTTAAAGACTGAGCACTTGGTTTGAAACATAGTACTCTAGAGTATTATATGAGCAAGAAAAATCAGACAACAAAGATAATTTGCAATGGCTGATCACCTACAGAGAGCTTCAAGGGGACAGATGTATTAAACACCCAGCTATTTTGTCCTCTGTAACCAGTCCTGGCGCTACTCATTCACAGCAAGAAATGTTGTGAGCACCTTTGCCATACTGTAATAGGAGAGTCATTTAAAACTAACAGGAGACTACAATCAGATAAGTCACAGATTAGCTTAAGGTTTGAAAACTCAGGCCATAGTAAGAATCTTCAGCTGACACTCAAGAGACGTGATCTAAACTAATAAATGAGAATAAATTGGAAAGAATAGAAGTCATACTGAGCGTTCCAGTAGAATTCATGGGATATCAAAACTGAAACAGTTTGATCTGCCCTGGTGAGTGTGCAATGAAATAAATGTTCAGAAAAGAACAATCCAAATGGTTGTAAGGAGACAAAATTATATTTTGGTATACAATTTATTAAAAAATTGTCAAGAAAGTAACAAAAATTATGCTTGCAGTCTACAATATTAGGTGTGCAGAGATATCAGCTAAAGGGTTAATTGTTAGGAATGGTGACATTTATATATTGAAATGAAAATCTGATGAACAATGAGATTCATTAACTACTGTATTAATTTTTCCCAAGCATATGGAAAATTCCCACTGCTTGATACATGTAACTTTATAGTGGACATAAGTAGTTGTGACAGGAGGATGAATGAAAAGAATTAACAGGTTTTTTTCCACTTGCAATATCTAGGGTCAGAAATTACTCTCACTGCTCTACAATCTAATTATATGTCACTAAAATTATACAGGTGTAAGCAAAATAATGAATCCTACACTTTCCATTGGGATGCACATGAACCAACTTTGTTTCCTATCCTCCCATCCAGGAAAAGAAACATGAGGAACTGAGAGAAGTCAAGGTGAGAAGTTTATTGAGAAATTCTGAGAATGCCCCACTGTTGGAAGATTGAAACTGACACACTATATATCAGTCAGATATATAGTCTCCAGGTCATTCACCTGGATTTGAAGGCCTTGCTGATGTCAGTGTTTAATAGTTAAGGTAAATAAAGCCCACAGATAAATCAAATAAATTTTCTATCAAGTGATTTACAGTTGTGTGGAGAAGCTGACAAAGGATGTTAGACTCTTATGAAAGTTAAGGGTCATGGATCAATAGGATCAATCAAAAGCACTTAGATTTTCATAGGATTTCTTACTAAGGAGTACTCAGATTCGTGATAGGCTTATTTACATTGAAAAGTGCTGGTTTCAGAGTGAAATTTAATATATCTCAATTGAGACAAGTTCTTGTGACTGAAATCAGTGCTAAGTAAAGCTCTGGAAATTATTTGATTAAATGTTTTGATTTCTAAGAAAGGTTAAGTATAAAAATATTGATTGAAAATTCTTTTTAAAAAAATGAAGAACTTGTAACCATGAAGACTAGAACCTTAATTTTTTTACATAGAAGCTTTGATTAACACCTAATCTGTTGAGTCCAAGACCTAGACCCAAAAAAAAAAAATTAGATAAGAGACCTGTGAAAGAAAGAAAACAAGTGCAATCTTCTTACTCTGTTAAAACGCATGAGACATGACTGGAAATCTGCCAGGAACAGAGGGAGGATGCAGACAGGTAGCGTAGCCTCACCAAGATTTCCATTGTTTGATCGTAGTAAATTATTGCTAAAATAATTGCTATTAACATTGCTTGCTATTTTAATAGTTGCTTGCTTATGAAGAAAGTGGACAAACTACACTGTACAGTATAATGCAAGATGTTATGCAGAAACACAAGCTCTCTCTAGGCTAATTAGACCTTCAGAAACAAGCTAGGATGATTTAGACAACTGGCATTGTGATGCAGAGTTGAGTGGTTGTCAAGGTTTGTACATGGAGGACCACGTAGTGCAGGGATGTTTAATGGGGCAGCTGAACATTAATTTCAATGTCTTTGTGAGTGTATCTGTGTAAGTCTTTCAGTCTGAATTAAGACTGCTTTGAAGCGAATCCTGCGATTATTTCCAGTTACCACGCTTTGGTTCAAATTGCTCTTGAAAATGTAAAAAAGTGTAGCCTTTTTACTTATTTATACCATTGTCTATGTCCCATTGTATTTTGCCTTGTAGCCTTGCTGCATTTTGTCACACCATAGAATATGAATGTTTCACAGTCATTAATATGTATTAAACTTAGACTTTTATTCCACTGTTGCCAGTATTCCAATTTAAGAAAAACCTCTCTGAGTTCAGCATTGCTGTTCACCACAGCTCCTTTGTCCTTCTGATGCTGTAAACTATTGGGCAGTTTCTTCTGATCTTTTGGTGGGTGATGCATCCTTCCAGTGGGCAGACATTGAGACGTGACTGAAGAATTTCTTACTGGACACATTTTCTTTTGGTAAATCATTTCCTATCTAGAACCTGCAGTTATAACACATTAAAAATGTTTGTGAAATGTTTTGAAAGTATTTTAGAAGCGTAATTTTGGTATTTTCTGAACATTTTACATTCTCATTTCTCAGTAAAGTGAAGACCTCAGTTCAGAGTTTCACAAGGAGAAATAAACTCTTTCTCCGCTCACTCAGGAGTCCAGTGATCACTGCAATCATCCAAATTTTATTCCTTACACATCTAAGCTTTGTATCTTGTGTTTCCTGAGTTACTGAACTCACAAGAATATGCTAACCACCTTATTATCAGGTGATCTAAACTGGTTCGTTCTCAGTTTCTTGCTGGTACTTCTTCATGACAAGCCACAAATAAATATTTTGGATTGAACAATATGCACTGTTGAACCTTGAACTGGGAGGTTTTCATTTGCTCGCAAAAAAACAACCAACCAACCAACCAACCAAACAAACAAAAACGATAAAAGTAAAAAACAAAAAGTTTTGGTGAGTGGAATTTTATTTTGATCTTTCTTGTTAGTTGCTATTACTGTTCTTTTATTTATCTGCTAACTAAAACAAAGAAGAAAAAGTCATTTATTTTTATAATTTATTCTTAACCTCCATTCTGGGCTCTCTTCTCTTCTCTGAGCTCCGCTGCCCTTTGCTTGGGTCTTATCATTGCACAGCGCCCTACTGGGGGAGTATAACACAAACAGCCTCTGACATTTGCACCATTGTTCTGTGACACATCAGCATTTATAATATCCATAACAGAATATTTTGTAGCCCATGGTGTACTGTGAGTCTAAGTGTTATTTTGTGCTGGCAGTTTCTCTTTATGCCTTAACTCCATGGTATGCAGGAGATTCCCAGAAACTATTGCTCTTCTAAAACTATGTCAGTGTTAAAGCACTTACAATAAACTGAATAGCAAAATGCTATACCAGCTCCAAGTATGCACACCAGGGTTCCTTGAGCAATCAAACTTGCTGAAATTAAAGGTCAAGAGATCAGGACTGTAACTTTAAGCAACCCTGGGGAAGGCAACAATCTTCCACCTTTGTTGTATTATGCAAGCTGCCCATGATCGTGAAAAGCAGCTATCAGATCACAGGATCTTTTCAGAGCTAGAAGCACCTGCAGTTAGGAACAAAAGAATTCACAAAGCCCTCCTTTCGTAAGGGAGGCTAGCTTTAGTAGTTCAATGTGCTATGCTTTGGTAAATGTGTGCACAGTAATCATCAGCAGAAGAAAACATTATGGACACTAAAATTTTGGCTTGAATTCTTTCCCTGCATTCAGGCTGTCAGAGAAAGATGTAACAAATTAATTACTTGGAAAAAAAATCAAAATCCAGAACACTGAAAGAATTTTCCATTTTGAAATCAGAATTTATTAAGGAACAGACAGTGGGCTGAATGGAATGACAAAGTAAAATAAAAGACAAAAAAAGGTGTATTGGCTACCACAGTACTATGCTATCGTTTTGGAATCAGTGTTGAAAAAGTGAAAATATGCCCAAAATGTATGTTGTGACTTTACTAATCCTGTCTGATTATAGAGTACTTACATGGCTCTTACATGGGGGATAGCAAGAACTGGGTACGCACAACCTGCCTAATAGTATTGAGAATAACCAACACCAATTGTTGAGATTCTTAGACTAAAACTGGCCTGTATGTAATGCAGTTGATTCTAAAAGGTATACATTCTCTTACTCACTGGTATATTGTTCTCTACACTAGCATTTTAGTTCAAATCAGAACTGCAGATTTCACTCAGCTCTTCTGATAATCATACCTACTGCTTGTTGTTGCACATATAAATTAGCATGGGCTCAGAGATCACAACCTGGGTTCTTTTCTGATGAAATTAAACCAGAAGAGGTGCTCCACGAGTGCACCTAAATGCTCTCTGTCTGCTAATAGACATCAGTCCCTGGAAACAGACTAGAGAAAAATGAAATTAAATTCACCCAAGTGCACATCAAATCTCCAGCACTAACTGCTTTGTTCAACACTTGCTCCTTTTGCACTGCTAATGTAGACATAATGTTTGCATTCACTATTCTTCTGTGCAGACTGCAGTGTTCAGAGTTTCTCCTTGAAAATTAATGGCAGGCAATTACAGATCTTGTCATAGAATCACAGAATTGCTTAGGTTGGAAAGGAGCTTAAAAATCATCTAGTTCCAAACCCCCTGACATGGGGGCCTTTCACTAGACCAGGTTGCTCAAAGCCCCATCCAACCTGGCCTTGAACATTTCCAGGGATGGGGCATCCACAACTTCTCTGGGCAACCTGTTTCCAGTGTCTCTCCACTCATAGTGAAGAATTTCTTACTAATATCTAATCTATACAGTGACAAGTGGTGTCCTTCAGGGGTCCATACTGGGACCGGTACTGTTCAATATTTTCATCAATGACACAGACAGTGGGATCGAGTGCACTCTCAGCCAGTTTGCCAATGACACAAAATGGTGCAGTTGACCCACCTGAGGGATGAGATGCCATCCAGACAAACTTGGACAGGCTTGAGAAGTGGGCCCATGTGACCATCATGAGGACAGCATCCCTCCCCTCCAGTGTGTTGACCGCGCCACACAGCTTGGTGTTATCAGCAAAATTCCTGAGAGTGCACTCAATCGCACTGTCCATGTTATCAATAAAGATGTTAACCAGCATCAGTCCCAATGCCAATCCCTGAAGAGCTCCATTTGTCTCCACTTGGATATCAAGCCATTGACAGCAACTCTTTGAGTGTTATCATCCAATCAATTCTTTATCCACTGAGTGGTCCATCCATCAAATCCATCTCTCTCCAATTAGAAACCAGGGTGTCATGCAAGACAGTGTCAAATCCTTGGTACAATTCCAGGTAGATGACATCAGTTGCTCTCCCCTTATCCACCAGTACTGTAACACCAGTGTAGAAGGCCACCAAATTTGTCAGGCACAATTTTCCTTTATTGAAGCCATGTTGGCTGTCACCAATCACCTCCTTATTTTTCCATGTGCTTTAGCACAGTTTCCAGGAAGATCTGCTCCATGATCTTGCCAGGCACAGAGGTGAGACTGATGGGCCTGCAGTTCCCTGGATCTTCCTTTTTTCCCTTTTTACAAATGGGGGTTATGTTTCCCCTTTTCCAGTCAGTGGGAATTTCACTGACTGCCACAACTTCTCAAATATGATGGATAGTGGCTTAGCAACTTCATCTACGAGTTCCTTCAGGACCTGCAGGTGTATCTCATCAGGTCCCAAGGACTTGTACACCTTTGGATTCTTATTCTCCCAGTCCCTGCCTTTCCCTTCCGCGACTTGAGCTATGAGGCTAGAGCACTTGACATTGAAGACCAAGGCAAAAGAGTTGCTGAGTAGCTCTGCCTTCTCCATATCACAGATGACAAGGTCTCCTGTTTCCTTCTGGAGAACTACATTTCCCTAGTCTACCGCTGAGATAGGTGGTGCAAAACCCCAGCCAGAGCTGCAACCTTTGCTCTCATTTGAGTAGCCACCTTTCCGCTTTGAGGGTCAGGAAGGATGAGTGCCCTTGACCTGTGCAGGTGGTCACACAACAGTGACTCGTTGATGGGTTGTGTGTACTTCAGGTCTCCCACTCGGCCTTCGAAGAGGCATCCTCCCTGCACACCCTTCCATGTAAACTGCTGCTTTGTTGCATGGTGAAGTCAGGGATCATTTATTTATCCGCCTGGTATCAGACATAGCATAGCAGTCAATGTAAATGGACAAGACAGTGGTGCACCAGGCTGAACATCACAAATAGCACAAGTTCAAGCACATACCCAAAAAGCTTCACAGACCCAGGACTTCTTCCCTCATGTTCTCCAAAGACTACTGCAACATTTTCTTAAGTATAGGTTTATCTACACTATTTGAAATTATGTACTACAATGGGTCAATATGTGTGCTTGAAATGCAATGTAAAGAACACCTAGTTTGCAACAAAGCATTTAAATTATATATGTATGCCATTAAATATATAAAGTACACAATAGCCTCCACACTATTATCATACTATAATTTTCTTTTTAAAAGAACTTTGTGATCAAACTGAACATCCAAACCCATCAGAAAAAGATTACTTTTGAGATTCAAATTTGGACGCAGTGACTCAATCACTATATAGGAGTAACTGACACAATTACTGGAGCACACAGTATAGAATTGACTGCATTAAGAAGGTTCTTTAGAGCTGTATGTGGCACGTGGTAACTGAAGAATTAGGTAATATACTATTAAGGTCAAAGGTGTCAACTGCAGCTTGATTTCACATGGCAGGCTTTCCCAGCACTGAAACAATGCAAGCCCTGTTTGTATGTCCTACAAATGTATATAAAGGCAGTGTTTGTTAAGTGACACCTGAGCAGTTCTAGTATCAAGTGAAACTTAGTACCAAGGTGTTCAGTGGCAAATTATTCCCATGTGTCCACTGGCCCAGGAGATCTGGTTTTCATGCTTTCAGTTATCTATTCCACTGTCTGCCTGTCCAAGACCACAGAGTAAGCCAGTGTGTATTCATCAAAAAATGCTGGTGAATGGAGTTTACTAGTGTAAGAAATAGAAGTCGTTCTTGCTTTCAGTGACTGGACTGAAAGGATCCCCAGTATTTTTATACTCTTTTTTTATTTACTGCTACAGGACTGACAACTTGACTTAATACTCTCATTTCTCCATCCAGCCCTACTCTCCCAGAAAAGGCAAGGGTATTATCTCATGCCACATGGAAATCACTACTAATGCTCTTTTAATTTCTTAAAGTTTGTTTTAAAAACACTAGTGTATTTTTTAAGACTTTTCCAGGTTGTTATTTGAGGCATTAAACTTCTTCATGTGGACTTGTGCTGTTGGGATGGAAGCAGCTCTGCAGAGAACAGGGAAGGGAAGAGATTAACTACTTCTCCTGTAACTGCCAGTTCCATGTGAGGAGAAGCCAGGTCCAATGTCTTCACTTGCGAATAGACAGCAGTCCTCTCCTTAGCTTTATTTCCCTCTTACAGCAGCCATGTTAATATTCCCAGCATCTCACTGAAAATTCTCTGGAGAAGTGGAGAAAAGGACATGGTAAAGTGTTAAGAACAGGGATGATAACATGATCAAAATCCAGATCAGGAGAACAAAATAAAATGGAAGCCAATGAAGGCAAAATGCCAACTTAGTACCATGCCTAGTAAACCTACAGAAAGCATTACACAAAACAGAACTGACAGGTTGAACTACAACTGGCTTTTCCTTTCCCAAAAACTATTATTTTAGCCACCTAATCTTCAAATTAACTCATGATGCTCTCCTGCTTCTTTTATGAAGTTGTATAGATTTTTCAAATATACCAGACAGAAGGTGTTGTTAATTTATATGGGGAAAGGAATAGTATAGCTACATTTGCATTTCAGTTTGGGTGAGAGATGCATCATTGAAGGAAACCTCCTGATTGTCACCACTTGCCATGTTTTAGTTGTCACAGTGCAGCCTTATAGTAGAAGAACCAAATTTTGTTTCAATGAAACTGAACCAGAAGATGCAACCAAGAAGCTTATGCAATGCATCTAACATTAATGAGTGTCCAGTTTGCAGGACCTGACTAGAGCTAGTCCAAAGTAAAACCTGATGAAATGTGTGGTGTGAACACTTTATGTTTATGCTCCTTATGGTACCTCATTATTTGCTAATGTAGACATCAGGAATAAAACTTTCATACTACATCTGAGAAAAATGGCCTAACTGATTGGCAGTTTCAACAATGGCAAAAACCAGCTGAGTCAATTTTTGGAGATCTTTTTCTCTTTCTTAGGTTAAAGGAAAATAAAATCTACCAGCAAGTCCCAAAAATGGCAAAGTCCATTTAAGAAGATGGTGTTTTGTTAGGAAATGGCCATTTGAATGTAGGGACTTACAATGAAAACTATTTTTCCACCTTGGTTACCTTCCTGTCACAATCTAGTAGATAGCAGATGGCATGTGGCATTTGCAAAGAGTTTGCTCATTCAGGAAAAAAGGAAATTGATAAAATGTCTAGAAAGGTAGGATAGCTGTGAAGCTGTACAAGTGAATCAAGAGAATGTAGGCTATTGGCTGTTTGTAGAAAGACCTTATTGTGGAAACAAGCCAATCTAAGAAAGATCTGTGCTATATAAATACCATATGATAAACACATCCAAGCTTGATGTGTATATATGTATATAATAAACCAATTACAAAACTTCATATATGCTCACAGAACCCAGTTTTTATGTTATCGGTCTTGGAACCTGTGAAAAAGTTGCCTAAATACCACGTAAAAGAGAAGTTGTAACTAAGTTATTATTTGCAAGCTGTGCTTGTATGAAGGCCAATTCATAACAAATGTCAACGTCTCTAGCTCACAATTTCTCTGATTCATTCTTGTTTTTATTACCCTCCACTCATACATGTATTTATACTAGTCATTCATGCAACCTATAAAGTTAATATAATTATCAACTTTAAATTTTCTTCTTGGAAAAACGCAGGATAAACTTGAAACCCCAAAGAAAAGATAGTTCTGATTACACTAATAGAAAAACTAACATCCAGACTGTCACAAAGGCTTCAGAATCTGGAACATTTGAACAGAAAGGACCTGGGCTGACTGCATTGCTTGATCCATATCTTAGGGACATAATTAACACCATATTTTATTTTCACCCCACACAGTTTTCTGTGGCCAAGAAAATGGTCTCATGAAATGTGCAGTGTCTGTGTCAATCTAATTAGATTTCATACCAGAGAGATAATAAAACCCTATTTCACAATGGTTTTTTTTTTAAAAAAAAAAAAAGGAAGACTAGGGAAACTTTTGCATGTAAATGTGAAGAGCCCATCGTAGACATGTATTCTCCTTTGGGCAAAAAGACCATGTGTCAATAATGATGCTCATGAGTTAAGTCCCTAAAAATAATTGGAAACTATTCAAAAGGGTAACAGAACAACTAAAGGCACAATTTTAGGTGATATTTCCAAGACCAGAAGAAAACAACATCTCACTCAACAGCAAAATCATCTGTGTAATTTCTTTGTTCAGATAATAGCACTTTGTATATAGGTCAATAGAAGATTATAGGAATACTGTTAAAAAAGAGTAAAGTGAGATTTCTGGACAATAAATGGGGCTGTGAATCAAGAGACCTGGTTTCCATATTTACCTTTCACATACACTTCTGCTGTAAGCTTGGCAAAACATATTCCAGCTACACTTGTCTCAGCTTTTCTAGTCATAAAATAGAAATGATACTTCCTCACCTCATTGGAATGAGGTCATGGTCATTTTGGTACCATTTGTTGCACATATTTCAGAAGACAGGCAGCTATATAACTCAAGTATTATTTCATAAGGGGAACATGATACAATTGCCCTGTGTGCATCTAACTGTGAGGATGAGAAAAATCACTATATCACTCACACCTCTACAGAATCTTTTCTTTTGTTCCATTTTAATTTGAATTAAACTTCTGTTATAAATTTTTGTTAATCATATTAACAGATGAAAAGTTTAGTATACATTAATCTCAAGTAATATATTTTGCATACAATACAAAGTACGTATCTTTAAATTAGTTTTTTCTTTAGGAAACCTTTCTATGATATTTTCTTTTTTTTGTTTTGTTTTGTTTTGTTTTGTTTTCTAAACCTGTCAGTTGCCAACAAAATTACCTAAATAGGAACTAGTTTAAACTTGACATAAGAAAATATGATTCAAATACTGAAAACCCTGCATAATTAACCTGTCAATTGCTTTTGCATGCTGCACGATCGGCTGTCTCATAGAAACTGTGGATAAATGTTTTTCATAGTAAGTGTCAGATAAAAGATGAAACGGTACACATCTAACCATCAAGGATTTTCCAAGAACTTATAGTACGATAGGCAGACTACTGCAAAATTCCATCCCACAGTTATTAATAAATTTCTTTTTCAATCTGTTGTACATTTTTCAACTCTGTAAGTAAAGGCCTGACCTCAGATATTCACTGAGGTCAGGGAATATCACTTCACTGTCTTCATTATCAACTCTCTTCTCATGCTTGCATCAACGTCAGTCAAAGGCATCAGTACTGCCAAACTGTGTACATAAACAGAGCTCTTTGTTATGATATTTTGAAGCTTAATAGAAATATCCAAAAGTATGTTTCAGTTTTACCTGTTCACATCTTAGTCTGTTTATGGAATGAGTGGGGTAAGGGAAGAAAACCATGACAGGATCTGAAAGTTCCATGGCTCTTCTGTGAAGAAGTCCATTTGTGAAGAGTTTGAATTTTACCATCTATGTTGTGGGGAAGCTGGACTCAAATTTCAATATCATGAGTGATTCAGGTAGCTGGAACAGATGTATATTGGACAACGCAACACTTAAAACTGCAATATACAAATATCTTCATGGATCTTACAAAATCCTGAGTGCCCTGTTCTCACCTACTCTGAAGCAATTTAAAATGAGAGTAGCATTTAAGAAGGCATTTTAACAAGCTAAATAATTTAAAATCTATTTTAAATAAGTGCTGGAAAAGCATTCTAAAATGTTTGTGATCTTACAAGTCTTTTAAGGAAGAACAAAGTGTTGTTATAGTAAGACCATTTGAGTTGCTGTGCAAACTGTTGGAAATGGACAACACAAGTTGATAAGACATCTGGAAAATTTCTTCATGCAAAGGCAGGAAGTTCAAAGACAACCTTCTCAAACTGTGTAGTCCCTGTTATCCTGGCATGTAAAATAAGGATCAGGAAAAATACCTTAAGCTTTGCATATTTACATAGAAATTTTATTCAGCAACTAAAGAACGTTGTGCCTGGATAGCATGTATTCACCTGGAAGAGAGAATAAAGCCAACCAGGATACACCAACTCTTGCCACACAACCCTAGGAAATGGGCCTGCATATTCTTAGTTCGTATTCATGTAATAAAGGTGAGCTTTTGTAGCCCTTGACAGCACCAACCACAGCAGGCACACAATTGTGCCTTCCTTCTGTTTCAGTCCCATGGTGAGTGCGCATCTCCCATACAGACTGTCATAAAAGTTCTGCCACCCTCCAGAATCCCCAAAGACGGACTCTTTTTAGAAGAGGCCTAAGGTTGGCAGGTCCTCTCATGACAATATTACAAAACAATTCCATCAACAACAAAACCAGTCATAACGATTTCTATTTGCTTTTTCTTGACATGTGCATCCTTGTATGTGAAAACAGTATTAAGCTGTGAGTATAAAAAACGACAACCTCCTTCAAATATAATTGTTTGCCCTAAATATCAGCATACTCCAGAGTCAGAGTTGTAATTTTTTTTCCCTCCTGGTTTAGGGAAATAGGCCAATGGAGCTGGCTTCTGAACATACCTAATTTGTCAACATTTTTGTCACAAATGCCTGACCAACAAAGAAGGTAAGAGCACAATACTATTTTGGAATACATAAATGCCTCAGGCAAAAATTGAGTATACTATACTAACCCAAGAGTGAAAATGTTATGCAGAGACTTAGCTTTGTGATTTGAGCCAAGTTAGTACAAAAGTCATTATCATAATCGTCTGTTATATATTGGACAAAGTTTTATGGGAATTGAAGACTATTACTCCAGTGATAATGGTCATTGAATTGTAGTTCTTTTTGTATTTTTGCACACAGAATTACTCCAGTATCACATCAAATGCCACTTTAATAGATTTTGCAACAGGGTAAAATTCACCTATCTCTTTACATAGAGCAAAGTAAATTGATTTTGCAGTCTGAACAGAGGTGAAGAAGGTCTATGACCAGCAATTTCGATTGAATAGTAGATATTGTGACTCAGGAGCATTATGGCTAAATCCATCATACAGAGAGTTGATTTATGTCTTCTACATAATTTTAACTCCCTATACATACAATTTAGGAATGCTATAGTACTATTCTTAGGGTCTCGGTGCCATTCCTATGTGTGTAACTAGAAAGAAACTAAAGGATTGTGAAAGAAAGGAAATCTAAGCAGATGTAAAAAAAAATATATTTGGAAATAGCAGCCACCTGAAAAGGAGGTAATTCATATAACAGTCCTCACTCTGCTATCCCGGGTCAATGGGATAGATATAATCTTCTCAAAATCATATAGATGGAATATTTGATTTTGGGCAAGTGTAGAGGTTTTCTTCTGATCTAAGACTGGGCTCAAACCAGTCAAGTAAAAATTGTGTGAAGAGTGTTCAAGCCTCTCCTAAATATTTTAAGTAAGTATTGATACAAGAGGTAAATATGTGAAATTCTATGAGTTAATAAGGCAGGCTTCTACACTGTTTTTTTATTTATAGCTGTCAAGCACTTTCTATGATTTGTCATTATTTTCAAAACATCTGGGAACCTGAAAGCTTGAATAGTTTAATGGGAGAACCCTGTAGAAGTGTTTATGCTGAGAGAGCTAGATAACATATGAAGTGACAGAGATGGTAGTCAAGAGTGAATATTCTGCATTCTTGAGAGACATGTTAATTTCCATGAAAGTACAAATGCTTTCCAGCATGCAGGTATTTAATAATACTTTTGCTCCTATTAAATATCTTGGGGGGGAGGGAGGAGTGGGGAGGAGTATTTTTGAAGATACATATTGTTACATTTTTATACTTGGGAGTAGCAACTTAGAGATGATGCAAAACAAAATGCCTGGTTACAGTACATTAGAGATCAGAAAAAATGTACCTTCTTTACTGCTATTTTAGTTACTTAAGGCATTTCCCAGATTTCTGGTATAAAATAACAGCTATGTAAACAGCAGAAGAAAAATATGATGCATATAAACTACAGCTTTCTTTCATTTCACATTCTCTTTTCAATTTTTATGCCAGGTTGGTTTGTTTGTTTGTTTGTTTGTTTATTTCCCCCTCAGATTTGGCATACAACACATCTCTGTGATCTTTGCTCAATTAAAGGTGGAAAAGGAACTAAAACAAAAGAGGTGAGGACGGAATTGTTTGTGGGCCATTTGACACAGCTGTTGCAAATATTTTACTCTTGAATTATGCTGTGCCCTTTAACATAAAAGAGAATTGCATTTCCCACCATTTGGAGCTGTTCTGCTTTGTTATTCATAAACAAATTATTTTAATCTTTTTAGCTTTATTCATCTGTTTTTGTTGGGTTTGTTTCTTCTCAACAGTTCCTTAAGGACTTCGATTTTTCAGCTAAAACACAGTGTCTAAGATTTACAGGGCTTTATCTGGCTGTAAAAAAAAAAAAAAAAAAAAAAAATATTTTCTAAGAGTAATGTAAAACATGAATACTAAATTACCTCTGTATCCGCTTGTTCTGATTGCCAGAGACTGACCTTAAGATGCCAGATTTCACTCTGTGGGACAATATATGAAAGCAATTTGTTCTATTTTCTAAATTGTATTTGGAGGTAAAATTCTGCTGCCCTTACTCAGAATGGGATAGATTCCAGCTTTGTAATGCCATTTAGTATAAAATTGTATGATTTCGTATAATATCATTTAGCCATGGGGGATTAATCAGTTGGAAATGACCTCAGTACCTCATTTGACTAAAAAGCTAATATTACCCTTAGATAGACACCCTTAGGGTAGACAAAGTAGGCTATGTAAGAATAAGGAGTTTATATTATCCTAGTTTGGGGAGTGAAGGAATCATTACATGAATAGCGTGGCCATTCTGAGATTAAAGACTTGAAGATATTGAAGAGGCCTGGGGAAACAGAAATTTGATAATTCAGAGCTCTTCAGTCTAGTAAACAAGACTGTAACTGGAACAGAATCTGAATAAAATTGATACTAAAAGTACATCAAGGCTTACTACCTATTTATAATAATAATAATTCTTGAATGAATTTTGCCGGATTCTACATGACAAAAAATTCCTAAATCAAAATTGGTTTTGTTTGATTTTTTTTTCTAGTGACAAAGAAACATTTTTATAGGAATTAGTTCAACCAAATTCTATCCAAATGTCTATCCAATCCAACTAGATGATTTTAACTATCCCTTCTGATCTTACAATGTGCGAACCATAAACTTTTTTTTTTTTTTTAGTTCAGATATGCTTTACTGAGTAGTAATTTGGACTCATATTCATTCCATCTAACAGTCTCTTCAAATGCGTATATCATCTATTTTTCACATACACAAGGAGACCACAATGCCTAGAATTCTGTCTAAAATTTCTGTCTGAAATTTGATGTTGTACTTGTGTCATGGTTTAACCTCAGCTGGCAACTAGAACCATGAAGCTGCTCACTCCCTACCCTGAGTTTCAAAGCAGGAGAGAATCAGAAGAGTAAAAGTGAGCAAACTCATGGCTTGTGATAAAGACAGTTTAATAGGTAGAGCAAAAGCCATGCACGCAAGCAAAGCAAAACAAGAAATTCATTCACTGCTTCCCATCAGCAGGCAGGTGATTGGCCATCACCAGGAAGGCAGGGCTCCATCAGGAGTTACTTGTGAAGACAAATGTCATATCTCCCAACAACCCCTCCTTTCTTCCTTCTTCTTTCCTGAGATTTATATGCTGAGTATGATGCCATATGGCATGGAATATTTCTTTGGTCCGTTGGGGTCAGCTGTTCCGGCTGTGTCTCCTCCCAACTTCTTGTGCCCCACCAGCCTACTTGCTGGCAGGGCAGTATGAGGAGCAGAAAAGGCCTTGATTGCTTAGCAGCAACCAAAACCATCAGTACACTATCACACTATCCCCATTCCAAATCTAAAACACAGCACTATATCATCTGCTAGTAAGAAAGTTAACTCTATCCTAACTGAAACCATGATAACTTGGATGGTGAAGCTGATCTGCACATACACAACAAATTTAAATGCACTTTAAATAAGTGTGGAAAGCATCTCTACCTTGTGAATGCACAGCTTCTGAGACTTACAGGACATGATAGAGCCATGCTTGTCGCACCAGCTCAAATTCCTGGACACCAAACAACCCAGAACACAGGGAAAATAGAAATCAATTAATTAGTGCTAAAACCAGTACTCCACTATGTAAAGAAACATAGTTTTCAGGTATAATTAAGATCCTAGTTTGTTTACATTTCCTCTGTAATTACTAGAGGCATGAACAGCCAGAGTGTCCTTCTACCCTTCCTTCCTTCCTTAGAACCACAGAATCACAGGATAGTTTGGGTTAGAAGGGACCTTAAAGATCATGTAGTTCCAATCCCCCTGCTGTGGGCAGGTACACGTCCCACTAGACCAGGCTGCTCAAAGCCCCATCCAGCCTGGCCTTGAACACTTCCAGGGATGGGGCATCCACAACTTCCTTGGGCAACCTGTTCCAGTGCCTCATCACCCTCACAATAAAAAATATCTCATGATATCTTATCTAAATCTCCCCTCTTTCAGTTTAAAATCGTTACCCCCGATCCTATCACTCCACTCCCTGATAAAGAGTCCCTCCCCATCTTTCCTGTAGGCTCCCTTTAGGTATTGGAAGGCTGCTATAAGGTCTCCCTGGAGCCTTCTTTTCTCCAGGCTGAACAACCCCAACTCTCTCAGCCTGTCCTCACAGCAGAGGTGCTCCAGCCCTCTGATCATCTTTATGGCCCTCCACTGGACCCGTTCCAAGAGGTCCATGTCCTTCTTGTGCTGAGGACTCCAGAGCTGCATGCAGTAGTCCAGGTGGTAGTCTCACCCTTCCTCCCTTCCTTATGGAAGAGCTATTAGGATTGCAAATGACAAAAAAGCAATGCATTCTCATCCCATTCTGTGCTGAAGTTGGAAATTCAAAGTTAGGAAATGAGAATATCACTGAGTTTTTGACTGCCGGCTTCAGGCATCTTATTCTAGTAGCTGTACTTGGTTTCATTTCAAATGGAGTTTCACCAATATTTTCAAGAACTCAAAAGAGAAAGGTAAATGAATTGTGAAATATATTAACAAAACACTCAGTATGAGGTTTTGTCACCTTTGAGAAGAGATCAGAGGAATGCAAGCTACCTTGCTTCTCTTCTCTCTCTCTCAATCTGGCAAGCAGCACGGTAACAGTAATTTCCCCACTAGGAAGAAATAAAGTATCCTAACAGCTGCTACTTCTATCTGTTATTTATCCCTTGTAATGTCAGTCTGAAGCAATTTTATCTCTCAGCACAATCTCTGCCTGACAGAAGAATGGTTGGTGAATGATGCTGCAGATGACAAAGTTGATGAACAGTTAGACACAAACTGGAAAGAAGCCATCTGAGCTAATAACATTGTTCTATGAAAATATTAAGTCACATGTGAATAAGAACATATGGACTATATGGGACATATTTTGTCTTGCTGCTACATGAGAAGTAAACTGACTAGTGTGGGAATTAGCCAGTGTTTTGAGTTCCATTCCATAATCATAGTATGCCTTACTTTCAACTTTTTTCATGCTTCTAGTTATGATACTGTTCTATTTCTTTAACTTGCTATTTGTTTCAGCTACAAACACATGGTCTATGAACAGTGCTTTCAACTTATTTCTGGCAGTGTTGCAACTGTAAGTTCAGTTTATATTGTATACGCCAAAGATTTCCAAAGGAAAAGCATTCAGAATATAGGTGGTGGACTTTGTAGAGTTTTCTACTCTTCTGACATCGTATAGATATAAAAAGTCATACCAGACTTTCTTATGAGACTTACAAAGGTGGGGCTTTTTTAGAATAGTTTGTGCTTAGGATTTTTTTTTAAAGCTTCTACAATATACGAAGTAACTGTTGCCTTCTTCCTAGAACCTCGGTAACATCTTTATACATTTTGCATAAGAGTAGGCAATAACAAAGCTTGTGTTTGGGCCATAGAAACTAACTCTGTAATGGCTGACAAATTAATTTAAGAAAATTTATTTAGTTTCCAACCTTGTTTTCATTACCTTTTCTATCCTTTTTCATCTCAGTCACACGGTAAATCTCAAAGCATATGTACATGCCCAGAAGAAACATTATTTCGTCTCTAACATTTTGGCAACGACATTTAACTAATATGTGGAGTGTCACACAGTGTCTATGTAGAGTTTTAGTTTAAACATAATGAACAGTGGTAGAACATGAAACATTGCAAATGTTTTTACAAGCTATCTGTCATACTTCAATTGACATTTTCAATCAAATCCCTTGAGGGTACTTAATTCTAGAAATAGCAGCCGAAACATACACTTCTGTAATCAAAAGGTTGGTTTTTTGGGTTTTTTTTGTTTTGTTTTGTTTTGTTTTGTTTTGTTTTGTTTTTTAATGGTTAACCAATAATTTCTACTGTCACTTAGCATAGACATTTCTTTTGAGGGGTACAGCATATCTGCACTCTCTAACCATGCCAAAGGTACTGTACAAAATGATGTGTAACTACAATGCGAAAAAAATGTAAAAGCACTGGTTCTTTGAAATCAAACTACTGAAGTAGGCTCTTCATCTACAGCCAACTTTGAATATTCTTCTGCACTTCACACGCTTTCCACTAAGAATTTTTCATCAAAAGTTTTCCAACAATCACGTTATATCTACTAGAAGATTTAGGGCTTGATTTCAGTATGCTTCGTATCCGGCATTTAATTTGATCCAAAATACTCCTAATTACAAGCGTTGTATGAGTATAAGCGAACTCATGGCAAAGCCATTAGACAGTATACTTCTTTAAAAGTATATGCCATTTAAAGTCGAACATAAATTTTAATTTTGAAGGAATGGGTAATTCTAATAAGAATGAGAATACTCTTTAAAGTGAAAGTTACAGAGTTAAGAATTGGTCTCAGGGCTCACCAAAATGGGTAAGAAACACAGATTAAAACCCCAGATTAAAACAAAAGTAATAGTGACAAAAGTCCAGCAATCTAGTAGTTCTATTTTGCCAAGATTATCCTGACACGAAACAAAGGCTAATGAGGTCATTTCTCTTGCCAGCCAGACACCCTGTGGAGAGGTGTGTGCCTAGTAATAATAGCAAAAAACAAGGCCCAGTGAGATATCATTACATTGAGTTCACAAAAAATATGCTCATAGTGTGCCATGCAGAAACAACGTCCAAAGCTATGTGATTTTATGCTGTCACTAAAAATTGTATTTAAAATGGAATTATATATGTGTAAGAGCTGTCAGACAAGCAAATAGTAAATTTACAGGGAGTTGTGAAAACATCCAGAGCTGTTTTTTTCAAACAGTGGAACTCCACTGAAGTTGGCAGTTTTCCATCTCTTTATGTGTCTGAGGATCTGAGCCACTGTTTCTTGCTTTCTTTTCTTCCCCTCCACCCCCCCCCGCCCCAACTAATTTGGCTTATGTGCCAGACCTAAATATGATCCTGATTTACATAGTGCTGTGATGATGTTTTTGTAGCTTTTAATATGTATTTCTTTTCAGATAACTCCTGCTTTTCATTGCATTTTTTACTTCTCCTAGTAACTTAACTACCAATTTTAAAGACCCATCAATGTACATTGTTTAAATTTAAAATCTATTTTCTGAATAAATTAGTATACATAAGTTAGTATACATACATACAGGCATTGCTACACATATAGAGGGTTCTATATTGCTGATATGCATTACATAGCATTTATTTGCATTGAATTTTATCTGCCATTTCATTGCTGAGATTACTTGTATGGCTTTCCCCTCACAGCTATGGAAAAGTAAAATATCAGGCCTAAGATCATTATCTAAGACTTCCCTATAAACAGTAAAGAAAGTGATTCATCTTTCTGTAAACTGAAATGGATGAACCATCTTCCTAAAGTACATTATCTCTTTCCACACACTGCACTGGAGTCTTCAATGCCAAGTTTAGTCTGGATATCACACTTCTAGACAGCTAAAGTTAGATTAGATCAATTCCGTCCCTAGTATCATAAGGTCTTTCAGCTGTTCATTCTAGGTACATTCATCTTCTATTAAAAATAATTTCATATTTTTTTATCAGAAATCTCTGTGACCTCAGTATCCATTATCTTTATTAGATCACTTGCAAATATATTGAAGAACACAAGGTGCTTGTTGGTAGCCCACTTTTACAGTGAAAAACGAAAATTGTTCCTATTTAATTTTTCCTAGATTTTAACAGTTATTGCAAGACCAGCTAGATTCGTCCTTCTATTCCACCACAGTGTCTTTTAGAATTTTTAGTGAGATTTCCCAATTAATACCTTTTTTGAACTTTAAACACATAACATAACTCAGATCAGACTTATTAGCATCATCTCTGATTATCTTAAATAATTTTAATAAATTTATAATGCATTATTTCCTTCTGAAAGAGGTCTTGCTTCTTCTATGTTTCTTGCTTATCCATGTATCTTCTAATTCCATTCTTTAATATGATTTCTATTGATTCATTCAATACAGTATATCGTATTTGAAATTAATATAGCTTTTTCACCTTCCATTCCTCCATCTGCTTTCAATGATAAGTTATAAACTGAAACTAGTAATTTAACAATGTCAGATTCAAATTCCTTTAGAACTCTTGGGTGAATACTGTCTGTTCCCGGCAAACTGGTTTGCTTTTTTTTTTTTCATTTCCATCAATTTCAGTTCAGTGAGAAAGAGTTTCTCAGACTCATCTCACTAATAATGTCTGTTATGACTTTAATATCATTGGATGATTCTTGTACACCTTGGCAATTTTGGGCTCCACCATTTCTAACAGTTACCTGACTTCCAGGGCACTTAGAAAGTATTTTATTACAATAGTTTTTACAAGTTGTTCCTTAGAATCTTTTTTTTGGCTAGGTTTATTGTGAAACTACATTTAGCTATTAAGAGTTAATGCTCTTTTCTGGGTTATTCAATTGGAGAAGACTTCCACTTTATGAAGAAAACTTTTCTACCACTTACCACTTTCTTTACTCTTCTGATTAGCCATATTCAGCAGGTAATAGTGTTTGAGTCCCTTCAGTTTTTGCTTTTTTTAATCCTAAAGCCTGAATAAACTTTTTAAAACATTCCTTACGCCTCCTGAAAATATTTTGTCTTTTTAAAAGAAAAAATAAAACATTATTCTGTTGAATTATTAATATTTTATTTTTTCTTTTTAATTCTCTAAAGTAGGATATCACCATGGTCACTATTAAAATAACTCATGGATCAAGTAGTGTGCCTTTTTCAAGAATAAATTGAAAGATTTTATTTCTTTGATTTGTTAGAGGCAAATTGCTCCAAAAGGCATTTGAGTTTTAAAAAAACGTAGTGCTTTATAGCACAACGTTCACCCAGTCTATGTGAGTGCAACTGAAATCTCTCATTATGATTATAGTTATGACGGTGCTGTTTTTACCATTTTACAACCATTTTCAACACACTGTTTGGGTCATTGATCGTATATAGCCCTAATTTTAAAGTCTTTGGGAATGGTGTTTCAAGCTACTGAGATTGTGTGCTATGTTTGGTGTGGCTAAATTCTATATATATTTGGTCTACTTGCCTATTTGTATGTGGCTTGCTGACCACAGACATTTATTTCCTTATTCCACTGACCTCCTTATTTCCTGCCTTAATTCTATTCCAGATAACTTTGCTGTATCCTATGACTAAATTTAAAATCCTCTTTCTGACATAAATTTCTCAGACACCTGGGGAAATCCTGTCTCTGTTTGGCATTGCACATAGAACACACCAAACAATGCAAAGAAGACCTCAACTCTGGATGGAGTTCACAGCCAACAGTGCTCTCCAGAATGGATACATTCATCATTAGCAATGATGTGCTCTGCAAATACCAGATCTGTCCCAGCTCTCTCTTGGAGTTTGTAAAACTACCTCAGCATGTCAAGAATCTTTGCATCCAGAGGGAAAAACATACTATGAAAGAACCATTCAGGTTGGTAGCCACCTTGGGAGTTCACCTTGTTCAAGTTCCTGCTCAGAAGAGAGGTAACACTGAATTTAGACCAAGTTGCTCAGGGCTTTACCTAGTAGGGTCCCGAAAGCCTCCAAGGATTTCACTAACTTCTCTGGGCAATCCATTTCAATGCTTGATTGTTTTCATAATGAAAACTCTGTTCCTAATGCCTGGTCAGAACTTCACTGCCTTAGTTCGTGACCATAAATTGATACAGCCCCCAGATACATCACTAATCTCATCATCTATATCAATAGCAGTGAAAGGTTTAGGTCAAGGAACAAAAGAATGTCATTTAAAATGAGCTTAAAATAGCAAAACAAAATGACCAGGTTAACATTTAAACTATACAAATTTTAGGTAATTTTAGTTGCCTACACTCTATAATGTTAGATTACAACTTTAATTTATCTGAAGCTTTAAATCTAATCTAGAAGCTGTACCTAGAATCATGTGCTTTGAACTAAGCTCTAGAATTCAAAGTTACAGTTATGTTGAAATTTTAATTTTAACTGAATATTCTAAAAATCTGAGACAGTGAAACCAACCTTTTGGTCCATAAAGGTCCCTTAGCAGATGCAGAATTGGGCCATCAGATGCAGACCTTCTCATACACATGCAATTTGTCTACCATTTTCATCTGTAGGACTGAAGGCTAAGCACATTGTCTAGGGAGGGTTAAGTTTCAGGTAGGATTCATTTAATCTAATGTTAGACATCTAAAAAATAGTCATTTGGTTTTGTCACCACGATACTATCTATTCTCAACAAAGGAAGATAAACATATGCAATTAATGTCATCTGGGATGGATCACACTCTGGAATTGTATAACTTCTTACTATGGAGAAAACCTCGATAAAAAGCTTTAACTTGATATCTAGTTTTTAAACACCTAAAGTTCTGTGAGATGTACTTCCCCCTTACCTAAAGGCATCGAATACCACGGAATCTGAATGTACTGGTTTCTCCTGCTAGGCTGCCTGCATCCAAAGCATCATTCAGCAGGTTTTCATGGTTTAAAATGTTCTCTGACATATTACAGATGAGTACCCCTCCAACTTGAAATAAAGGTAATTTCCATGGCCTGTGCCACTATATTACTTAGCAGTTTGTAAGGTGAGGTGTTTTAGAGAAAAAGAAAGTCCTTTAATGCATGTTCCTACTTTTCACAGATTCCTTTTCTTCCCAATGAATTAAGAACATGCTTCTTTCCACTTTGTGAATTCTTTTGAACAACTGAACATGATTTTACTATTTTAAAATTATCTAGGATCAATGATTTTTGAGGGTACTGTGAGTATTCTGCACCTTTGAAATCAGTGCCGATATCCCCAGTGCTTCCAGCAACGCAGGATATAGTTTTAAAATGTGGCAGGGCACCCACAGGAGAAGGCACCCTCCTGTGAAGGAGAAGCAGTAAATCAAACAATGTGGAGCATATACTTTTATTTAAGGATTAAATTACTAAAAAGACCATGAAGGTACAGAGTCTAAAGAACTTTTAGGCAGTGAAATTTATTAGGAAACCAGAAAAAACAGTGGGGGAAAAATAAAGTTAACATATAAGTTTAAGATACAGCTTGATAAATTTGATAGCCTACAGCTGCAGATGATTTGAAGAGTTTGTTTTGTACATGTACATATCCTAAAGGATACTACAACCAAGAGCTTGGAATCTGAGAAGTCTACATTCAGCTAAACTTGCTTTTTCATCTAAGAATTTTACTGATTATGTTTTCCTTAGTTTTAAAATTAATTTGTAATTTTTATGGAGATTTAAATGATCAGAAATATAAAATTAAGTTGTTTAATTGTATTTCTTTAATGATAAATCTTTCTTCTAACTTTTGTGACTTCTGCATCTTAAGGACAAAAGTATGATGCTTCCAGTCAGTTAGGAGCACATTCTTTCACAATAGGAAAGAGATGAGCCAATTTTGTCTCCAGATGTATTTGAGAAATCACAGTGCAGTGACTAAGTAAACAGTGGTGGTAGCTATTTTTAGAAAATTGTGAAAGAGGAACACCTATGAGAAGCCAATGTGATATTGATTTGTAAAGAAGACAGACAAGTGGTTAGGATCTGTTAAATCCAATTTCTATTCCAATAAGTAATGGAACACACATAAAAAAAAAATTATAACTATTTTGGGAATAGCAAAATAGGCTTACAAATATGAGTCAAACCTCGGGGAACTTGGGGATAGACGGGGTTCTTTTTTCTTTTTTTTTTTTATTTTTTTTATTGCAAAATACCTCAATAAAATGATAAAATTAATGTGATACGATGTGTCAAACTTGAAAATAGTCCCAAGGAGAATTTCAGAACAGGTGAAAACTTTTTGTGATATTTTAAACTATAACTAGCTAGTGCATTTACTGTAGGGAAATAACCTTAAATTAGTATGGGAATAGATTAACTGACCCAATTGCAGATGCTTTTCAAAAAAAGAAAATGTTGTGTATTAAGGGCTTAGCTGAACTCCTATTGCAATCAATGGAAAGACTCCAGACACAGCAGACTCAGATAATCACTTCTCAGTCGTCTGGTAAAACATTCTTTAAGTAATACATACTACAGTTTAAAATAGACTTGAAAGTTTGAGAATTCTGTTTTACATGTCAGTTAAATAATATCTGCAATAGCATGTATTGGTGGGTATTGTGTTTTGTGTACATAGAATACCTTACAACTTCTAAGAATCATAGAATAATAGAATGCTTCGCATTGGAAGGGACCTTAAAGATTATCTAGTTCCAATATCCTGCCATGGGCAGGGACACCTCCCACTAGACCAGGCTGCTAAAAAGCCCATCCAACCTGGCCTTGAACACTTCCAGGGATGGGGCATCCACAACTTCCTTGGGCAACCTGTTCCAGTGCCTCACCACCCTCACAATAAAAAAATTCATCATGATATCTCATCTAAATCTCCCCTGTTTCGGTTTAAAACCATTACCCCCGATCCTATCACTCCACTCCCTTATAAAGAGTCCCTCCCCATCTTTCCTGTAGGCCCCCTTTAGGTACTGGAAGGCTGCTATAAGGTCTCCCTGGAGCCTTCTCTTCTCCAGGCTGAACAACCCCAACTCTCTCAGCCTGTCCTTATAGTGTAGGTGTTCCAGCCCTCTGAGCATCTTTATGGCCCTCCGCTGGACCCGTTCCAAGAGGTCCATGTCCTTCTTGTGCTGAGGACTCCAGAGCTGCATGCAGTACTCCAAGTGCATACAGACAAACACCTGAGCGTGGCTTCCCAGACTTTCAAAACCATGACATTTCTGGGTCTATTTTGCCACAGGGCCATCTTGAGGACAACTTATGTTTCTAACAAGAAGTGGAAGAAAAAGGAAAGTTGTTCAAGATGAACATAAGAACTACAGCCCTCAATGTAAGAGTAAGATGTTAAGCTGAATAAAATAAATACATAATTTTGTATTAACCCAAGCTTTTAAAAAAACATACTCTTATGGTTTTGGAACTCAAAGCTTGGGTTCTTTACTTGTTTTTAAATTTCTAGAAGATACTTTGATTTTTGAACCTCAGGACAAGTTCATCTAACATGCTTGGTAGTTTCATTGGTTACCGAATTTTACACGTGACCAGAAAATTCAGATATGAGGATCATGTTAAACTATTGGCTGAAGAAAAAAATGCCAAAGGCCCTCAAAACTAACAGATGTATTTGTGTTTTACTGTAAAGAAAACAGGGCTACTTTCAAGTAACATTTGTGCTTAAAAAGTCAAATCAAGAGTCAAGTTTGTAATCCCAAGTTAGCATTTTGTATAAACATGACTTGAAAGCATCCCTCCTGGTTTTCAACTGCTACAACATGCAGCATCCAGATGAGGCAGAAACAGGATTGTCTGCTTTTGAAACTCAGCTACCCACAGTCATCCATGGTTCATATATAACTTGAGTGAAAGATGGATGCCATGGATTCCTCTCCCGTTTATCCTACTACCAGTAACAAATTTGTCGGAGTCAGCTGGTCTACTTTAAAGTTTTAGCTTCTCTTCAGAAAGTAAGTTAGAAGCATTAAAACTTCAGAAGATAAGCTGCCTCTGAAGCACTGTTGAACTCTGCTGCTAGGCAGGAGAGAGGGGGGAAGAAATTATGTATTCCATGCTGACATTTCTGCTAAAGCCTGCAGTGGGTCTTGAACAACTCATTAAAGTAGCTTGTACAAGGAAATAGACTTTTATGAAGTTTTATATATATTTATTCTGGTTTCATACTATTTTTAGTGAATTGAGACTAAATCTTATAGTCCTTTTTAATGAAAAAGACAGTAATTAAATATTTCCAATTTTATGTCCATTGATACTGATGATAAACTGTTCATTGATTTCAGTGGTGTGTCATCAGGTCCTGTTTTTTTTTTCAATGAGGGGAAAATAGAATAGTCATGATAATTACTTCCTGGAATAATTGTTCCTATGGAAATACTTCCACTTTTATTTTTTTTTCTTTTTTCTTTTTTTTTTTTTTATTTGGACTACAGTTATGCAAAGCCACTTCTAACCCTTATAACATGTAAATGTGTGATCTACATTTCTGTAGTTCAGTCTTAGCAATATGATGTCATGCAAACACATTAAAAACACACAAAATATGAATTATAGCAGCATAAATCACATTCTGTCAAGTATTACAGCTTCATTATCCCTTTCCCAGTCACACTCATCACCACTGCTATGTAAAGAAGCACTAAGGAAAGAATAAACCATACAGAAATAGCACTAAAAATGCAAGAAGAGACATCAGAAAAGATCAAAAATGCAACTAGAACTATCTTATATTTCATGTACAGTGACTATTTAAAAAGCATAATCACCTAGGTGTTGAGGGCAAAGTGCAAACTGCTCTTCAGGAAAATCTACAATTAAGACACTGTCTGTTCTCATTAAATGGTTAGTATTAATGGCTTTCGCCCTTAGGAGACACTTTTAAATAGAGAATGTATTATGAGTAACATGTAGTTTTCCAAACTAGCCATACTTACTTCTTTATAAATTCTAAGAAATTGAGGCTTTAAAGAAAACCCAAAACACTAAATAAAAAATATAGGTGATTTTATTCCAGTATTTAATTAGAAAAATAGTAATATGCAAAAGATAGCAATACTTAGGTGAGAACCTGAGTACCAGAAAATTAAATAATTACTCTTGACAATGTAATTATTCAGAATCTTTGACTCACAGAAGTAGAAAAATTGAAAATATTAATTGCACTCACTTTCAGTTCAAAACAAAAGAAAAAAAAAAAACAAAAACCAACCACAACAAAGACTGAATGACTAAACAAACAAAACCAGAAAGTAGAAATAACTCAAATCTGAAACTTCTGAGTTTAGAGTGCTGAAAGCAGTGTCCTAATTTTTTTTATTATTATTATTATTATTTCAATAATATTTCCAAACAACTTTGTCAGTTGCAGATATGTCTTAAAAATACTACCTCTAGGAGCTTGGGAATGGTTGAAAGTAGAGAAGTGTCTGGAAATATCTCTTTGCACAAGAAATATCAAAAGCTGTCATTTTACATATAGCTGAATCATACAAACACCTAGGAATATGACAACTGACTCTGTAGTGCATGCTCTGATGTGTAAAAGTGTTCATGTGTACACGTGTCAAAAGGTCTGAAGATTCTTGGTTTTACCATGATAATCCCTGAGACAGAAGTGAATGCACCAGGAAATACAGACCTTTTGAATGGCATTTGGAGTTTATGTGCTAACTTACTGAGTGGAAATGGCTTTTTTATTATTATTTTACGGGTTGATAGATATCTACAAGCATACATAGTGTAGACTATAATAATATGCCAATACATCACTTTTGCTCAGTGACAGAGAACATACAGGGAAAAGGGCATTTGGAAGATTTGAGTAAAAATTCAGAGTTTAGAAAGAATAGGGAGTTTGTTTTGGTTTGTTAATAAATAAACAATTAAGCAGCTGTTTATAAAACTACAGTTATATCATACAGGTAAGGAAATGTTTATGTGTCATAAAAATATGCTTAGTTATTCATAAAAATGTGGACTACTTTATACTGACTGAAAAGATCAATGGGAGGGTAAAGATACAATGTGTGTTTTGCAGGTGATAATTGTGGTCCTGTAGGCTGAGCTATTTGATACAGTGTCCAAAAACTGGAAATGAGACTTCAAGGACACCGTTAGAGGAACTTCCAAAAATTGCCTTCAAGTAATGTGTTCGTATGCAAATAAGAACCAATTAAAGAGAATGAAATGCTTTTTCTCCAGTTCATACCCACAATCCATTCCTTCCTTCAATAAGTGGTTGGTAAACCCAGCCTTCATCAGAAAAATAGAAATCAATATTCCTCCAGAGATGAATAGTGGAACAGGCCACGTGAGCTAGGGCATAATCATGTTGGGCATAATTCATACCTCGGTGAAGTCACTAGAACACTTTCCAATAATTTCACTGGATTCTATATCAAATCTAAAAATGCTAAAACCGTGCCTTCACTAAAAGTAATCTAAGAGCTTTCTTTATAAATTCCTGTAGCTAGAATTAAAATTCCCGGTTTATATTTTAACATCACATGTGTAAGAGGTCATTTAAATGGTGTTGTGTGGTTGGACACAGAAGCAGATTTTCACAGTTTTGAGATTTACCTGCAAATTTCTGACTATTTTCCCTTTAATTTCATTAAAGGGTTGAGTATTAAGAATCCAGAAAACTATTTGTTTCTTCATCTGTTTGTAATCCTTATAACATTAGTATAATATTAATTAGTCCTTATAACATTATTATAACACTAGCATATCTGATACACTGATTAACTCATGTTCAGGATTTCAGCAAGCTAATCTCTACAATCATACTGTTTCCTGAGAAACTAACAGATTTGCTCTTGTCAAGAAGATAAGAATTTGCAAAAAATTACTTGTAAAACTGATGGAGGTAGGAATTGTCTTATTCTTATCTGTCTATATGATCAAAGTCTAACTGGGAACTGATCATGAATGGAATCTTTAGGTCTTCAGCACATCATATATAATATGATAAATAGACAATAATTATGATAAATAGGTAATAATAAATAGACAATAGTAATAAATTCACTTTACCAGACTGTGAGAGTTCATTCCATAGCCATGATGTTGTTTTGTGTGAAAACTATCTGTGTTTAAGATGAGCTTCCACATAAATAAAAACAACTGTCTTCAATATACTTTCTGAACTGCTCCTCCCTGAAATCACAGAGAACTAGAATTCTCCTTGAGAATCAGATACTATAGCATAAGACAATCAAAATTTTCCAATATTAGCATCCCGCTTCCAAAAGCACATCATTTATACTATGATGGTTATCAACTTAAAGAGCTGTCTATTGGTGCTGACCATCAGGTGGTTTTCAGCAACATTAGCACCTCATATATAAATTATTCTCTTTATTTGTGAAGAAATACAGACAGCTATAAGAGATCTTTACAATTTTCCATTGCCAGGATTTTTATTTTCTCATACTGTGGACTGTTTATACTAGGGAAAAAAAATCACTTCCTCTAAACAAGGAATTTAGAAAAATAAATACATATTTCTGATATTTGAATATTGTAACAAGTCAAGATCTGAAGGGATAAACTATGCAAGTTCTGTACAAAGTAAGATTCAATGTTTTTTCAACTGTATGTCATTGATAAATTGACAAATGGCCAACAGATCTGTAATCTTTAACAAAGAATCATTTTTTTTTGTGATCTTCAACTCGTTTTTCTACACAAGAAGTAAAAGAGTTTACTCCCTTTTCTATTTTTAAATGTGTGTCCTAATGAATATGGCAATGGCACATAAGGATTTCTGATTATACAATTTGTCTTCAATGCCACTAGATATAACTTCCTGTTTCTATCTTCTCCACCTTTTTTCTGTTATATCAAAAATGCTAAGATTTTAAAGAAGTATTGTTTTCTGTAATATCTTGAAGACATAAGTAAAATGAAATGCAGTGAGTACTTAAGGTCTAATAAAAAATCATTAATTTAAGTTTTCCAGCATATTTAATATTCAGTTCTGCACATACCAGGCTCATGCTGGAAGAATGAAAGGGAACTGGGTACAACACAGAAAATCTGCAATGATAGACACACGCTACACAGAATTACAAAAAAATCAGTGCCACAGAGGAGAAACATTAAAAATCCTGAAACACCTACCTACTATTCATGTCTGAAAATAAATTTTAGGTAAGTAACTGTCACTGAGAAAGCACGTATCTTTAGCTAAGAGTCCAAGAACTTTAAATTGATGCAACTTCGTACCAGCGGTTTAAAATAAAAGCATGCAACACTGACAAGTGTTTTTCAGCTGCCTGGCAAATATGCATAACGTGGAAAGTCACAAGTGGTTTGATTTCATTTTATTATTTAGTTTGAAGTGCTTCATTTGCTTAAGAATTATATATTTAATACATGTACTTGACATTTTATTTCATTTTATTTGATATTTAATTCTATTTTTGTGAGTAACAGTTCAACAAGGAGACAATGTGCTGTAGAGAAAGATATCACACCCTGCTCACAGGAAAGTAGAGCATTTCATGTTATCCTGGAAAATATCTTCTTGTCTAGCAGTATTACTTCTTTTGCTTCTCTTAGTTTCTTTCTCAAAGTCTTTGGGCTCTAGCTTTGGCTTCATATTCTTGCACTTTTTAAAGCAAGCCATTCCTCTTTGACTTCTTGTCACGGAGGAATTTAGCTGATACGGCCAAAAGGACCAAATCATACCACTCAGTGACACACAGTTTAAAATTAAGGAGCAGGATGGGCATTGTGGGTGGAGATCCGTTTCTATTCTGAGATTCTTATTGTGCAACACACACAACATACTCGTACCAAGCAAACCCCCTGTCCCCTTCCCAGTGTGGACTTGCAGCACCCAGGGGAGGGGACACTCTCTATGACCCTTCAAGAGAGCGGTGGCCTGGCTCCCTCACCCAGCAATGCCACCTCCTTCACACTACCAGGCATCTCTGGATGTGACGCTGCCTCCCAGAGGGGTTATTAAACCAACTCTGCATTTTTTTTTTTTTCACAGATTGCCACCGTAAACCATCAATAGCCCTGTTAATCATGAAGCTGGAGACAACCCATTTCACTTTCACCATATCTGAGGTCAATCAATGGCTGTCACTGGGCTTGTCATTGTACTCTGCTCTCCAACTTTATCTGTGTTACATGACAGGTGAAGTCAGCAACAGACACACAACGAGGTTCCTCTATCCCTTCTTTGTTTTCCAGATCTGCGCCTGTCAATCAGTCAGAGCTGAGCAGAGGTAGTGGGGATCGCACCTGTCTTTCAGATAGGCTTTGTCTATGGCACTTATACGTGTATGTGATTGAGGAACGTCAAGTCTAACACAGAAATAACAACAAGCTTATAGCCAGTCGTCTACATTTTGGGGATAAGAGATGAGAGGAAAAGTGGGTCCTAATATAGATCTAATTAAAAATCAGGTTTACATACGCATCCCCTCTACCCCCAGAATCTCCAGAAACATTGCACCATTAGCTTTACTGAGAACAGAGCTCATTGGTGTGGACACCATAATAATTGCCTATCGGTCTGCTGCAAAGTATCAGTCATTGCCAGTTTGAGATAGTTAGTAATGATGTTAGAAATTAATACTGTCACGGATTGCTGCCAACAAATAATGTACAAATTAAAATAGGGTCATTATTCAGCATACCGCACAGTATTAATTTTCCAGTATAGTTCATTCACTAGCAGTGGCAGTTTTTACAGACATACAGCTGTTTGGAGATGCCTCCAGATACAGCATAGGCCTGCACCCTCCTGGAGACCTCCTCTGAGCAAGGGTTGAAAAGCCTGACAAGTCATTGCAAGATAAAATGAATTCTGCGACACTTTCCCTTTCATTTTTTTCAGCTCCAGCGCCGGCAGGATCCACAGCGGAGGGCTCTGGTGCGGTGCACAGCAGGTTTCCCGAACTGGGGGAACCTCAGAAGGAACTGAGAGCCTCCAGGAACCCACAGCTCCCACAGCAGTGGCTGACAAGACCTGAGGGAGACCAGGAGCAACCGCTGCCAATACACTCCCCCCGAATAAAAGAAGCCCCTGGGAAGCGCTGGACCAGGTTGCAGTGTAACAATTTGGGCATCAGGGCACGCAGGAAGGGCGCTGAAGGTCTGCCAGCTCGACCAGGGAATGGTGATGTCCCCCTGTCAGAAAGCCATGGCCTCTCTAAGATCTGTGCCCGCCGCGACTGATGCGGCTTCCCAGACAGAGCTCTGGTGGGAACATGCTGCCACCTGGGTGCCAGGCTGCGGGGTGTCCCCTGCTCCCAGATGCCCCCTGCATCCGATCCCTAGCACTGGGTGGCAGCAGTTAGCGCAGGTAGAGGGACTCTGCTTAGTAAAGGAGGTCCAGGAGGTGAGTAGGTCGAGGAGTATCAGGGAGAATGAGACAGAGATAGATTACTGGAATGCCCTATCCAATGGGCAGACAGGACACATGATACAGAGGTTTCCCTGTCCTCTCTCTGCCTGGCTGAAGACAGTGACTTAAGCAATAGAGGGCAATGGCAAAAAGTTCCTGCCTGGCACAGTAGGTCCATCTCCTCGGTGACTACTCCACCTTCATAGGTGCCCTTCCATGATAAGTATGAAGGTCTGCAAATAATGAGGCCTCAAACAATGACGAGGACCATAGTTCATCTATCTTGGAGGTGTCACCGAGGTTAAGCTGGACTATGCCCTGGGTCAAAACTGCTTCCATAAAGAAAAAGAGATGGGTCATTGTCATAGGAGACACCCTTCTGAAGGGAGCAGAAGGCCCAATACCACCAAGACCGGACCCACTTCTTAGGGAAGTGTGCTGCCCTTTAACCCAGGTTAAAGATGTGAAGAGAAACCTTCCTGCCCTGGTACAGTCCCCAGATTACTATTCAACATTGATTTTTCAGGTAGGGAGTGATGATGCTGCAACAAGAAGTCCAAACACAATCAAGAGAGACTCCAGAGCTTGGGATGATGATCAGAAATCAGAGCTTTTGGTGTTTGCTCACTCTTCTGCCATTAACTGGATTCATAGGCTTGCCTCAGTGAACGTTTCCATGTTTCCATTTGCAGTTGTTTAGAAGAGGGAGAACACCACTCATCAGCCTCAAAGCAGGGTGTAAGTACTGATAGTGAAGACCTCAGACTATCTCAGATGAAAAGTAGTGTTTAGATGAAAATGTGGTTCTCCACTCTCCCTTACCTTCGTGTCATCGTAATGCAACTCCTTCAACTTCCTGTAAAGAAAATTAAATGATTGTGTTTGGTTTTGTTCTTTTTCAAATGGTCTCTATGACTTCATCAGACATAAAAGGATTTCCTCTTGTTCCCAATAGGCCCTAAATTTCTTAGATTACTGCTGAGTGGCAATTTGCCTAATTGTGAAAAAAATAAACATTCTTCTAATTGGATTTTTAATTGTAGGTTTTCTGTGTATACACCCAGAGCACAGTGAAGAGATTGAGGAGATTATTGGTCTGTATGTGTGTGTGTTTTCTATTTGTGGCCTGTCTGGATGTTTTCTCTCACCACCACAAAAAGTAAAGTAATTTTAAAAGTCAAGATACAGAATTAGAAACTGAGTGCACAATCTTAGATTACCTCAGAGAGTCCATTTGTTATCTACTGTTAACTCATGTGGGTGCATTCAGCAAATTTATAGCCATTTCAAGGGAAACAAGTACATGGTGTGACCTTGAAAATATATTTTAAAAAGACCCATTCCTTAGTTGTGGCTACACTTGGCAAAGCAAATAAATGGAGATATACGCGTATAATGTGATAGTTTAATTCTGCTATCGATTATTACCCAGAGACATAGCTTCTTGGGGTTGGTTATGGCAATCCCAGTGTGATTCTAATAGCATCTCTCTGGTGTCTGTGCCCTGTAAAGTGCCCTGGGTCATTACGATCGTGTTCCTGGACATGGAATAAACACTCACATAACAGTAAGAGAAAATACCTACTTGGCACTGACTGAAGTATATTCTGAGCTGATTAAACTATACTAGTGAGGGTGGGTTAGAATTTGGTCCTATTTATCCCCTCTGAAAGAGTGTTATTCTGCTGAGCAAAGGCAGTTACAGATGTATTCACTCACCACTGAAGCAGAGCTGCATTTTTCTGTCATCAAAATTCATATTTGCTCTATGCTTAGTACAGTAATTTGACAAACTGTTACCTGACATGAACATGAACACATTTAATTTGAGGTTCTGACACACATTAATTTCAAACTAGTGTTCTGAAGGAAATTTCCATAATTAATATTAAATTAATCAAGATCCCAGCAATGATCCTTCAGTTCTCTTTAAGTATGTATACATATGCATCCATGTGAGGACCTGTCTTATAGTGTAATGAATGAAACAAAGCTGTATTTCTGTATATACATGTATATATATGATATTAATATTGCTAGAGTGATAAATCCTTGCTGCCTGCCCACTAAAGCAACAACTGGGTTGAATGACCTCATCTGATTTTCTCAGCAGCCATTTCCACATACAATTAAACTACAGATGAATTATGAGAAACAATGCAGAAGAAGCATAGCTAAAGTATGAAGTGCTGCACCCTTTTTAATTAGTACTAATATTTCAACAGTTGTTTGCAATAAATCAACCAATGATGAAACAAAAACTTACAAATCTATTTAGCCCACGTGACACACTTGGTATTTCTACATGGATATATATGTGCACACACAAATACATACGTGAGGACTACTGAATAGGGTTTTATGTCATACAGTAAGTTCACACCAAGTTTCATTGTGACTCATAAACATCCTTTAGAAGACACACACACACACAAAAAAAAAAAAAAAAAAAAAAAAAAACACAAAAAAAAAAAAAAGAAAAGAGCACTAAACAAAATGGAAGTGAATTGATTCTGTGCTTTGAATTCCTATCACAGAACTGCTGGTTGTACTTTAACCTTGGAATAGGTATTGATTGACATTTACCACAGGGGACTTCATTACTTTACACTAGTATATCTGAATGTAAAATGGTGTTTTCCAAATATGAAGAGACACTATCTTCTCTGCAGCAATACACTCACGCATTTATCTTTGGCATACTGGGGCATTCAAAGTGACCTGTCCCCAGGTTGCCCAGAGTAGGTAGCACTAATGTGTGGACTGGCTTCTGTTAGGAATATTCATCTTGATTTATTTTTCATGGAAATTAAGATGTAGGTAGAAGAGGAGGCGCAGCCGAGGTCACTTTAAGTGTCACCCCAGCATGTAACGCAGATGATGCATAGACTGAGAATGCAAAATTGCTTTTAGGTTTTCTGGCCTAGGCTTAGTGCTGAATACCGTCTCCTCCTCTGTACTCTGCTGCTTAACTAAGGTCAGGTGAGATAATCTATACAATATAATCTTCAGTCAATGAACAAGCTTAAGGAACTTCAGTGTTTGAATCAATCTTCTTCTTTCCATTAAAAAAGACACTGGTTTCATTATGGAGATACTTATTGACCTCTGAATAGGTCTTTCCCACCAGCTGGAGAAGGCGATTGTGGGAAGGAACCTTTTTGAAGTATTACAAGCTCACACAGGGGTGACAAGATTTTTTTGGTATCTATTTGTAACTACTGAAATTTATTTGTCCTGAAAAAAATTACTGTCTTCTATTGAAAGATAAGAATGCACTTTTTATTGAAGTAAACTGGAGAGCAGCTAAAAACTTGCCAAGGAGTTCTTATTTAGGCATGCTATTTCTAGAAAATCTGCTTCAGTATATTCAAAGGACTCATTCCTTACCACAACTTGTATGTCATTTCACTTAAAAAAAAAAAAAATGTAATCAGGTCTTTAAGACAACTTACAGAAATAGAGTAACCTGGGACAAAATACTTAGAGGATCACACTCATGGAGTAGAAACATTAAATTTATTGATAAAGCAACTGTGGCAAAATTCTACAGTAATCTAATTCAAACTTAGTTTCAACCCAAGGTTTAGCGAAACAACCAACATAAATTTAGTGTATCTGAATGATCTAAAGGTCCTTCCTCTAGTAAACCAGAACGTAGATGAAGGTTGCCACATAGAAACTGCTTTCTGTTAATCCTTCCCATAGAAACTCTGTTTGGAATTCCACATCAGTATTCTCCATTTACGGCTACTGTAATGATGCCAAAGAGGGAGGAGGCTAGCTCTTAGGTAAGTGACTTTCAGAAACTGCAAAGATTTAAAATAATAACTGTCTAAAGATTAAGTAGGTAGATTACATAGCATGAATGAAACGCACTTTCATTGTGAAGTCTTGGTAATAATGGTCTATATACTGCATTAACCTCTCTCTCAAGTTACCTAAAACTACAACCCCATATAGAGACTGTTATAATCTGGTCCTAAAGGGATAAATTGTTCATGGAGAGGAGTCGAACAAAAAGAAAAGTTTACCAGGTTTATTTAACGAAGAAAGAAAAAATCTTTTTTGTTTCAATCGTTACTTCACACATTAAGGAGTCAACTAGAATTTAACAGGATGAGTCTATGTAACAAATAGCAGGTGTATTTCTTCCGGTGAGTCAAATAACCTATTCCAGTGCTTTCAACTGCTTTCTCTGTTTACTGGGAATTTCTAAGTGTGTCATGAAAATTCTCTGAAGTAATCTCCAGGTGAGCTTTTCTAATGTCTTGGAAAAATTGATTGTACCTCAATAAACACTAAGGAGATTTTTGCCCCCAAAATATCTTTTGTATGTGATAATATATTCTTGACATTCATATATAAAGCAATCTAAAGAAGTGGTCTGTAAGTTCCAATGAGAATTTCTCAGTAGCTGTCTTGTGTTTTGCCTAATGTTTTACTGTATCGTCTTTGATAGATGGTCCATGAGTGCTGCAATACCTCTTGAGGAAGAACTGGCCAGGACATGATTAAAGACACTTCCATATAATATCAATCTACCTTGCGTAGTAAATTCATATTCCTTATCTGCAGTCAAGGAAAATTTCACAGGGAGTACTGCATATATACTTATGTATACCTAAGGATCTATCACCCTAGTTTCTAGATATGTCAATTTATTGTACCTTTTTACAGGTCTTTCTGAATGGGTCAGTGAACGTGACAGGAGCTTTTCAATGAAATCTATTGGGAAACTGTTTTTGCAGTGAGGGTCACAGCATTTAGTTGTTATATATAACACAAATATACAGCACTAGTAAGGTGAAAAAAGTATACATGACTCATCATCTTGTTCATAAAAATTAACTTCTGAACAAAATACCCTGAAGTCTTTCCCTCTGTTATACACGTACATGCGCGCACACACATGGTGTGTGAATGTGTGTCTATCTGTTGCTTTCACTGGGATTCTCACCACGGGAAAAAAAAAAGATATATTTAAAAGGTAAATGTATTTTCCTATGCTTTTAACTACAGTCATAAATAGTTTGCTTATGCTTTTTTAGCAAACTGATTTATTTTAGCCAAAACTTTTAACCCTCAGAAGTCCCAGACTTTGCAGAAAGTAACAGGGAAAGAGGAAGACTTCCCCTTGGTTGAGGAGGATCAAGTGAGGGAACAATTGGGTCAATTAGATATTCACAAGTCCATGGGCCCCAATGGGATGCACCTGAGAGTGCTGAGGGAGCTGGCGGAAGTCATTGCTGGGTCGCTCTCCATCAACTTTGAAAGGTCCTGGAGAACAGGCGAGGTGCCTGAGGACTGGAGGAAAGCCAACGTCACTCCAGTCTTCAAAAAGGGCAAGAAGGAGGACCCAGGGAACTACAGGCTGGTCAGCCTCACCTCCATCCCTGGGAAGATGATGGAACAGCTTGTTCTGGGCATCATCTCAAGCACGTGGAGGAAAAGAAAACTATCACAAGTACTCAACATGGATTCACCAAGGGGAAATCATGTCTGACTAATCTGATAGACTTCTATGATGGCATGCCTGGATGGATAGATGAGGGGAGCGGGGTGGATGTTGTCTACCTTGACTTCAGCAAAGCGTTCGACACGGTCTCCCACGGCATCCTCATAGGGAAGCTTAGGAAGAATGGGTTAGATGAATGGACAGTAAGGTGGATAGATAACTGGTCAAAAGACAGAGCTCAGAGAGTCGTGATTAGGGGCACAGAGTCTAGTTGGAGGTCAGTGATGAGCGGTGTTCCCCAGGGGTCAGTACTGGGTCCANAAAAAGACCAGTGGCATCCTGAGCTACATCAAGAAGAGTGTGGCCAGCAGGTTGAGGGAGGTCATCCTCCCCCTCTGCTCTGCCTTGGTGAGGCCGCACCTGGAGTACTGTGTCCAGTTCTGGGCTCCCCGGTTCAAGAAGGACAGGGAACTGCTGGAAAGGGTGCAGCAAAGGGCTATGAAGATGATTAGGGGACTAGAACACCTCTCCTATGAAGAAAGGCTGAGGGATTTGGATCTCTTCAGTCTGGAAAAAAGACGACTGAGGGGGGACCTTATCAGCACTTACAAATCCTGAAAGGGTGGGTGTCAGGAGGATGGGGCCAGGCTCTTTTCAGTGGTGCCCAGAGACAGAACACGACGTAACTGGCACAAACTTGAACATAGGAAGTTCCACCTAAACATGAGGAGGAGCTTCTTTACTTTGAGGGTGGCAGAGCACTGGCACAGGCTGCCCAGAGAGGTGGTGGTGTCTCCGTCTCTGGAGACATTCAAAACCCGCCTGGACGCCTTCTTGTGTAGCCTGCTGTAGGTGACCCTGCTCTGGCAGGGGGGTTGGACTAGATGATCTCCAGAGGTCCCTTCCAACCCTACAATTCTGTGAGTCTGTGAAAAAAAGAAATTAAACAGAATACACACTTGTTTCTGATTCCTGTCCACATAGTTAATTAAAAGAAAGCTCTCATATGTTACCTGAATATGCAGTGTTGTATGAATAAAACTTACTTTTTTCTGTAAGCATTTGTCTCTCCTTGTAGTTATTTGTTGAAATACTTAATAGCCAATTAGAAATCTACTTCTCTGACAGTTAAAGTCTATAATTCATTGGATGTGGTTTGATAATTGCTCATTTATAATCTCAAACATTGTACATCATTGCAGTGCGGAAATGATTCAGAATGGTTTTCCAATTATGAATAAACTTAATTGTGTGGAAAACATACTGTCTCTTACAATCTCATAGAAGCTGGCATTGGTAGCTAAGATGACACTACTTAAAGTTCTACAGCTCATAATTTAGCATTTTAAATGCACAGTTAAAATTTTATAGATATACATCAAGACCAATGGTGCTATTCATAACCTGTAGGTGCAACATTTGAAGCCTAAATCAGGGTTATGGTGATGATCAGATAAAGACAGTGATTTGCCTTGGGTTACAGTCTCCAACTCAGTGACAAAGGTGATGTTTCTTACTCTAGAATGTTCAGCAGACTAAAGGGACAGTAAGAAACAGTTTATCTGCTCTTCCTTATTCATGGTCTAGAGACTTACACCAGGAAAGCATTTGATTGTTCTTATCCTCTGGACACTGATATCTTATGTCAATCTCTCTCAACAAAATGTGTAGGAAGGAACTATGGAAAACGAGATCTCTATCAAGATTTTCCTTGCTGACTTAAAAATGTGTATTAAAGGAGCCGCAGAGTCATACAGAATGGTCACCTGTAAAGAAAGATGAGGGATAAGATTAAAAATATTTCCCTTTTCAGTCTGCAATTTCTATGATAGTTTGAGACTTTTATCATGACTATTTGATATCCCAGGCTAGTTGGTCAATTTGCCAGGGCCTAATATTTATATGATGAATACTATAGTAAGGTTGTTTGTTGTAAAGACAGAAGCCCTGCCAACACAGAAATGTGTCCTACAGAGACCTTCCTCTTTTGTTTCCTTTTGAAGAAGGAAAAGCAGTTTGCTCTCATTGACGGACATGTCATCAAAATTTGATTCTCAGTTCCTGTTTCAAATGCCTGAAACGTGGAACTGTCAAAATACCATATGGAAAATCATCCACTTCTGAAACCTGTTAAGATGGGCTATTTGTAAGCACAATCACAAAACAATCCCATACAAAACAATCTCCCAATCTGCAGAACTATTTGTTCCTCAAAGATGTAGCTGAAGCAACAAATACTGATGCACAAACACAATGGCAATCGGGCAAACAGTTGCCTGATCTGTTCTTAAAACTCTTTGGTTGCAAAAACTTCATGGTGAGTCGTTCCTTAACTAACTCTGATCTCATACCTTATGGATAACCTATCTAAAATAATGCATGCATGAAGTATATATATGGGGGGTTGTATACTTTCAAAATTTGTAAATGAATGCACTTTGCTAAAAGAGGAATTTTCTTTTGGGGAACTTCCCGACATTGAATATTTCAGTGACCTCATCCTTATCTCCACATTATAGCTGTAAATAAAAACATATATTTACACTTAAGGCAGTCTACTTTTGTTCCATCTGAAAAGAGAGAAAGCAATTATTCAGTGAGAAGCAACAGCCTTCTTCCTTCAGATAACCCTGAGGGATTAAAAGCATAAGTACAGTTGTATTGTAAAAATGCAGCAATATCTCACCGTGTATTGCTAGATTTGTCATTTTTTGTGTAATCACTCTGCTGTTTCCAATATAAAGTACGTGTTTGTGAGATTCTTTTTTCAACATTCACTAAAATAAACTTTATAAGACATCATAGCTGGTGTGACTGTGCAAATACAGTTCACTTACAACTTCAAAGCAGAAAGGTCACAATAAGATCCCAACTCAAAAGCATGTCTTACAGGTGAGACAAGTAGGAATAGATTCCCTTTGTTATAAAAACTGCATATTGAACGTCGTGAGTATGCTCTGACATTTAACAAAATGTTTCTATTCTTCTCTACCATGCATACTTAACATAGCTCAATCTCATGAATATATAATTTACTATTTTTCAGTGATAATAGAAAACAGAATGGAGAACATAAAAGTATTCAAAAGAGCAGGAATTTAAAAGGTAAAGTGGCAACCTCAGATACATATCTCTAGCAGCTGATGCTACTCTGATTTTACTCAGATAATCAGAATTCACAAGTCATGTACATTTAAAAAAAATCTATAAAAAATATCACATGATGAAAGCACAGAGCAATAAAAAAAGTGTATTTAAATCAGGCTGAAGAAGTTCAAGCAGCTCAGCTTGTAATATATATATATTCTGGGTATGTACTTAAGACCTCCAGGTTATGTATTCTGAATTTGGTAAACATTTGTCTAATGGAATGCTTACAGAAGTCTTTGTTACTTTATCTTTCATGTCTTTCCTCTCAAAATTTCATTACACTTGTCATTCAGTATGTCAGAATGGACAATTTCTGCTCTCAAAGAGAGTACCAAAAACCTGGGAAAAAAAGAGAAATTACAAATAACATTTTCTGAAAAAAAGCTATTCAGTCAGATATTTTTTTCATGAGCAGTAAATAAAGGTAAAATGCAACTCAAACAATGCAAAATCTATTACTGGGCATATTGTTCAATTCACTAGTCTTAAACAAAGCATATTAACTGAAGGTGGGCACTGGAACCTTAAAGAAAATAACTGTGATTCTGGTAATACAATTTAGTCTCTTTCATAATAAAAATATTAAAGTAATGCAGATGCTGAAAAATACAGAGGGTATCCAAACATTCATTTTGATATCAATTCAGCGCCATACCACTTCTGAGTATGCCTCGGGCAAGAAAGCAAAAGGAAACTACAACACTATACATAAGACATATTTTGCAATGTAGGTGGATTAAACCCAATGCCACTGACCTATAAAGATTGTGCATGTGTAGGGTATTACTTGTTTGAAAAAAGATGTTAGATTCACAGGATAAATTATGCACTCAGTAAATACAGAAACAGCTTTTTCAACAGCCTGACTCATAGAATGGGGAGATTCGAAAGTGGAGAAGAGAGTCTGGGTTAGCATTTGCCAACTGTACGGTTTGGGAGAACATTACTTTTCTGCTTGTTATCTGTAAGTTCTGTATTTCACTATCAATTATAATCATTTATCTAAACTTCCTTCTTGTTTGTTTTTGAGGATTTGAGGGGGGGGAGGGCGTTGTCCTTTTTTCTTTTTGGGGGGAAGGTTTGGGGGGGGGGGNTTTTTTTTTTTTGTTTTGTTCTCTTTATTCTTGCAGCCTGTGGTTTGGCAAGATAGCCTCTCAGGTAACATTAAGATAGTTAAATCAATGTATCTAGATGTTTGAGGTTTTTTTCCTAATAGCTCTTGTTTAGGGACATCAGTGTAATTTTACAAGATATTGTTTTGATGGGTTTGAGGCTGGATTTGTTTTAGAATTGCGGGACTGTTTCTTGCTTTCTTAGTTTCCCTGTGTCTGTGCTTTATTTCTGCTACTTGTTTTCTCATGTGCAATCCAGGCCAGATTTAACACTGATTTACATCTCTTATTATTTTTTGCATAGGATTGTACAGAATGCTAAATTTTGTTCATTACTTTGTTCTTCCCCCCAAAAGACCTCATAGCATATTTTTACAGATTTAAAACGCTAGAAAATTACTAATATAGGCTACATTTAATTCTATGTAAGGAGAACGTACAAGACCTGTGCTCAATTTAAGTGTCCCTTAACAGTGTCAGAAGAGGCTGATCTAGGATTTCATAAACAAATTGACCTTGTGCTGTCCTCTGCATCAGGGTGAACTTCACCCTATAGTAATAACAACAGTAGTAACAACAGCAATTGCAAATTGTGCTATTGGACTGCAACCAGCCAAGACAATTTCAGGACAGCTACTATACAGCTCAAATCACTGAGCAAGCAGACGCTTAGCAGGTTACTATTATAGCTTTCAGTTACTGACAAAGAAAATCTCCTGGGCACCACTAGGGCACCCTGTCACTGCAGTAAAGCTGCTTAAAACAGAAGCTATCATGAGAAATTACGCAAAAAAAAAAAAAAAAAAAAAAAAAAAGAAAAAACCCACAAAGACCTACCAACCAACCAAAAAAAAAAAAAAAAAAAAAAAAAAAAAAAAAAACAAANAAAAACAAAACTAAAAAGAAAACAAAAAACTAACCCTAAACCAAAAATAAGACCCCAAAACGAACACAGCAGGTGCACCTCATAAAGGCCAGTGTTACAGAGTTCTTCAGGATATATAGTGGCAACAGGAAGATCAAGAAGGGAGTTCAAATAACATCTCAGAAAAGCTGTTTGTTTTATTCTTGCTGAGGATTTGTAAGAAGCTTGAATGCTTAAACCTGTAGCTAGCCTGTGCTAGGGACAGACTGAGAGGTCTGGGGTTTTTTGTTTGGGTTTGTTTTTTTGTTTGCAGTGTAAATGTTTAAGAATATATGGGAAAGTGTCAAATGATTTCTACTCAGATACGTAGATATTTACAATGTAAATATATAGAAAGGAAAATAAAGAAATCTTCTGAAGCAAAATCCATTGACTTGATCAATGATATGCGGGCAAACACATCTTTCAGAATGAGTCCCTTTGTATAAACAATTTTTGTTCCTGCCTCCGCGTTTGTTAACTCACCATCTTCCTCAGATGTCTGAATTTAGGACATTTCTGGAAAACCAAATACCTGTTCTAGGAAAATTTAAGCAAAGACCATTTTACTATGCCAATGATTACCTTGGCCAAAGAGAAGCTTGAAAGCTTCTTCTAATGCTTTGAAAGAATTTAGATTATGAGGGATTCCCAGACCCATCTGCTTTATGCCACCGGAAAAGTAGTACTTTTGTCTCTTGATGGTTCAATTCTTCTGTGTTGATTTAATTGAGGTAAAGATCAACTGTGTGCAACTTATCTGACAACTGGTCACACACATGAAATTGCAAGTACCACACTAAGTCACAAGTTCTAAAACAAAAGAAATAAATAAGTAGAAGAGAGAGTTTATTTCATAGTTATTCCAAAACTGTAGCAAAATTTTACAGGGGTTTTGGGCTTGAACAGTCTTTCCTTCCAAATTGTCATATTTGAAGATTGAGGCATACTTACAATGTTGTATCTTTTATTTCACAGTAAATGTGGAGACATATATGTGTGTATGTATGTATGTATGTATGTATATGAATGTATATTAAGCGCACAGAAAATACTGCCTGTTTGTATTCTAGTATTTCACTAGGAGGTCCTTGAGGCCTATATGACTATATGACAACAGGAAGCTACACAGAACAAAATAGGATAAAATAAAATACTCACCGACAGACCAGCCACTAACCACCTATCCACGAAAATAAATATGCTTATTTACAAAAGTGTTACTTAGTGGAGGGGTTAGGACGCATGGAGCTTGTGAAGAGCTCTTTGCACAAGAATGACTCTTGCTTGGGAACATTAGGAATACAGTAAATATAGCAATTTGGGTTTGGTCTTAATTTCAGTAAATTTCTATTAATCAAGTATTATTTTTACCTGCAGACTATTTCTAAACAACTTCTGAGGCCAGATTTTTTATTTTGAAATTTATGTTTATTTTTAGGCAGTGATGGGTATTTGTAATAGTTTAAATGGAATATCTGCAAACAAAAAACCTGACCTTGATAGGTTTCCATAAAAAAAAAAAAAAAATCACATTTATATTACATAGAAATATGTGAAAAGGCAGTGTGTAGTTAGTGATTACTGTCATACTAATGTTGATCAGCATGTGAAAATTGCGTTGAAAATTGTGAAAATTACTATTCATTGTTAAAATGATACACTTTTCGTAAATGTCATGCTATTTTTAAGTGAATTAATTTTCACAAAATGGGTATGGGGTATTTTTATAGCAAAGAACAAAATCAGAAGTAGAATCAAACTTAAAAAAAAAAAAATATTCATTTTGCAATGAAATATCAACATTATTATCTTGTTTACATTTTTCTTAATTGAAAGGAAATGCAAAATGAGATTAAGAGCATATTGCCAACATGTTCAAATGGAAATTCAGCAACTGACAGAAGAGTTTTTCTATCTGCATAAGTGTCACATATCCTCCCATGACATATATTGAGCTCTGTCAGGGGAGTTGACTCTGCAGTAAGCTTTTCTGGCATGAGTGTTAGCAGGGAGTGAGATTTTCCCCCTCCATTCCTAGCTGACAGAGCTGTGTTCACAGAGCGTTATAGCATAGGCCTGACTTTATTCATGATACGTAAAGCTAAAAACATAAATGAGTCTTTGCAAGATTGATGCCTTTGATTTTAAGGCCTGCAAGACCATGTCTGTGTTTTCAATACTGTTTTGTTTATAGACACTTCATTAGTCCCTGGTTCCAGAGTGGGTCTCTAAAGGACTGCTGAAATAAAAATTATAATTAAAAGTAATAGGTATTTACAGAATGTGTGGAGCAACTTGCAGGAATTTATGAAGCTGAGAAAAGAGTCTTACAAAAATCAGGAGGAGGAGAGGATTTTATGGTCATCAGAATCTAACAGATATGGCTGTACTAGATGCCCACACAATTTGTACCAGTGTAAATGAAATAGTTTTCTCCTTTAATAAATGCTTTGGGGAATATGCAGCAAAAAGGTTCTTGTTCCTTTTAATTTGAAAGTAGCCTACCCCTCTTAATTACCGCATTCAGGCAGTCACGTACTGCATATAACAGTTGTAGCCGATGAAGTCATGGAATGCTTTAAATCAGAGCAGGCAAGAAGGATTTTAAAAGGAGAATATTAAATATTTATTGAGGTTTTCTTTATATCACTCTAAAGGAAAAAAGTACATGACAGAAATGAAGGAAGTCTGAGAATCCATGTTATTTAATGAAAGCACTGCAAATATTTTATTTAGAATTTGCATTTCTTGCATTATATATGTTTATTTAGTAACTTAAATTGCAAGAAAAAATTGAAGTATGCTTTCATTTTCAGGGCCTCTTCTCAATCAAAGATTTAAATAAAAAAAACTTGACAACCATCAAAGCCATTTAAAAATGAGTCAGAAAAATATGATATCTTTCCACTGGGATCTGGATGCTTTCACTTGTTCTGAAATACTGTAGATGCATTGTTTCATACTGCTTCTTACCTTTCAAGAAGGCTTTCTACTGAACAGTATTTCTTTGAATATGGTCAAATCAGTATCTGCACCTTTTTGGCACTGAAATACTGTCTGAAGAGTAATGCAGGATGGGGATCTTTTTGTTTGGTTCATTGGTTTTGTTTGTTTATTTGTTTTTAAAAGAAGAGGAAGCAAAGCTTAAGGATACTAGTTATACCACAATGTCACTAGTATGCAAAGATATAGGAATATAGGATAAAATTCAAGTCAAATGTCAGCAATAATTTCACATGCGTGCTGGCACATTATGTGGAAGGTACTCAAAATTTTAACTAAGTGAAACAGAAATAACAAACATACATAGAAAAGGAGATGTAAAAAAGTACTTGAAGTATGACTTTATGCAGGAGTCATGATTTCACTGCCTGTACCTCTTTTGAAGCATGGAATAAAAATAGTAAGCTGCAATCCACACACTGTATACCAACCAAACATTGCAGGAACTTGATGGCATTTACTCCAGGGCTTACTTACTATGTTTGACATGGGTCAGTCTTTACTTGTTTTAGAGAAACTGCTCCCGATTGATGCTCCGATCAAATTGAAGTGAGATCTACATCTACCAAGACTAACAATGCAACCTAGTGCTATCTGCATACTTTCATAGGTAAATATTTTTTTACATTATTTCCAGTGGCAAATAGACTTGAAGAAAGTCTACTTCCATGATGACCTCCAACACAAGTAGTTCTATTGATGAGATATACTTTGGTTTCTCAGGTTGTCACCTTTCTTTCCCACTGAAGCATATGATGACATGGGATGGATGCCTCAAGGACTGCTTGTTCTTGTGAGCCAGGTACAGCATCCATCAATATCTTGGTTAGCCCACTGCAACACAGAGGAACGAGGGTATCTTGTGACTACAGAGGTGATAGTTGAGTTCAGCTTCTGACAAGTTGTGAGCTGAAATGTTCTTATGAGGAACAGTGTTTTGATTAGGCTAATTCATATCTGTCAGTAAGGATAATGATCTAGTCTGGAGATCACTGGCAGAAGAAGCAAAAATACAAATTATTTTTCACCAGAATGTACAAACTGGGCAAAACAAAGAGACAGTCTTGATCTGAACACTTTACAGTTTAAAGAGATTATAAGTTTTTAGATAGATGAGAGTTAAAAAAAACCAAAACCCTTTTGAATAATGATAAAAGCTTCTGCTTAACGTTTCTGGGGTTCAAAGTGGTATATTAGTTAAGGCAACAACAACAAATCTCTGAATGTGGAAGCAACTCCATCACCCAAGCTGTAGTTTGTGAAATAGCTGCCTGTGACCCTTACTGAGATGTCATACCTATACATTGCATGTTTTCTGTCCAGGATTGTGGTGGATTTATAACATGTGACAGAATATCATCAGTACAGATTTCATGATACATCATTAAAATATGTAAATAATTCTGGTCTTAATATAACATAACATAAAATTTAATAAATTATTAATACCTCTGGTTTACAGATGGGGATTACCTTGATCCTTCCTCACCCCTGGAGTCAAGAAATTCCATATAGTGAGAGCCCTATATGCCCCATATCAATAAAGTGAAATTTCTTAGCATTCCCAGGAGCTTTACAGTGAAATGTTATACCTAGTCAGAGTGCCAATAAAATAACGTTATGGGAGGCAAGTATTTTTTTTAAGAACAGTTTATGGGTATTTCTTATAGTACTTGTTACAAATAATTTCATAGATCATGAGAAAACCTTAAAAGTACCTCTGTCTTTATATTCAGTTATGGGGGGTTGGATTTTTATTTATTTATTTTTTATTAAAAACACCCTTTGTAGTTTAATTGCCACCACAGAAGGGAGGTTGATGTGTCACCAGTGATTTGCTAATTCATCCATTTTGAAGTTGAATGAAATGGCTATTCGTCCTTGTGTATACTTCTGCTGCAATGGGAAGTGTCCCATTGCAAGCTGAGTCTCTAGTGTTTAAAAATGTTAATACTGCAGCAACTGGTGTGCTGTGTTGATGAGCAATAATTAGTGACAAAGGGAAAAAAAATGGTAGTCCTAATGCATTTAGCCACAAAATTGGTGTTTTCTTATGAACTAATAGAGGAAATACTAAAAATATGCTGGAAGCTTGTTTGATTTTTTTTTTTTCTCTTGAATTTATAATTTTTTTATTTTTTTAATTTCTACTTTTTAAAGTTGCAGGTTTTTATGAATTTTATTTTTTTTTAATGGGCTGGATATAAAATGGGAGCACTGTAGAACTGAAGGTACAAATCATAGAATCACAGAATCACAGAATCATAAAATCATTTTGGTTGGAAGACACCTTTAAGATTAAGTCCAACCATTAACCTAACACTGCCAAGTTACCACTAAACCATGTCCCTCAACACTACATCTATACATCTTTTAAGTTTCTCCAGGGACGATGACTCAACCACTTCCCTGGCCAGCCTGCTCCAATGCTTGATAACCCTTTAAGTGAAGAATTTTTTTCCTAATATCCAGTCTAAACCTCCCCTGCTGCAACTTGAGGCCACTTCCTCTTGTCTTAGTGCTTGTTACTTGGGACACGAACCCCCACCTCACTACATTCTCCTTTCAGGTAGTTGTAGAGAGGGATAAGGTCTTCCCTCAGCCTCCTTTTCTCCAGACTGAACAACTCAAGTTCCCTCAGCCGCTCCTCATAAGACTTGTGCTCTAGACCCCTCACCAGCTTCATTACCCTTCTCTGGACCCGCTCCAGCACCTCGATGTCTTTCTTCAGCTGTTCAGGTCCTCATAAGCTGGTCAGAAAACTCAGGCCATCACAGCTTGCATTAGTTGATTTACAAACATTTTTAGAGTGTTCTACCATCCTTTTTTATGCAGTATTCATACAATGCAAATAATCTATTGATATTCTATTGTGAAACTACAATGGCCAAGGTAGTTTCTGCTCTTCTGCTCCCAAGGGAAAAAAATCTCTAAATTTAAAAAAGATGTAATCTTTCCAGTAAGAGTATAACTGAAACGAGTTATAGTCCTAAATCTATTTTTGCTTATCAAGCAATAATTAAGCCATTTTTATGTAATATTCTGATATTTTCATTCATAATTATCCTTAACTTTTAAAAGAAAAAGAAAGAAGAGGAAAAAGGCTTCTTGAAAGATTGAGCCAGACGTCAGTAGGTAAAAAAGTAGAAGAGATCCTTTAATTTCAAATATTAAATAGATAGTCAACTAGTTTAAACACTCTTCCATATCAGTGCGATAGCAGCTGATGCTCCCCAGGACCTCTCTGTGTCTTTCCTTCTCTTCCAGTGTACACCACAAAAGTTTTTTCACTTGTAGAGTGAACTAGACCTGACTGAAAACACATTCCAAACCCACAGAGGTTATTTTTCAGGGAAATCATTTACCCCATAATTTCCACCGTGGGTAAGCAAGCCTGTGAACAACAAGGCTAGTGAAAAAAAGCCAGAGTCAGAGCAGGCACTTCTGCACCAGTGAAAGAAAACTAGCTTCTAACAGTGATCTAAGTATTGGCAATTTATTCCAGTTATCAAGGCAGTTCTTTTGCACAGGAATTTGTCCATGTTTCTTCTATTGAACAAGCATAACATGTTCTTCTTCGCTTTCTGTTGCCTTTATGTTCCAGTCACGAATGAAACGCAAAGAGTGGAGCTCGCATTCTGTGCTCACATGAAACAGACCTCTCACTATGTCATAAACTAGAAATTTGACTCCTGTGATTGCAGCGTAGTGAATAGTAGATGAATATGGGCCAGAAACCCAGTTCTATTAATACTGAAGGTTTTTTAGGAAAAAGTTTAGAAAAAAAAAGTTGGATGGTATTTTTTCTGCCCTGGTCTAGGGTTTGACACATTTTTATTGAGTCTTCCACATTCAAACAGAGAACAAAACCATTGTAAATTATTAGTTTTATCAACAAGCACTACTGACATGAAGCCTTGGCTAGAAGAATGGGTGATGGAGAAATGAACAGGGGAGCAGCCTTCTAACCTTTTACCCAGGTTTCTTTTTTCCTACTTTTGGATGTTAAAAAGGCATTACTGATAATTTTCAGCTTTTTGTCACTTTGGCTAATTTCAAGCTTTACCATGACTTTTTTTTTTCTTTGTTGAAGCAAGGTTTACAAGGAAAAATACATATAATTTATTTTTAGACCAGGCAGTATAATTGAGAAAAAGTGAGCTTTCAGGCCCTTGCTATCCGAAAGAGGTAACAAACTTCAGTCTAAACACAGGCTGACAACATTTGTTCTGAGTTTAACTTAATTATTTGAGTTTGGGTTTTCTTAGTGCTTGACTAAGCTTTTGACAACTTGTGAAGTGGTATGTGAGTACTGCTGAGACTGAGAACAAGATGTTGTTTTATAAATATACTTGGCAGAGAAAAAGAGAAATTCATAGTGAGAATTAGCTTGTAAAGACTCAAGAACCAGGGTATGTGAAGTAAACTGGTTTCTGGCAAGCCTATTCAAGTAAATTTACCTAGCATATAAGCCTGAGGGAGGACTAAGTTTTTCCATTCACTCATCATTCATTCTCCTGCTCCTATTTCAGCTTCCAAACCCTGTTCTTCCCTCAGGGAAAGAACTACTTGTGATTTAGCTGTGAAAAAAATGGCATCTGATCCTCTACAAATTCAAAAATGCAATATCAGACCATCACTCGTAAGGGCTCTCACTCACCACAGGCCTAACCAGCTCCTGAGTACAGCTATGCTGCTCTGTTAAAACAGAAAAAGGGACAGTGGATTGATAAGGGAGATAGGTAAGTAAGCTTTTGAGTCTTGAGCAGAATTATAGAATTATATATATCTTATTTCCACTTCTAATCTTGCTTTTTTTTTTTTTTAAACCGAGTTTTGAATTTTTTTTTTTTGGTATTGATGCCAATTTTGAATTACTTAGTGTTTGGGTTGCTTAATCTGTAATGGAAGAAAAACTTCCATGATCTTTCCTACTTTGTGATTTTTAAAAGCTTTCCTTTTTGGCACAAAATTTTTACAGCGAAAAATATTTTTAACAATCCTTATTTTGAGATTTTTTACTGACGATTCATGAATTGTCATGATGAAAGCAGCTATTAGAAAGTTCTAAAATCTGCAACAATAGGCCTACAAAGAGATTATCCCAATTTACTGTGACATTTTAAAATGTATTCCTCTTCCTATTCCCCTGAAAATACATCTTGGAGTAAAACCTCTTGAAAAGTGTGAAACAACTCCATACTGTGGTGGATTTTATAAGAATTATTAGAAAAGTTTTGGAGTTCTATCCACTTTAGCAGCTTGTTTAAGAACTGATGGGATAGTTAGCACTTCTGAATTTATACACAAATAAAAGAATATGTATTTATTTTCAATATAATACGTTTTGATTTAATGATAAAGAGACATACTGCAAAACACAAACATCTGAAACATCCCTAGAAACACAGGAAAAAAGAGAGATTATTTGGGCCACCTCTCTACTCCTAGAGAAGGTCAAGTAACACACCTCTAAGAAGCTGAAAGATTTCCTGATGCTTAAAATAAACCACCATTTCTGAAAATAAAATTTATAACTTCTCATTCTTGTAATCAGAACATTGAAGACACAGAAAAGCGCTGTCCTTTTTACAAGAAAGATTTTCACTTTGTGAGACTGTTATGAAGTCTCTGGGACTTATTTCTCCTTCCTCTCCAGGCACACATTCTTCTATTTTTACAATAAAACAAACCCTGTCCTCCAGCTTTTCCATTCTTTCTTCACTGGTCCTGCATGTTTTGGTGAAGTTTTACTCTCTTCTGCTCTCTTCCAGTTTTTTCCCAGCTTTTTAACAGCATCTGAAACTGGAAATAGTTCTGTAGCTACACTATTTGGAGGGGAAAAATTATATTTCACCTTGTTTTCTGCTTGCAACACATTTGCTAGTGTGTCAGAAAATACCATTTGTCTTTTCAAGAGCAGTACTTGCTTATTTGGACACAATTCCAGCCCTCTGTATCCCAGATTTGTATTTTTCCCAGCTCAGTTGGTATTGTCACCATGTATTTTGATTTATTTTTCTTCATGTGTGTAGGTTTTCTACTTTACTCTGTTGAATTTAATCTTAAAGACTTCTGACCATTTCATCAATTTATCAGGATCAATTTAAATTCACAACTCGTCCTCCGAAGGGTTTGCAGCACTTACTGTTGGGTGTCAAGACTGATAAGTCATCTAAGTTGTTAATGAAACCATTAAATTACACAGGCCATAAGACAGATCTCTGCAGGGCCACCCACATCAAGCATGTCCTTAGTTTCTTGACAGCAAATTGTTGATAGCTGCTATTTAAACTTGATGATTTCAACCTGATGTGAATCTGCCTGTTGGTATTTTAATCTATACCATATGACACTGTCTTAAAACTAGGGAAATATAGAACACGACTAAAAGGTACTTGTAAATTGCAAATATATCTGTTACCTATCCTATAGAAGTTTACGCGCAGGAAAATCTGGCTGGAAGGAAAACAGAAAAATACACTGAGCAATATATGAGAGTTTTCATTTGCAATCACAAATTCTGTCATCACATGACATTTTCACCCATGTTGTCTTCCATCTTTGTATTCTATACGGATATTACAAAGGTTTGCATAGCAATATGCTTAGGCTTCGCGTTCCAGCCAGTCAGCTATCATGTTATGATTCTCATCACTCATACAACCTTCAAAAAATGTTAACATCTATCCGCTACCTCCTCCACTTTCCACACCTGAGGCAAATATATGTTAAATTCTTGCCATTATTAATTCAGTTTGCATGCTATATAGATCATCTTAACCTGAAATAAGAATAAACTCTGCAGTATTATATTTACAATTTTATGCTTCTTGTCATTATGAGCAACTGAAATACAGGACTTACAGAAGTAAATCAAATTATTTTGGTTTTCTTCTACATGAAAACAAAAATAATCATTAAATTCTCTTTTGGTAAATAGATTTTTTTCTTTACACTGAGCTTTTGGTCAATTTGTCTTGATTTGCTACGAAAGTTCATCCCAAATACTTGTAAAAACTCCAGAAAAAAGTTTATGTCCTGTTTATATCATCGTAGCACTGCTTTTTAAAAAGCAAGTAAACAAACCCCATTATTTCAGAAGGCTGAAGCTGCCAAAACACCCAAACATTTTGTTTACTGTCCTAGACAAATTTGGAGCCAGTTTTGTATGGCCTTGAAGATTTTAGAGGTCTTGAATTTAATATGATGTTCCATGAATAGAGCCGTATATTGAATAGGTAACATATTTAATGGGTAGCCACTTTTTCCGAGGTGGCACACTGCAATATTCTGTAACAGCTGAGCTCTTCATAGCACTGTGCTGTGTTGGTGTTTCTCAGGTCAGAGATGATGGAATCGTGAATAACTGAAGGGATTCCATGATCCATCAGAGAGGAAAAATGTTTTAGCCTAACTAGCAAAAAAATGGGAGGAATCACACTGGAAAACCCCATCCAGTTTGGACTTCGCTCCTGGGGATGGGGTTTACACAACTTCTCTGGGTAAACCATTCCAGTGTCTCACCTCCCTGATAGAACAGCATCTGGGTTTTTATTTATTTATTGATTTAGTTAGTTAGTTAGTTAGGACAGCTGATAACTTATGCTTTTGTTTTGTACAGAAGTAACAATTCGTTACCCTTTTAAGGGACAAAAAGTTTCAGGAATAATAAAACCACAGAATATATCAAAAGCAGAATGATGCAACAAAAATCAAGATGTATGACATTATCTTTTTTCCCAGAAAACATCCCAAAGTGCCTTTTAAAATGTAAAATCTGAGGAAAGATGTACAAGAAAATGTTGAAACATTGAGTATAGCCTCTCTCTCTTCTCTTTTATTTTATTTTTTAATAGTGCTAAGACCATTGTGTCTGGCTTCAAGATACACAATGGGATGATCATCGCTTCAAGTGCTTACAATTTAATTGCTTCCACCTTCAGGCTGCAACTTCTGCTATGACTGCCTGGAGCCATATTGATTTGAACTTGTCTATCAGGATGCATGTGGTTGCCTTCACAGAGTGAGTTTGCACTCATTAGTGCTTAACTAGAAAGAACACACAAACTAAGGCTCTAGAGTGAAAAAACTGGGTGACTTTTCTGTGTTCCATTGATTTCAATTGACTTCTGAGCATCTATCCACACTCATGAAATTGTCAGATCAGTGTTGAGCACAGCAAAATAAATGGTTGCAAACAGTGGTTCACTGGATACTGGTAAGTATAGAGGAAGGACAGATAAGTATAAGCTAGAAGAAATAATAAGATCATTTCCCTCCAAAGTCCAATGTGTAAAAGACAGTACTTTGAAATAAAGATTTTAAATACTTATCTTTGAGAACTAGTACCAAACTGGTGCAGTTACAAAGACTGTACCATTATTATCTTTTTCACAGTCCCTAATAAGTAAAATGTAGAACAATGGTTATGATAGTGTGACATAAACCATCCAGAAAGCCTCATCAAACCCAGTGTCCTGGTTCCGGCGGGGATAGGGTTAATTTTCCCTGGTATTCCATGCCATGTGAGCCATGCCCACCCTGAGCTGCCGGGGGAGGGGGCAGGAAGTCAGCTTGGAGCGGGCTGGGGCGTCCTGGGTCCGGTTGGTGAGCGGTGGTGGGGAGCGACGGTACCGGAATCGTGTTTATATATTCCTCTGTCCTGTTATTGTTGTTGTTGTTCTCCTGTTCCCTTTGTTGTTCTGTTAAACTGCCTTTGTCTCAACTGAAGAGTCTGGCCCTTTTTTTTCTTCCGATTCTTCCTGTATTGGGAAGACCCACGCAAACAGCACGTGGTTCTTTGTTGCCGTCTGAGGCCAAACCACGACAGTCCTTTTTGGTGCCCAACGTGGGGCTCGAAGGGTTGAGATAATGACAGGATCCAACTAGAGCGTCTTAAAACAGATTTGTTGTATGCATTTATTGTATTAGGCAAATAGTCATTGGTCACCATGTTGCTTGGTTTGTTCTCATGGCTGTGTTATGTAAATTCCTATATGGCTTATGTACTCCCCGCGATGATTTTTGTTACTTCTGGGAGAGGGATGAGGATTATCATTTTGCTGTCCTGTGCAATATCGGCTTATGATATGATAACATCACTTGTTAGACAGTTACTTTGGGGCGTTTATGTGGTATTGCTGTCCTGTCCGTACCTTGGGCACCACCTCTCAGAATTTATT
>VXBH01005540.1:0-13877 GCA_013400035.1 Rynchops niger
TACTAGTGGACCTGGTTTTATCCTCTTCCACCTTTGATTCTAGTTTGAATCCCTAGCCAACTCTAGAAGAGTTGGTTACTATCCCTTACACTCCAACAATGGGAGATCCTCAAGTTACAGCAACAGATGTTAAATCAAAAGGGAAAAAAGGGCCATATTTCTTCAAAATGTGCATAATTAGAGGCATAAGAAGGCACAGATTCAAAGACCTGCAATCACAGCTGTGATGAAAATAACCTTATACTTGCTCTGTTCTTACACTCTCTCTTAAGAGACTGCTTTGGCCATGGTGGAGGTGGGTAGCTGCTAGACAGTTTCATTGAAATCAGTGCAAATTCTCTGTCTGAAAAAGAAAAATATGAATTTCTATTGAGAGGGAAAAATAAAAAAACCCAAACCCTACAGGCAAACATCTTGTTTCCTGATGGATCAATTTTAAGTTAGGGTAATCATAACCAGAAAACATTTCCTATAGTAATACTGGTCTTGCCTGGATGAGCCTTGTATGAATATTCTAAAATCATTATCTTAGTTTGTACACAGCACCTGTTTTTAAAACCAGTCTAGAATCACTAAGGAGAAAAGTCATTTAACTGAAACATTAGTATTTAGCAAAGTTGACTATAACTTAATTTTTAAAGAACAAATTGTGTACAGATGTTCATCTTTACACAAATAAACTTAAAAAAAACAACTCAAGTAAACCCAAAACAGGTTTGCCTGGGCATCTATAGTATTTGTGATGTTTTATTGTTATGAATAAGTGAGGGAAGAATGTTTGTATTGCATAAATTTTTTGCAATAAAAGCTCCAGCAGGAAAAATCACAGACGTAACTGCCAGTCTTAAGTTTCTAACAAATTACTCTGCCATTCCCATGTGAGCTTTGTAATTGAAAATTTCTGTTGTGCTGAAATTTAATGGGGGTGTCTGTGCTTTAGTGCTTGGATTATTTGCTTGTCTTGGAATCAAAAGTTTTTAATTTTTATTTTACATTTCTTTACTTCTTTTCATTTTGAGGATCACAATTTAAAATATCTTCCTCAAATGGATTTTGTCCATATCCTGCTCTTCTCTTACTCCAAATATAAAGTAGACATCACCTCTGCATTTCTATATTACTGTCAAATATAGTTAAATGTAGTAGGAAACCTACCTGAAAGGATTTGGCTTGCAAGCTCTACACTACATTAACCTGGAGGAAACAGTAGTCTAAATGGAATAATCCCAGCATTAGCAAAGCTTATGCATTCTTGGCAGAAATAGAGGGAGGGGAAAGAAAGATATCTTGCTGCTCTACAGAGTAATCTCAGCTGTCTGAATCTCTTGATATTTTAAATCTCTCTCCTATCCTGCCTGCGCATTCCACCATGGAAATCTTTAGTAGCTAAATACCTAGATTAGGAGTTTGTGCAGTGGCTGCACCCCTGCTTGTAAATCTCTGTCTGACATCTGAGACCACTTACACTACTGTTTCAGTGCTGACTATTCATTTGCAATTTTGTTCACTGCTATTAAAAAAGATAGCATATGTCCGCTACTGTTTCTGGAATACATGAAGGATTGAGCAGAAACACTGATTTCCTTGAGCTGTGCAGGCTTCCAGACTCCCCCACATACATGTAGAGAGAATGCCTCTCCCCCCACCCCTTTATCATGAGCTCCATGATCCCAACATGGATCCCGAGTGGTTTCAACTGATGTTAAAGAAATTATTAAAAGTGTAACTGTGAAAGATTAATATGGAGGAAAAATGTAAAGGAACAGTTAAAGCTGATACTTCAAATGTGCATAACTGGTGGGTAGAGAGACATACCAATGGCGTTTTAGTTGATCTCTCTGTAGATCTTTCTGTACAGTTGAAAATAGTTGATACTAAAAATTCACTAAACAGGAGGTGCAGTTTTGGTCCGAAAATGTTTTTTTTTTGTGTGTCTTTTTGTATAGTGAATTGTTCAAGTGCCTCTATAACCTTCAGTGGTTAGAAGCCCAGTATAAATGTAAAAAACTCCATTTCTTATCACCATCTCTACAATGTATTGAGTTTCAAAGTTAATTTCAACGACACCTTATTGCTAGCAATAAAGATTTTGTATGTCTTGTTGTTGCTTTCAGTAAAATTTGTGCAGTGATGCTACTTCATAGAATCATAGAATTGTTAGGGTTGGAAGGCACCTTAAAGATCATGTAGTTCCAACCCCCCTGCCATGGGCAGGGACACCTCCCACTAGATCAGGTTGCTCAGAGCCCCATCCAGCCTGGCCTTAAAAACTTCCAGGGATGGGGCATCCACCACCTCTCTGGCCAGCCTGTTCCAGTGTCTCACCACCCTCATGGTGAAGAACTTCTTCCTAACGCCCAGTCTGAATTGTCCTATCTCTAGTTTTAATCCATTCCCTCTAGTCCTACCATTACCTGATATCCTAAAAAGTCCCTCACCAGTTTTCTTGTAGGCCCCCTTCAGGTACTGGAAGGCCGCTATAAGGTCTCCTCAGAGCCTTCTTTTCTCCAAACTGAACAAACCCAACTCTCTCAGCCTGTCCTCATAGGAGAGGTGCTCCAGCCCTCTGATCATCCTCGTGGCCCTTCTCTGTATACGTTCCAGCATGTCCATATCCCTCCTGTAGTCCAGAGACGAACGCAGTACTCCAGGTAGGGTCTCATGAGAGTGGAGTAGAGGGGCAGAATCACCTCCCTTGACCTGCTGGCCACACTTCTTTTGATGCAACCCAGGATACAATTGGCTTTCTGGGCTGCTAGTGCGCACTGATGGCTCATGTTGAGCCTCTCGTCCACCAGCACCCCCAAGTCCTTCTCCTCAGGGCTGTTCTCAAGCCAGTCACTGCCCAACCTATATTGGTGCTTGGGATTGCCCTGACCCAGGTGGAGGACCTTGCACTTGGTCTTGTTGAACTTCATGAGGTTGGCATGGGCCCATCTCTCCAGCCTGTCAAAGTCCCTCTGGATGGCATCCCTTCCCTCCAGCGTGTCAGCGGCCCCACACAGCTTGGTGTCATTGGCAGACTTGCTGAGGGTGCACTCTATGCCACTGTCCATGTCGCTGATGAAGATGTTAAAGAAGACCACTCGCAGTACTGATCCTTGAGGGACTCCTCTTGTCACTGGCCTCCACTTCCACATGGACCCATTGACAGCCACTCTTTGGGTGCGGCCGTCAAGCCAGTTCTTTATCCACTGAATTGTCAGTCCCTCAAACCCATATTTTATCAGCTTGGAGACCAGGATGTCATGCGGGACAGTGTTAAAGGCCTTGCTCAGGTCCAGGTAAATGATGTCAGTTGCTCTCCCCTGGTCTGTTGATGTGACCTTCTCATAGAAAGCCACCAGGTTTGCCAGGCACTTGGACTCTCATTATTTGTCCTGTAAAGGAAAATTAGAAAATTGTGTTTTTTCAGGACATAAAAGAAGCAAGACCCTATTTCCTTTCCACCTTATCAAGACTAATGGGAGTAAAAAGTAGTAAACAGACATTTGTATGTTAGCTCAGGAGAGCTGCCAATGCGAGGTATTAACATATTAATATAACTTTTGCCCAGAAAAGAGAAATGTCACACTTTGCTGTACCGTACAGGGTTAATGTCTGATGTGTGGTAGATAATATTTTAATAGGAAGCTTTTCAATGGAGGTATTACTGTAGAACTGATGGGCCAAATCCTTAAAGACTAGTTGTTGTTTCCACTGTTTTAATACCACTGGAGAGCCTGGCAGGATGTCATGTCAGTATTAACTAGCTCTAAGGGCTTCTTTTAGCATCATTTCTATCTAAGTACTGCTTTACAATTAATTTTGTGTTGTAATTTACTCATAAGAATGGAAAACTTTCTCTGCAGAATATGTGCATCATCAGTGTATTTTGACATGGTATACTTGTTTGTATACTTGCCCAGTTATTTTACCTAGATTACATGTGCTTTTTTCCTGACATAAACAAATTCAGGTAGGTGAGCGCTTTTAATTTGTTTCATCTTTTATATACCTAAAATTAAATGAATTTTACTTTGGGAAATACTTATTCATATTTTTAATTAAAACTGGTTTAATATCTTTAAAAGTTGCTTAGTCTCGTAGAGAAAAGATACTTTGGAATACTCTCCAGCATGTGCCCTTGTTTAAAAGCTGTTTTGCTGAAAAGCTTGGCTGTCACATAACACAAACTCCTCTTTTACAACATGCCTCTTGCTGTTAGGCGGATTGTTTGGCTGTTGTAAACCTCTTTTGTTGAGTGGGTGTTCTGAGTGTGAGCCAGGCTCTACTCTAATTTCCGTCCAGGTTCTGAAAGGCGAAACCAAACTATTCATATACACTTCTATTACAGTATCTCATGGGTTTTGGCTTTTGTTTTCTTGGGAGTTTTTTTTGGTTTTGTTTTTTAAAATAATTTTTATTTTCCCAAATATTTTGGCTTTTTAAAATAAAATGAGGTAGGTATTTTGTACAATCACCACATTCGTGATCAGCATCTGGAAAAATACCCTTTTCCATTGTATGCTAGGCAAACCATTGAATAAATGAAAATAAATATATTGATCTCCATGTTCTTGGGACTCTGCAGCTGGATACAAAACTTTGCTTTCTTAAAAGCAAAGAGAAATGAGGAGAAAAGTGAACTGGCTGCCACATTCTTTTCAAGAGGCAGATCTGTGGTTCCTCATTCATTGCAGACAACTTAACTCATCACAAGCCAATCTCAATAGTCTCCATGGGTTTACAAGCCCTTTGTGAATTTGTTGCTTTTAAGACATTTCAGATGAGGTTTTGGATGATAACTGAGTCTGATTTGTTTGGTGATGCTGTTATGCTACCACATATTATATCATTTTTATTGAAAAAAACCCTCTTCTTGGGGAATAATAATTTTGGTGTGATTCTAAAGATCTAACTGAAAGATTGACAATATTGTTCTTTGTCCATCCCTAGTGAAGACTTGTTCATGAATGCTCTTATTCAACATAAGAAAGTCAGGTAAATTAACTCAGTGATTCCTGATCAGTACCAATACAGTAATATTTGTCCTCTGAGGACAATTACCATGTATAGACTATTTCCATCTGCCCTTTCTGTGCATCTGAGTGATCATACCACTTTCCTTTATTATTTCCTGTACTTTTAGCCCTTTTCTCTCTTTAGCTGTTAGAAGAAGCTGTGTGTTGCTCTAGGGAGACTTATATTAAGGACTTGTGGCCTTTGACTGAAATTAGCTTCTATAAGGTATAAAGGTTACCACTAGTTGATGGGAGAATTTTGTGGCTCTGCTGAGCTGGCTTTGACTTTCACACCTGGCTTCACGAGTGAATTATAAACAATTTCTGCAGCAAGCATTTATTTCAAAGAAAAAATGAAATATTATTAAAAGTACTTGGAGTGGCTCAATACTTTGGTGACGGAGGAAGGAATATTTCAAAACAGTGCTTTTCAACAGCTGGAAAAGCAACTACATATAAAAATGACTTCCCAGTTTAACCCACAAAAGGGAAGGTGCTGAATCATGTAGGCTGCACTCATGCATCTCTTTGCCCTTTGAGCATTCTTTCCCAGCAGAAGAGACCAGGAGCTTTCTCAGTTGTTATTTGAAGTATTATAATGTTTTGTAGAAAACAGGCATTATTACTGCCTTTGGCAAGGAACACATTCATCTTGTTTTTCTGTAATAATCACTGTGATAAACAGTGATCTTTATCCGTGAACTTGATTTAATCTGAAAGCACTTAAAGCCAACTTTCTTGATGATTTGCATGTGTATGAGATCATCTTCTAGTAACGGTAGCATAGTGCTTTTATTTCTGGAGGTCGCTATCACATTTTACGCTCTGTGACTTGTGCATTAAAAAGGGAGCAGGTTGAAGGAAAAGTTTGTCTTGTCTGCTACATGCTCTAGCCAAGCAGGCCTTTGAAGACGGCAGCCGAGGGTGTATTTTCCTCCTCTGTTTTTCTAATCAATTTGGAGGGAGAGGCAGCCTCCTCAGTGCTAATTTTCATTTGTGAAATGGGAGCTCCAACAGAACTGGAGTTTGCTGCAGAGAAGTAATTTCCTAGGGTATTGTTGAAATGACACAGTTGAACAAGTTAATAGTTCTCCCATGTTAATTTTATATGACAGGTAAATCCTTTAATGATAAGTTCTTTTGGAACAAACAAGGATTGGTTAATTTACTATAACATGATTTTAGTGCTCTCTCTGCCACCAGAACAATAAGGGTGCAGAAAGTCTAGTGCTGAAGCACTCTAAGGGCTGGCGGGTGCCACCTTTTGTGTTTTGAGCTTCAACATTCTAAGTTTAACCCAGATAGATAGTTGAAACACCCTCTTATACCCCCTTAACCCTATGAGATGAGCAATGAAATTCATGTATCTCTGTATGCCCATTACAGTTTAGAAAAAATGCTGCAAGGATGTGTGAAACTTTGTATTCATTTGGAATAGCAAAAAAAGAAAAAAGTTTTACCTCAGCTTATTCTAGTCTCCTAGAATATTTTCTATTCCTTGACTGGTAAGGACATGTAAACTGCACATCCGGACTAAAAAATTACTTTTGGGTATCTAGCACAAATGTGGAGGTAGCACAACTATCTGGTTATTGCTTATTAAACATTTCCTGCTCTTGTGATTACCTCAAATCTTTCTGCTGTGAACCTCCTTTTGGAACGGAAAGTTATTCCCGGCTAAGTAACAGTTCTGTTGACACTTGGCAAGGCAGTTTGGCTCTGGACCCATGTTTCAGTGACCTTTACTCATGTCCAGTTTTACCTCTATGCTTTTTAAAAAAAAAAAAAATAAATCTTAAAGGGCTCAAAAGTTACTTTTAAACTATCTCTCCTTTTCAATTTTGTTGCAGTGGTTGCCATTTAAAGGTCATATTTCACTCCCAGTTGACATTTACAGTGTTTGAAATAGGATTATCCAGGTTTAGAATAGGATGTTAGTTCAGTTTAATATAGCAAATGCTCTAATATAGAAACTCATGCAAAAGGATTTGGATCTGCAAGAAGGGACTCCCATACTTCAGACGAAAAAAAAGAGTAGAGAAATGAATAATTTTGAGTAAATTAAAGATTGTATGCTTGTGGCACTTAAAAAAAAAAAAAGGATTAAGTGCTCAGATGATATTTGGAAATGGAATATTTGTCTAGCATACTCTGTTGCAAGCAGCTGTACTGCATTACCTGTGTAATGAATTGTTACTGAGACTCATTCAGCCTCCCCACTAACAGAGACTGACCTCCTCTACTTACTACTTTTAAGAGTCACAGGTGTTTATGCCTTGACTAAAACATGCAACAAGTAACACATACAGAACTGAGGATTATAAAATCCTGGTAATGGTACAGTAAGAGCCAAACTCCTTCATCTTTATTCATGTCAATTTGTTCTCCCCCACAAGTAATCTCATCATTGGTACTGTTCAGTCGGAACAAATAAGGGAAAACAGACCTTCAGAATCACTTTTTATCACATATTGGTATTCAAAAATGGATTTCTGTGTAGCATTTTAATTCTTATTACACTACTGATTTGGACTTCATTCTCTTGATTTTCTCATAAAATAGCCGTAATGGCACTCATATTGTCGAACAACAGCCACTGTGATCCATGTGATCCATGTTGCACAGCTGTGGCTGTTTGGAGCAGGGATACCTTCAACAATTTTTATACAATTACTTCCAACTACTTCCCCGTTTCATATTCTTGTCTTTCAAAATCTTGCGGGAATGTGGGAGAGTATGACCTGCTGAATACAGGCAGTGTTTTCCGCAGACATTGCTGAATCCTTTGAACTGGAAGCCTGATCTAGTGGCTTGAACACTGGAGTGAGAGACAGGATTATTCTTCTGTTCACTGTTTTATCAGTGAATTCTTGTGTAAGAAGGGATAAAAGCATAAATCTGATGAGGCACTTGTGACATAACACACTTGTGAAGTTGAAATTAACTTTCACGTAGCTAAAATTAGTTCTTTGACATTTTTAATTGAATGCTTGCAGGGGTGACTGTACACACATAGTTTTCATGTCTTCAAACATCTTAACCACTCTTCAGTGAGGACATAAGAATGTTTTTGATGTATGAAATGTGGTAAGCTTAGCTGATATTGGCTGTGAACTTAAACATACGGTCAAGCTCATTCACTTTTCCTCAGGGGAGTTAGCAGTTCTGAGCTTATATGAAAACCAAAAAAACCAAAAATAAAATAACCCCCTTGGTTTTGTCGGCTATCTACAAGCAAAGAGCAGTTTGGTGTTCGTCAGTAGCTTACAACCAGAGCTGCTGATTAACAGTCAGGTTTGGTGACGTATTGGAGCATGATACTGAGGAAAGCAGCTTTTCATGAAGAATGTGCATTTTCATATAAGCTACTCTTATGGTTATTTGGTTTGTCTTCTCATTTGACAAGTCTGGAAAAGAGTTGTCTAGCCAATCTGTGGTTCTGAGAAAGAAGGTGGTAGAAGTTGTATGTGTGCAAAATCATCTTAAGGGAGATGAACAAGAGGTCATAGAATAGGTTCAGAAGTAAGAAACTGTAAGTCATAGACAGACCTCCAAATGACACGACACATTTGAGGGAGAGTTCCTGAAGCTCCCTGGAAAAGTTGTGCAGTCTTTGTGTCTTTCAGGTAGCAAAAATGTAGCCCATGTAAACAGCATGCATTTTTTAAAGTCAGTTTCTCAGAGCTCTTTCTAGTATAGGCTATTTTTGCAACAGTTTGCAGATGTTCAGCTCAGGCTTCCCCTAGAGAATTGTTCACTTAGTACTCTGGAACTGATGCAAGGGAAACTTAGATCATTTTACATCGTCCCAAGTTTGTATACATAATCTGTAATAAAAACTGAGAAAATGGAGGAAAGAGGGTTGTCAGTTGGCAAACTAAAAAGTGGTTTGTTTTATAATATATAATTTTAGGAGTCCATAGAGTTTGATTTTCAATATTATTTTTATTAGGGTATTTTAAAATGAAGGAGCAAACTGGTTTTTAGGGGGTTGATTAAATCTGTTGTGTAACCAATTAACTTGGCTATTTGCAGACCACATAGAATTCTTCTGGGAAGGCATTAATGTATAAAGTAGTTGCTTTTAAAAATGTGTTGTCATAGCTCTTTTAAAAGAGTTTTCTAACTCTTAAGGACCATGGGCTCAAAATCAGTTTAAAAAATCTTTTCTTCATTGTAAAATAGCCTGAGATGAAGAAATTGTAATGTCTCTGAAACCTGTTGGAGTTCTTTGCGAGAACTCTACTTTCTATCCAAGCATGAGGATACAGAATGTTTGATATTACAGAATCACAGAATGTCTGAAGTTGGAAGGGACCTCTGGAGGTCACCTCATCCAGTGCCCCTGTCACCTAGAGCTTGCTGTCCAAGACCATGTCCAGATGACTTTTGAATATCTCCAGGGAAGGAGACTCCACAAACACTCTGGGCAACCTGTGCCAGTGCTCAGTCACTCTCACAATAAAAAGCGTCCTCTTAGTTAAGAGGGATCCTCCTGTGTTTCAGTTTGTGCCTATTACGTCTGTAATTACGCCCTGTAACTGGGCACCACTAAAAATAGCCTGGCTCCATCCTCTGCACCCTCCCTTCAGGAATTTATATACATTAGTAAGGTCACAGAATCACAGAATGGTAGGGGTTGGAAGGGACCTTCAGAGATCATCTAGTCCAACCCCCCTGCCAAAGCAGGTTCAACTTGAGCATGTTGGACAGGAATGCATCCAAGCGAGTTTTGAATATCTCCAGAGATGGAAATTCCACAAACTCTCTGGGCAGCCTGTTCCAGTGCTCTGTCACCCTCAAAGTAAAGAAGTTTTTCCTTATATTCAGGCAGAATTTTCCGTGTTCCACTTTGTGCTTGTTGCCCCGCCCCTTGTCCTGTCATTGGTCACCACTGAGAAGAATCTGGCCTCATCTTCTTGACACCTTCCCATTAGATATTTATAAGCATTGATGTCTTCTCTTCTCCAGGCTAAACAGACCTGGGTCTCACAGCCTTTCCAGATAAGAGAGGTGCTCCAGTCCCTTGATCTACTCACCAGCAGTTCCTTGTCTTTCTTGATCTGGGGAGCCCAGAACTGGACACAGTACTCCAGGTGCGGCCTCACCAGGGCAGACTAGAGGGGAAGGATGACCTCCCTCCACCTGCTGGCCACACTTTTTTTAATACATGCCAGGAGACCATTGGTATTCTTGGCCACAAGGGCACATTGCAGCCTCCTGGTCAACTTGTTGTCCACTGGGACTCCTCTCTTCAGAGCTGCTTTCCAGCAGGTCAACCCCTAATCTGTACCTGTATATGGAGTTATTCCTTCCTAAGTGCGGGACCCTACACGTGCCCTTGTTGAACTTCATGAGGTTCCTCACTGCTCAATTCTCTAACCTGTCCAGATCTCACTGAATGGTGGCAGAGCCTTCTGGTGTGTCAGCCTCTCCTCACAGTTTTGTATCATCAGCAACCTTGCTGAGGGTACTCTGTCCCCTCATTCAGGTCACTGATGAATATTTGAATAAGACTGGGCCCAGTACTGACCCCAGGGGAAGACTGCAAGTTACAGGCCTCAGAGTATCCCCCATGAGCCTTCCCTTCCTTCACCAAGTTGAACGGGCCTGGCTATCTCAGGCTTTGCCTCACAGGAAAGATACTTGAGTCCTGTCATTATCTTAGTGGCCCTTTGCTGGACTCTCTTCAGTATGTCCATGTCTATCTTGTACTGGACATGGGACTCCAGGAATTGTCTTACCAGTGCTGAGTAGAGATATATCCTCTTTCATTTCCAGAAATCATTTGACAAGATCCCTCACCCCTGAGGAGAGTATTAAAGAAGACAGGTCCTTCAAATAGACAGGTGGCTGGCTGAAAAATAGATAAAACAATGGCCAGATGAAATGGCTGGTTTTCACGCTGTAGCAAGATCACCCGTAGAATTTCTCAGGGACTCTGCACCTCTGCAGGTGCAGGCAGCTTTATAAATTCACTAATGATCTGGAAAAGGAGTGTGTATCATTAGGTAAGAAAATAGGTTTGCTGTACAAAGTTGTTACAGGTTATGTATGTAACTGAAAGACAGTACAACAAAATGGCAAAAGAAGTTAAATGTGAAGTGACATTTTAAGGGGGGAAAGGAGATATCTTAGCACATAGCTTATAATTTTGTAAGTGAAGGAGCATCACCCAGGAATAATAACTGAAATAGAAGATTCTACAGAAATAACAATGCCTAGTAGCAGTGGAAAAATGCTGAAAAATTATTAGGAAAAGAACAAAGAAAAAAATAGTGTTACTATGGCCCTGTATAAATCTGTGATACCTGTTATTTTAATTGATATGCAGAGTACTGATCTAATCAATCACAGAAAAGAAAGTAGCAACTGAAAAAACTTCAGAGAAGGTTGACAAGGGTAATCAAAAGTATGGATGACCTCCCTCGCCTGAAAAATAAATAGCATAAATCTGTATCTATAACACCCTCAGTTGTAAAGGGAAGATGTGTAGAAAATGGCTTCTTCTTTTTCCACCCTGTACAAGAACTAGGGAGCTTCAGATAAAAATGGTCCATGACAAAGCAAACCAAAGGAGATTGTTCTTCACTCAGGGTATAGCAGAGCTATGGATTCATTGTTGCAAGCTGCTGTGGATGCTATATTTTGTAAGATAACTGGATGTTCTCATGGAAAAAGAAGTCCAGTAGGAGCTATCTAAAAAACCCTGTAAAAATGCTGGTTTTGGATAAGGAAGTCCTTTCAGTGCAAATTCTTGAATCAGTGACAGTATTGTAGAGAAAAGCTGTGTGTTTACATTCTTCTAGAGGCATGCATTGTTAGAAACAATGTAGGAGTCAATGGAAGTGTGATTTCACCAAGTACAGTTGTCCTCATGATTTTGTTGCCCTTTGCATATTGCATAAGCCAAAGTAACAGTGATATCTGCTCATCATTTTTCTGTGGACTATTGGGTAAAATTAACACTTGCCAAGATTTGACCTTCAAGGAAATTAGCTTAAAGCTGATGTCTCCATAGGAGCTAGTTCAAACAGCAGGAGTTTTGCAGAGGAAGTTTATGTACAGCTAAGGTGTTCTGTAGCTTCTGGGAAGTTGGTCTTCACTGCTTTACTGCTGCAAGACCAGACTGCTGGTAGCTGAAACTCTGTAGCTCCAGAGGCTCCTGCAACTACATATGAGCTAATTTGAGTTGAGCATGGGAATGTCTAGGGTAAGCAGAGTGAAAAAGAGGGAAATAAATGTATGGAGTTCAGTGGTAATAGAACTAAAACAGTAGTTTTAATGTCCTGGCAACAGCTCTCTGTATCATGAACAACTTTCTTCTGTGATTAATTTGTTTTAAATTGTTGTGGCATTAATAATCTTAAACATGAATTTAAAGAGAGGTAGTCAGGATCTGGGTAATGTATATTGTTATTTTAAAAAAAAAATATTAAATATAAATTTAAAAATCAATAATATCTTTTCTTTAAAAAGAAGACAAGTCTTCACAGATTGAGATATAAAGCCAATAGCAGGAAAAGTTTACTTCTGAGTTAGAAACAGGAACCTGTAATGGAGGTGTAATCCTGTGTCTTTACCTGTAACTTTCCACAAGGGCCATCAAAATAAAAATACTGTATGTTATACATAACTGCCATCATAAATGATGTATAACCACTCATAACCACTCATTGATCCACAAATATTCAAGAGAACCTATGAAAACAAAAGTGGTTGGGCACTATATTTTAGTGGGTAAAGCATTTTGTCTTGAAAATACAGATATTATTCCTTTTGGCATACTAGCTAGCAACAAATGTAAACAAACCCATAAATTAAAAGTCTATTTTTGCAATATCCAAGCTGAAAAATATGCATGACCTATATATAAAAAACACACAGACAACAACCTTTAAAAAAAATAAATTAATGTATTTCTAATTTTTGCTGTCTAGGTAACAATCAGTAACATACTGGATAACTTCATTTATATCAAACTTATGACTTTGTAAGAAAAAGGGAAAGAAATAAAGAAAATGTCAAGAAACAAAGAGTCTGTGCTTAAGAAAAGAATAGTTGAACAGTCCTTCAGACTCAATAATCTTCAACGGTCCTATCCCTTTACTGGCTGACCTGGTTGGTGGGAAGATTCTTCAGTCTGTCAGTCACTGAGCCAAAACCAAAGAATATAGAAAATCCCCCAGCTATTTTTATTCTCCCAGATTGTGCATAATTCCTTCTGGGTGACTCCTCAGATATATCAATAACATCCATCAAGTGCTTATAATCAGTCTGTGATCATGCTTTCCAACAAGTGTGCCATGTATTGTTTCAAGTCAGCTGGGCTTCTATAGAATATTTTGTCATGTAGAGTCTGGGTAAACTATACTCACCCTAGTTGTCATCTGGTCACTTCTAGGCCACAGAGTGAAAGGTTTAAACCTACCATCTGAATGCCATGGCAAGGCAATAAATGCTGTCAGCTCAGCAGAGGGTCACCTGTACTCAGCTGAGTGTGGCTTATTACAGATAGTTGATCTTCAACTAGTTATAATTACTGGACATCTGTGGTGCATGCTCAGGGCAGAAATGATGAAAAATTGTAAATGTGGGATGGCTGAATTTTACTGAGACAATGAACTAGCTGAAGCATTTAGCATGAGTAGTATTCACTGGCATAAAGCTTTTGGTGTTAGCCCTTTGCTCTAGAATATGTAATTCAAAAAAACAAACCAGCAAGGTGTCATGTCAGTGCAGAGGCCTGCAGTTTTGAATTTGTTTAGCAGAGCTACACCAAACGTGCCAGAAAAGACTGCTTTTTTAAGAGGTGGGGAGATAAAAGCTAGAATAGTCATTCACTGATGACCTTGACAATTGATCAGAGTAACA
>VXBH01005541.1:0-11821 GCA_013400035.1 Rynchops niger
CTCCACCGCCCCCGCTGACCCTCTTCGCACAGGTGCTGTCGGGCCTGAGCTCGCATCGCCCCGGCTCCCCTCCGGGAAAACAGGAACGTACGGAGAGAAGCGGGGAGAGAAAAAAGCCAAATTATGCACCAGAGGCTTCGTGCAGCCAACAGGCCGGTGTCCCCAGCCGCTCGGGCCCGGTGGCCAGACCCTCCCGGGGAGACACTCGGTGTGTCCGGCGGGGACCAAAGGCTGATCCTCGTCGCGCTCCCTGTCCCTGTTTACATGGGCTGGGCGTTGCTTTGCTCCCTGCAGAAGTCGCTGGTGGATCGCCACCACAGTCCCCCCGGGCCACCTGTGCTGGCCGGGGAAATCCCGCCACGGCCGGATTGTTTTATTTTTTATTTAAATATCATTTTTTAAATGGCAAGGGGAAGGAAAGCCGCACCAGGCCTCGGTGCACGCCCCGGCCGCCTTTCCCGCCTGTGCCCGGGCCCTGCTGGCATGTCCCGCCTGGGAAGGCCGGGGCCTGATCCGGTGACGGGAGCCCTGAGTCACCCGGCAGCGCGCACCCACGGCGCGGCCCTGGCGGACGGCGTGCGGGGGTTGCGGCAGCCCCGTTCCTGGGGCGGGAGCCCAGGGCTCGGTTGTTATCACCCCCTGCCCCCCGAGGACACCCCTCTCCCTCCCCGTACGGACGCTCCCCGGCGCACGCAGGGCCGCTGTTATCTTCCCCAGTTTGCAACCCGGCCCCGGCGGGGCCCGGCGCAGGGCCGGGGGGGACGTGGTGGGAGCGCAGTGCTCTCCAGCCACATGCTTTCGGCTGCGCAGCTGGGCTGGGGGAAGCCCGAGGCAGCGGTGCCCTCCGGTCCCCCGGCCCTCGCCCAGAGCCATGCCGCTCCCCGGGAAACCGCACACCTCGGCCCAGGTGGTGGGACGGTGCTGGTGACACACGTGTTGACTCCCCAAACATCAAATGCCAGCTGCAAAATGGTTTGCACGTGTTTGCCACCAGGAAAAGTAACCTTGAAATGTAACCTTCAAGGGGAGGCGATGCACATCCCGTAGCCGTGTCCTCCCACACGTCTCAGCAGCCCTAGTGCTGCTGCTGTATCCCCCGCCCCCACGGGCCTTCCATGGCAAGATGCTGAGGGGTGGCTGCCCCGTACCACCGTCTCCCTCAGCCTGCATTACACGGCAGGCCCAATCCATCAAACCTGTTCCGTCAGCAAAGGCAGCACGGGGTGGCCCTGGCCCACGTAGACGGTTTGTTGTTTGCGAGGTCGAAGGTTTCAAAGGCCATAACTGTACACATCCCGTGTGTGCAGGGCCGCGGTGTTTGGTGGATAATATTGCGTGCTAGGCAATGTGGGACTCCAAGGCAGGGAGGTGCCAAGCGATTCCTTGGCCTAGCAGGGCGCAGGCTGAGGCTCCCACATGGGACCTTTCTTTATTCTGAGTCTGTAAGGCAGCTGGAGAAGACTCTTCTTCCTCCATGGGCAAACCTGTTCCCTCCAAAACAAACCAACGAACCTCAGCCCTCTTAGCTCCAAGGAGAAACTGGTGTCTGACTGCTCTCTACCACCTCCCATTAGCTCCCAGCCGTCTTCTAGTTTTGGGGTGGGGATGAGGAGTCTTACCTCAATTTTTTCTGGTCTGAAAAGAGGCCCCAAAAGAAGTGAAAGGTGGGGCCAGGCCCAGATCTCAAGGCCAGGCCCCTGGCCGTGGCCCACACTGCCATCCTCAGGCCACTTGCTTCGCGGCTCAGCTCCTGGGAACCAGCACCACCTCTGCCCGTGTTTAGCTCCCCAGCTCCTCTGCACCCAGGACACCCCCATCCCGCTTCCCCTGCCACAGGACACTTTTCCAAAGGACAACCCAGTCCACATCAGGTAGATAGTCACTTCTCCAGGAGAAATATGGTGGAAACTAGAGATGGGTGCCGCATTTTTTTAGGATCTGAAGGGGTGACGCTGGTGGGACTGCAGGGCTGTGATTAGAAGTGATGTCCAGGCTTTCTTCAGCTGGAAGACAGTGATGTCCCCATGATATAGGGCATGGAGGGAGCGGAACCTTAGTGGATCTCTGGGCACATATGGGCAGCCACAGCTAAGTGCCAACGCTTAGGTGCAGTGCAATGGATCATGAGTGGGTGTAGGTAGGACTTGGCAGGAGGAGTGGGTCACTGTCAGGATCTCCCATGGGTTTTTATCCCGACTAAGCAGTATCTAAACAAACTGAATCCCACTCCAGTCTGCATGTGCCTGTGTGGATGTGGCCACAGAAGCAACATCGCTTTTACATGGTGACTACCTCTTACCAGAACACAGCTCTTCAAAAAATGTCCTCTGCTGAGATCTGATCCGTACCATACCCAAGGGCCCCTCACACTTCTGCCAGGAGTGTTGCTCTATCAATTTTCCGGCACAGCCATAAACCCCTACATTTTAACGTGGCAGTGACCTGTAAGACAGGATCCCTGAACTGAGCAGCACCACCTGCTTTTTCTCATCCACGGGCAGCATGTTGAGAAGCATGAATCCGGCTCAGGTCTTACACAACCCGGCTGGAAGGCACTGCTGCCCCACCTCACCACAGCCCAGCATCGGGCTGCTCACCAAGGGTGAGAAGGAGCTGGGCTCAGGCCCCACATCTTTCTGAAGTGATTTGTAGCCTCCTCAACCACAGGCCTGGGTTGTGCCTCTTTTTAAAGCTGTTTTACTTTGCATGGCCTAATTAATTAGCCGCTGATGGGGAAGGGAAAGAGGCAGCGACTCACTAGTGCAGCGATGCATTTAGCTGGGGAAAAGGAGCCCCGTGCCACTGGGTACTTCATCTAGTTCAGTGTCTGGGAGAAGAAGGCTGAGATAATAGAGTGCCCAGCTGCACGGCAAATGTCTGTATCTTCAGCCTGCTTTGATTTTTGCACCCCAAAAATATTTCTCAGAGGAAGTGTGGACTCTTAAAAATGACATATCTGCAAAAGGCTCTGTAGCAAATACGACCTTGGATTTCTCCATCACCTTTCACATATCTCTGAACATGTGGACTGAAAGCCACTGCTAGCCTGTATGGCACTTCTACTCTCCTCTTCTGGTTCAACACACCATTAGCCCCAGCTTCTCCCAGAGGGACATCAGAGAGCCCATCCCAGATATCCCAAACCTGACAGTGAGACTTGTGTTAGAGAAGCACATCCAGTTTCTCTTGAGCTGGATGGAGAAAGGCCCCCTCTTTTTTTAGTGTCTGCTGCCTGTGAGACACAGGCACTGTTGTTTGGACAAATGCACTGAGGGGGGAACTGACTGGTTCGCAGTGGTACGTGGCTCATCCCGTCAGTGCTACGAGGTTTTGGCTGTGGATACCCTTTGAAGCTCGGCACCATCACCCCAACCCTGCTCCCCCGGCTCTAGTCCAGACACCGCGGCTGGCCCAGGCCCTTCTGCTGAGCACCAGCCCGGCCCCTTGTCCCCTTCCCTACACCCGCTCCGGCATTGGGCTGCCGCGGTCGCGGAGCTCCACCTAGTGCCGGCTCCGGCAGCGGGACGGGGACCGGAGCATCCGCCGGAGAGGTCTCCTCGGGACCGGGCTGCAGGCTCCACCGTGTGCTTTGGCAGGGAAAAGGGAAAGAAAATTACTGCCGATTCCTCAATTCGTCTTGTCTTGCCAAATGTTTCTTTCTTGTTCTTTCTGTTATTGCTAAGAAGGAGGGCGCGGTGTCCTTTGCCATTCAGCACTTTTAACTGACCTCAACCCCTTCTGTTCCTCTTCTTCCCGACTTAATGATTACTAAATCTTTGTCAGTCTCTACCTGACTTAATGCATCTAACTTAGACTAATAGCATCTCTGCTGGAGGTCTTCAAACAAGCTTAACTCTCCCCATTCACTACAGGGGGAATTTAGCACTTTCTCCGGAGAACCTGCTCCTGGAGGCACAGATTAGGGATCTGGATCCTAACAAGAGAAAAGTGGGCATTTTTCTTCAATAATCATGAAACTGCTCCTTAAACAGCACTGGCTATGGCTTTGCACAAACCTCAGGAATGGACCAGCACTTTGCTAAGTTGTGTTGGAAGCATCCTGGAAAGGAAATGTGCTCCTGAAGGATATTATTTTTTTTCACTGAATCCCTCCTGTAGCTTTGTTCCATCTCTCTCTGCTCTGTGGAGAAGCAAATACACAACCCTCCAGATGCCCAGCCCTTCCAGGAGGGTGTTTCTCCTCATTGTATTTCCTCCCAGGGTGCAGTGTTGCCTGCGCTGCTTTTCACGTGTGCATCACGAGGAGTTTGCTCCAAGGTTTTCTACTTGCCTTTAGACTCCTGAGTCTCAGCTCAGTGGCTATGATGGGGCCAGATGATCTCTGCCCACTCCATTTATAATCTTGGGCTAAAACGTTTGATGCAACTCTGTGGCATGTTTTAAAGCACATGGGATTCCCATTTGCTCCTCTACGAGCCAAGTTCACATCTGCTTAGCTTCCAGGGCCAGCTAGGCTTGGATACAACCAGTTCAGTGTTAAGCTCCCCTAGCTCTGAAGGCTCTGAAAATTCCTGTCTGCACAAGACGCTCAAGTCTTGCTTTCCAGCTGGTGCAGGCTGTGCGTTAGCAGGGCTGAACAGTGACATCTTGTTGCTGAACACTTTGAAATTGTATATATGAGTATGTTAAAAGACATAAATATTTTCCAGAAAATGAAATGTTAAGGCTTTATTTCTATCTTTATATTTCCAAATTATTCTTCATTGGTTTATATCTGATCAAAAAAACCCCTCAATGATTCATTGATAAGTCACCAATGTTACCAAAAATACACAATTCATATTTACTGTATTATAACACCAGTATTTATTTTCTGACAATGTTAGTAAAGAACACCTCCGTTTATGTGATAGCATATTCTATCCAAACAGTTATTCATTTATAACACTTGCCACTGGAAATCCTAACTGTAGTTAGCATTTCGTACAATGTAGAAGAGAAGAAAACTATTAACCAATATATTCTTATCTCGATTCACTAGGATGTAGACAAACGTGTGCTTATAAAAGCTGTATTTACAAATCCACAAACATCATCCCAAAAAAATGTATTTTTATGTATATTAAAAAACCATCAAGCCTCTGGTTATTGTGCTGGGGGTCTGGGAGAAAGCTGAAAAGATGTACTCTCATTTTATTGCAGTAAGCAATACACTCAGGCTGACTTCTGGGAATTGGGAGTGATGATATTACACTCCTTAATTGCTCCAGAAGATAATTTCTTTAAAATCAGACATTTTTATTTGATATTAAACCATACAAAGCCCAAAGAGTGGAACTAATTATAACTCAGTCAAAGTGAGACTTCCAGTTGGAGATGGCCACCTGGATTTTCTAGACCAGGGAGGCAGAAGGTCATCTCCAAATATCACTCCCCCTGCTTGTTTTAATGCTTATTTTAGGTAGAAGGAATGACTCGCTGTAAATGCCTAGGCTCTCATCAGCAGGTGCAGAATGTAACCTGGATGACTAGAGACCACCCGAGCACCTAGAGCTCGATGAAATGAACTCACCTGAACTGCACACCTATTGGGAACTTCACAGCAATTGAGATGCTCAGGACAAGACAGTTGTACTTGCTCAGATTCCTTGTAAAAACAAGGCTGATTTTCCAACACTTGCTGATGTCTGGAGATGAAGATGTGAGTGGCACTTCTGGAAATCATACCTGTTACCTTTAGATGCATAGTCTGTGCTTGTAAACATCGACTAAAAAACCATGGTTTTTCTTGTATTTGCTTGCAATATGTCAAGAACAGTCTGAACTCAATGCATTGATTAGACACTGTTTAAAAAAAAACAGGAAAAGAGATTATCCCGTTGTAGAGGGACAGCGAAAAGACCATTGTTTTTCTCCTGTGATAGATATGGTTGCTGAATTCAAAGAAATGAATTGTGTCTTCTCCTCAAAGTAACATAAATATGGACTATCCCATAAGAAATGTGAATAGAGCACCAGTTGGTAAAATTTTCTTTTCTTCATGGTTATATAAAGCATATATGCTAAAAGGAGTTTATGAAAATACTGATATCAAATCCAGAACCCAGATTATCTTTCAACCTGAGAGTCTTCATGCTGGAGCACAGTCGGGGACAGCAGAGTTCCCTCATCCCTGCTTACACGTGGCCTAGTTTTGATGCTGGAATTGTGCGTAGAAACATTTTTCTTCATATTTTGGTAAACCTGGAATTGGGAAGAGGAAATAAAAGGTATCTTCTGTTACTCTTTATTGTACTTGGTATAAACTGCTTTTCTCCCTGTGAAGCAGGCACTTGTAAGGTACAGCCCACCTCCTCTCGAGGGAGAATCACACTCATATCCACTCACTGACTGCAAAGAGAACTCAGACAACTGCTTAAATGAGATATATCTTATCCAGCCAAAAAGAGCTGGATTGAGGAAGGGCACTGGACCACAAAGGAGGATTTTTTGTCTAGGTACAGTACTTTGAAGTCTCTCATCAGTTTGCCTCTATGCTCGGCAGCTTCTGCCAGGATAACAGCTTGCAGAAAGGCTCAAGGCTGCAAAGGCAAGAATCATTCTTAGCTCCCCACATCCCAAAAGGTTCTCAAGGACACTGTTCTGGGAAATAGTGTCTAGCCCAGAGTGGGTACCCAGGTAGGAATCGGTAGTTTTGAAAGGAGTTGCTTATCCTCCCTGAGGAAGAGATCACAGTCCAGTAAGGATGGAAAATGACTTCCTCAGATCCTGTTTATGATTTTGACCTTTGAGAATGATATACGGCCCTACATCTGTGAGGACTTGGCAGCACATACCTATTGTGGTCCCCTGTGAGATCCCTGGAAGGTGGCCTGGGCTTAGCTCCCCTCCCATGGCAGTTATCAGCATCACCAAAACCAACTGCACTGGTTCCTGCACGAGGGAAGCACGTTCCCATAACACAGGCTGAGAGATTTCAGCCTTCCAGAGTCCCAGTGGAGGCAGTGGGGGGAAAGAAATCCTCATCAGGGAGGTCAGGATTCCTTCTGATGGCAGAAAAATCTTCCCCAGACTCTTGCATTGATCCCTGGGGAATAGCTCGATGACACAATGGCACACTTGAATAGAAACCAGAAGACTATTTCTCAGCTACAAAAAACCCCCCCAAAAACATTTTTCTTCTTTCTGTGTTTACTTACTGCTCCTTCTGCCTCAGCCAGCTGACAGGCAAGAGAGGAAACCAGCCAAGAAAAAGAGGGTCTTTTTCTGGAGTCAAGGGCCCAACAGGACTGCATCACGCGATAGCTGCAAGAGCAAAGAGGTGACACAGAAAACATGTTGGCTGGCTGAGTCGCTGTAAGTGTCCACATGGAAGTGCAAAATTTAGATGGGAATCACTGGGCACCAGAATGAGTATATAGGAAGAGTCCAGATTCAGCATGTTGCATCAGAGTTAACGATCAGAAATAGGAGGAAAAGGGTGAAATGAAGAATATGGCTTTACTGGAGTCCTTAGCAAAATCGTCCTCGTAGGATTTGGGCCAGGATTTCACCCTGGCTGCCACATACTGGCATGCTAACCTTGTTTTCCAGCTGCCATAAAGAAAATGGTTGGAAGACAATTCCTGTCTGATTCTAGGGCTGAACCTGCTCCTTGTAGACTCTGTGGTCTTGAGGACAATTTTCCCAGTGAGTCTTTTTGTGGAATTTAACATCACAAAAATCTTTCTGAAGTTTGAACACCATTTTAGAGATTTTACAGTTTCTTCAGGGACCAGTGCAGTGTCTAGCTGTTAAAATCCCTTGCAAACTTAGCAGGTCAATATATTCCTTGGTATTTATAAGCCCCACAGTAGTCTTTCTTCGGTGAATCTGTCAGATTCACCTGTACCATCAATGCCATTACAGTCTCTACAATGAGAGGATGAGAATGGTACAGTGCCATAGCAAGGCACTGAGTCCTTAGGTCATCGATGAAATTGACTGCCAGAAGAGCTCAGACAACCTACAGTCATTACCTTGCCTCCATACTCCAGGTCTCATAGCTCCCCACCTGTCATGATCATTTCTGCTTTAGGACAAAACCTGCATGATCAAGCAGCCTGTTTCAGAGTTAGAAGAAGATCTCACCTTTTGCAACCTTTTTTTTTTTTTTTTTTTTGAGCAAGGTACAGTGTACAATAGCTAAAAGGTCATCCAAACAGTGACCTAGTAAATAGAAATTCCCATACTGTGCATGACTCAGGAAATACACTTACACATCTTTTGTAGCATAATACGGTCGGTCCATTTTAAATCCACTTTGTATTAATTTGTAGAAGTTTGTGTCAACCTGAATACCAGGGTAGGGATTTACACCTGTGGAAAATATTGGAGAATACACGTTAATTCCAACGTTAATTCCAATAACCAAGCAGTGTTCTGTTGTTGCATTACAGAACATACCCAGAGAAAATATTTCCCATAGTAATATTCCATAAGACCAGACGTCACTCTTCATTGTGTATGTCCTCTCAAATAAGCTTTCAGGAGCCATCCATTTAACTGGTAAACGAGCCTGTACAGACAGGGGAAAAGGAGACCAAGTCACGCTGTGACACAGGCTTTCTAGATGACTCACTGTAGTTCTCACTGCTTGAGTTAGGATCAATTCATGTTTGTGATGCGAAAAGCTGGGCCTCTCTTAGTAGTCCCTTGAAATTTCTCTTATAGAGAGAAACAGGAACCTCTAAGGAGCCAATTAATCTCATCCGTTTTAGATGACTATTTAAGGAGGAGATGAGCTCAGCCTTAGAAGAGCCTTCTTCCCTCCTCTGACTTCCAGAGTGAGTAGCTCCGATGGAGATGTCCACCCTGTACTTCTTCTGATAGCTGGGGGATCTGGTGTACCCCACACATACGCTATTGCCCCTGTTACTGTCCATAACAGTAAACAATTCCCAGCACTTCCAGCAATGGATTTCAGTGTGCTGTAGAAAGGGCATGGGTATCATCTCATTTACAGTGCTATCACTAGCTTGATTTGGTTAATTATAAGGGCAGGAAAAAGTGAGATTTATGCACTGTACAGATCTCTATGAAGCTAGTGAGGAATTTGAAAACGCAAAGCTTCACTTTCTTGGTTGCTTATAATTCTTACAGTGGTATAAAACATAGAGAGCATCCAGGAACTTACATTGCCCCTGACAATGTAGTTGGAGTCATTCACTACATCTCTGGCAAGGCCAAAGTCACATATTTTCACCACTTTTCCATGGGTCACTAGTATATTCCGGGCAGCGAGGTCTCTGTGAATGCACTTAGAAGGAAAGGATGGGTTAATGCTCTGCAGCATTTGGGATCAGAAGGAGTTGATTCCCTTGTCTCACACAGAGCTCTCTGAATTGGTGCCTCCTTCCACTCAAACAGTTTGGAGAATGAGCAAACTGGGCAGTCCCTGGGTGCTCGTGGCAAAGGGACGGGGACAGACCAGGCAGAAGTGCGCAGCCACTTCTTACTCAGGGTCATGCCTAAAACTGCAATCCAGTCTTTGCTGTAAAGCCGGGGAAGGAGATATATTTCAAGCCTGCCACTGTGTGGCTCTGTTCGTCTGTCTGCCTTTGGTAAATCGACCTATTTTTACCGTCTTTTCTATGGAAATGATTTGCTACCCTTTACCATACCGATTTGGACTCAAGAAACTCCATTCCTTTGGCAATTTGATAAGAGAAGCAAAGAAGGTCTTCAAAAGTGAGCACATTAAAATCCTCTTCTTCATCCATCTGTCTGCTTGCACACATAATTTTTTCTGTAAAACAGAACCGAAAGTACAATTTTCCACGGGCTTCCTCACTCTATGATTAATTCTACTGACTGCTGTAAGGATTTTCATGTGCTCCTACCAAGAAAAACACAACTTTTGCTTCCTTTGCTCAAACACAAAATAAAGAGTATATTAAGTATACTCAAATGCTAAGTATAGCATGACCAGGAACATAAACCTGAGGTCTTAAATGTTGTTGAATCCTTCTCCAGCAACATTTCTGCCAAGGGAAAGAGAAAGGGGTTTCCCGTGTCACTGAGTCTAGTCTAGTTGGATCAATAATAGAAATAAATACAATAATAACAGTTAGAATTACTAGAAATAACAGCAATTAAGTTCTTACCTTCCTCAGAATGCAGCACAATCACATTTGATCCAGATGCCACATTCACGTTCTGACTTTGTGCGATGCTAAATTCATCCTCTGTGCATCGAGTTGTATTCACACCGTACTTCAGGTGAGTTCCCTTCCTGGAGTGGGGGACACATTTTCAAAGGTTACGCACAATGGATCACACAATCTTCTACACATGAACTGTTTTGCAGTGAAAAAACATGATCAGTTATTGCTATTAAAAATCTGGGCACAGACATGGGTCTTTTCAAAACTGGAAAGAGAAACAAGAGATTGCTTGTCATTTGCAGTCCAGTGCAAAGAACATCATAAGGAAAATCAAATCTCTGTTCCTCTCAAGGCATTGCTTATTAAATTATATGAAGGCACCTTTTCAAGAATTCAATAATTTCAGTAGTTTACAGCACAGCTGAGAATGTAGCTTAAAAAGAGACAGTATCTTTACAAAGTATTAAACTGTTGCTGAATGCCTTACCTGGAATTTTTGTCAAAATGGATATTGTGGTAAAAGCTGAAGTTGTGCTGTCTAAAAATATCCGTCAGTGTCCAGTGAAACTTTTCTCTCTTGCTCCTTAAGTAGTTCAGAAGGTCACCATAGCAACAGTATTCAAATATCAAGTAGATTGGTCCTGAAATAGTTGGAAATGTAAATGCCTTCTGCTATCTATAGCGCTCTCCCCATTAAAACCCTAATGATCCCTCATCTTCTCCCAGGACTGATCTGTATTAAGCATCCCTTCCCAGGTACATAACCTGTACTGACGGGCAGGTAATGTCTATTGACTGTAATTACTGACTCTAATATCCCTTTGGAAAGTCTGTGTAGATGATTTTTCCCTGTAGTGCATCTCCTGAGGTGGACTGCAAATCCCTATGAAGGCACAAACATCCTTCCCCATACAATGGCCCTGGGGAGGACAGTACAGGCTATAAACATGCAACATATTGTCTGAACCATACATGGTTCAAGCAAAAGATGACTGCTGCTAATGATTTTGATGGTGCAAATTGATAACCTTTCACCTACACCCCTTCATTTATCTGCACTACTTTCGTGATCTAGAAATATCCTTTTTTTTTCCCCGTGAATGCCACCTGAACCCAAATGTGCTTTGTTGAGAGGATCTGTAGGAAGGAAAGACCTTGCAAGGGGATGTGTCTGAGTGGAGCACTGGTGAGGCCACTTTTTCAAGAAAGGAAAACTCCAATTCCCAACCAGGCAGGCTCAGAGGAAAGCCACAACAAGCCAGCAGGAGCAGAGCAAATGGCCCAGGGAGAGCTCGGAGTGGTCACACATCAGCCCTGCAAAGTCTTACACTGGCATCACCACTTCTGGCTCCGAAAGACCAAATACGAATTTGTGGAGGTTTCTGCCAGAGGCCCCCTGTCAAGCAAGGTAGGTCAGACCGCCAAAAGCCTGTAAAATCTCTCAGAGGATGGATGTGAAATCTTGAGAGCCATGTAAATGCTTCTGAATGCGGGACTTGGGTAAGGCTGGAAGTGTCCCTGCCCTACCCTGCCAGACTGAGCAGGTCTCCGTGCAGCTCTCCTGCCTGCACCGTCACACTTGCTGAGTTTTCCAGAAGGAAGCATTAGCCTGTATAGTTTCAAATCAGCTAAAGCCACCACCAACAATCTATTTCTCTGCTTTCCTCTTGCGCCTCAAATGTCTTTGTATGACAGTATTGCTGCTGATGCAAACC
>VXBH01005541.1:57027-264822 GCA_013400035.1 Rynchops niger
TCGGTCACTTCAGCGCCGGGGTCAGTGCGGGTCCGCCGGCCCTCCCTGCCCGAAGTCCGGCCGGGAGGGGGGTGGTGGCAGGTGGTGGTACCCTTGGGTGGGCTCTTCCAAACAACCTAGCTCTTGAAAGTTTGAAATGTTCCAGCTGAAATACTGCATTAAAAAAAAAAAAAAAAAACACACACAACCAACCCCCCCCATATATATCTGTACTATCTGCTGCCATGAGTAGAAATTCCTTCTAAATTTTCTTTTCCCGAGGCATTTTTAGCCTTTGTATGCAGCCCCTTCTCAAATGGTGAGAGTTCAGATTGCCTGTATGTCATGCAGAGCAGCATTGCTGTTACTGGTCTGTTACGCATCTTCTGAATGTGCGCTCCAGTAGTTAGATGGTGTTTGCAGCAAACTGATTTTAATAACCATTCCCTCTGTAGGTGAAGCAGCACTTGGCAGCTAGGAAAAGATGCTCCTTCAGAGAAGTCATGCCCCTTCAAATGAGTCTATTAAGCTTGGTTGCATTATTGATTTCTGTCATAAACCTAGTATTTGTTTATATTAAATGACTCAACTACTAAATGGTCACAACCATATTTTTTCCGAAATTAAGATGCAACCATGCTGAACATCCTGTGTGTAAGTTTTTAGTGCTTGATACGTGTTTTGGGACCTGCAGCTGCTATTTTGCCAGGAGTGGTGAGCTTGTGCCAGTGAGCAGTTTTATCTCTGTAGTTGGTAGCTTGTCAGTGTCTTGCATTAACACAGCACTGTCATGTCTACCCTTCCAGGAGGAGCCTATAGTATAAAATTGCCTAATATTTTCTATTAAAAGATGCAATTTTCAGATTTTGATCATGTTGTCAAACTTCAGTTGTTCAAACTGAAGCCTTTCTTGCCTGCCTTTTTTTTTTTTTTTACAGGTAGAAATATCTTGGAGAGATTCAGCGGTGATAAGTCTTTATTCATTTTTCTTTTGGACAGAGTTAGGCACAAAATACACTTTTTCCCTATACGAAAGGAAATCATTAAAATCTATTAAACTAGGGGATTCCGGCTTGGGGAGAGGGTGCATAATTTGGCTTGGGAGTAAAAGCTTCTATATGGAGGCTGCTCTTGTAAGAAAGAGTTCCAAAATCTTCCCAAACCTTAAATTTAAGAAAAAACCCTCAAAATTATTATATGCTCTGAGCTTGATACTGCTGAGCAGTTAAATTATTTGAAAAACTTGCTTCTATTGAATGTGTCAGATGTTTAAAACTATGTGAGCTCTCTGCAGTTGCACCCATTCTGAGGAGTGAGGGCACGAAGAATGGACAAAAACCCACACTGGTGTTATAAGTGACTACCTGCTGGGAATGCCACCTCACTTGAAGTTATAGGAGGCAAAAGCTTGGACTGGTAGAAGATGATCTTCCAGGAAGGAGACTAACTAGGAAAAAAGAGTAAGGAAAGGAAGGAGAGAGAAATTAAAGTTGAGGAGCCAGGGAGTGGACCCAGTCTTGCTTCTAAGTGTCTGTGCTTCAGCATATGTTTGTGAAACAAGCAAGGAAAATCGTTGCTCAAAATCTGAAATTGATCTGTATAGGTACTGATAAGCTGATGTCTAAAATCCTTACCTTGCTGATGACCCATGGTGTTAACAGTATGATTTCCAAATGGATGGAATGAAAGTTTTATTTCTATGGATGTAGGATGCAATACACAAAGTTCTATTAAGTAATAAAGTTCTGAGATTAAGATGATGAAATTGGGAACTGCCAAAATCTCCTGCCTGTACAGTCTCACTGACTCTCTTCCCTAATTCAAAAGTATTTGGTAGTCTTCAGTTACGTGACTGTGGATGACACCTTCTCTTCTTCCACCCTCACTGGACCCCAGTGTCATTCAGAGCACAGAGCAGATAATGCTCATTGACTAATTAACTGTGTAGTCCTATTTATTATTAAAAGTGGGTCAGTGCCTCATTCTAACATGTGGGTTACTCTAATCCTGCTTTGAGTACAGGATTATTAATTTACTTATAGGTTTTTCTGTGGTAATCACAAAGGCTTCCCAAATGCTAACTTATTTTCACAATGTAGGTGATAGGCAAGTTGAGTGATGAGGAGAAGATGAACAGTAAAATACAAAAAATACTTCAGTGCAGAAGTATTTCAATTTGGGGGCATGAAGTGGAATGAGCAGGTGACATCTTTAACGGGGAGAAGTTTCTTGCATGACATGTGGTTAAGCTATTCTGTGCCATAGATTTTTTGGATACTAACATCTGACAGGGATTCCGAAAGTGATCAGATATTCTTGGAAGAAAACTCTGCTTGAGATTATTTAATGTGAAAAAATCATCTCTGAATCAGACTTATCTTCCCCTACATATGGCTGAGAGCCTGCTGGGAAATCCTGCTTTATCCTTGCCTCATGCTTATGCTTTTGTCCATATATCTGCTGCTGTCCAGTGTCAGGGATGAGGCAGTGGGCTAAATGTGGATTTGGCCTGACTGTGTGGCATTTTATGTTCTTGGGGAAACAAGACGGACAACGCCAATGAACTCTGCCTGCTCTCAGAAGCTAGCCCTGCTGCCCACTGCCCCCAAACTACTTGACATTTGGAGCACATGTGTTCAAAGCACGGTTCCTGCTTCTTCCCCTGGAGCTGTAAGCGCACAGCCTTCTGCGTGGTTTCACCTGTGTGGCCTAAGGTGGACAGCTGACTGCCTACAAAATAGGAAGTGTAGTTGGTATTACCTGTCTAAAGCTTATTTAAAAATAATAATAAAATAATAATTTTCACATAGGACCTCTGTGACAAAAAAAAAAGGGGGGGAGCGAAGAAAAAAAAATAGAAAAAAGTTTCCTTCAGATTTGTTAGCTGCCAAAATCTGCACATGGTGCTTTTCTAATACATGTATGTCCCATGTGTCAGCCCAGTGAGCTGCAGTAACCTTATTGGAGAAGGCTGTAGAAGGAGCAGAGGTGGGGAAATGACTGTTGCTTGGCATTTAGAGGGAAAAGATATGATTGATTAATAGGATTTTAAGCAATAGCCTAGGGAGCAATGGGTAGGGGATATAATAGCATGAAAAAACTTCTCCTCGTGTATTCGCTCTCTGTTCTCTCTGGCACTTTCCAACTTCTGTAAGAAGCAAACGGCAGCCTGCTGGCTCCTTCCTAGGTAACTGCTGCTTCTTGACGCTTTCCTGAGGGAGTGCCTAGAGAAAAATGTCATTGCAGTGTTAAAATGTATTCATGTTTATACACAAGCTGGATAAGTTAAAGTTGCACGGGCAACTGCGATTGTATTTATTGGCTTTTGAGTAGTTTATCAAATGTGATGCTCTTTTGCATGTAGACATCATGTTATATATTCCTAGAGACGAGCTGAGGTATGGCTCTAAGCATTTGCTAACTTCCACCCTGCTTTTTGCCATGAAGTACCTGATACATAGCGCTCATTCTTTCATCTTGTCTTTGATTCCTATAAACCCGACCTGGTTCAGGAGACGCTGAGCTGGGAGCTCCCGGTGTCTTCGGGGCCCGGTGGTGGCAGCAGCGGGTGGTCGCTGCTGTCCCCGGAGCCGCCGGCCGAGGAGCTGGCCACAGCGGCGGTGCTGCTGCTGGCCCAGGTCCCCTCGCCAGAGGTGAGCTCACCCTCTCCTCCTCAGCCCCTTTCATCTGGTTCTCCACTGGAAAGCCTTTCTCAAAGCCCTCCTAGGAAATCTGTAGTTGAAATACAGCACCCATGATGTTGCCCCGAGCAGCCTCGCTCTGTGTTTCTTCATGGCTGTTGGGAAAGCCTGTCTGTGAATAGACTTTGTTGCCAGCCCGTGAGAAGGTAGAAAGGAGCATCAGGGCTTGGGTTGCATTGGTTTAGCCAAATAAAACCATTATGTCTGTTTTCGCAGCCGGCCACCCACATGTTATGTAGTGGATAGTGGCCACCGCTGTAGCAACTCTTTGTATGCAATCACTTGGTGGTTAGCTTTGTAAGCATTACAGCTTAGGTTTTGTGAAATCCATAAGTACTCTGGGCTTGGAAAGACCCTATACATTTGTATATTTTCTACTTTTTGAAAGGTGTTTAAGTCTTTACCAGTCCATTCCTTTTTAAATAAAATGAAGCAGTGGATATAGAAAAAATTGAAAGATAAGCTATTTAGGCAAAAGAGATACTAAAGGTAATCTGTTGGATTACGCTTCTTAATGCAATGAAACAATGGTCAGGGTTATTCTGAATATGGATTTTTCTTATCTTTGTTAGAATTTCAGTATTTACAGCTTGAAGTATTTAGAAACAGACAGTTATCTCAAACTTTTAGACATAATTATAGTTGCAGTATGTCACATACTGGTCACTTTTATCTGGGTTTGTTTCTTCTTTGCTTGTATACAGAAAAATAGGTATTATAGTAAAGGTGTATGTCTGAGAATTCTTTTTCCAAACCTGTTTGTACTTTTAGCAAGTGATGCTGTATTAGTTGTTGTATGCATTGGTTTTCATTTTAGAGAGATGTTTCCCATTTGAATTTTCCTGATGCCTTTTCCAGGACTTGATAGATGATACAGTTTTCATCTTGTTTTGCTCTGAATATTTTTAAGAAAGGGGGAGACAATTCTGAGAATTGAAGAGACATTTGGGACCTTTGGAGACAGTTAGAGACAATTGAGAATTGAAGACTAAAAATAATAATCAGTTAGAGATGCATGGCAGAAAATGAAAATTACTGATTTCACTTAATCACTTTTTGTCTCATATGTCAACTCCAGAAATCAGGAAATTATAGACATGGATTTTCTTTCTGCTTTTACATGTTTCATGTGGAAATGAAATGGTGAGGAAAATTATTGGGGGGAGCTGATGAAAAAGGAAGGAGGGAAGGAAATATTTGTCAGTCTGCAAAGTTATATGGAATTTTGAGGGGCAGTTTTAGCATAGGAAACTTTTTAAAAAATACACTATTAATTGGCTTTGAAACTGATTATATCTGTTTATATACTTTGTGGATTTTCCATATTGCATGGGAAGTCATTCAAAGTTCAGATATTCCACAGGAATTACAGATATCTGAGGAGTACTGGTAATTATTTGTTTCTGGTAGTACCCACTCTGTGTTGGGTATTGAAAAATGTAAAGAAAGCACTGTTACTGTTGTAACTGTTTTTCTGCTTCAGAGGCAAAGATGAAGAGAAGTGTGTGTGTGTATGATATAGTTAACGTTATATGAGCAAACTCTATATGCTTTATTGTAATAATTTGAAGTTATGATAATGTTTTTTAAGATACAGAGCATCCCCATGTAGTTTTTATCTAGCAGGTATTAGATAACTGATTTTTTGTAGGTATCACTGTAGGAGTGGGCCTTCAGGAAGGATTTGAATGCCCAGAAAATAGTGACCTTGGGGACCAGCTCAGAAAGAGTTCGATGTGTAAGGAAACACCTAGAAGCAAATTTAGACTGCTGCGGGAAAAGTGGACAAATGGTAAGTGAGGGTGGGGTGATAAACACAGGCAGAAGCACTGCTGTAGAACCTCAAAAGCAGAAAAAAATAATGTTGGTCATGGGGCAGCTGATGGAAGGGGGGTCAATGGAGGGATTTTGATAGTAAGCTGATGTTTTCCTGATTGGTTGCTTTCTAGTAAAGATGTAATGTATTACACCACCAGAAGAATGGTGTGGTGAATTACTGTGTGTTGGAGTTGAGTTGGAGTAGATCACGCTTTGTGTGTGCATGCGTGTTTGTTCCATGAGTCTTCCAGGAGTTAAAAAAGTTCCGATTACGTGATTGTTTTGTTTGATATTCAGAGATACTTTGTGCTTAGAACTTACTTGTATTTTTTTCATTTGCTTCCTAACAGCCTTTTACTTCTGACCCTTTTTTAAATTTTATTTTTATTTGAGAATAGCGATTTAGAAACAAGGTACAGATAGACAAAAGTGAGAGCAGAGGCATGCATTGTACAAGTTGTTGTCAGGTTGGTTATGTGATATGCAATTCCCATAGTCTGTGGGTAGGGTCCCTCAACTTCATTTGGTCTAATGCTGATGCAACTGCCAGGGACACCTTTCCTTTCTTTTATGCATTCTCCCACATCATTGTGAAAAATGACCTAATGTTCTGTTCAGGTTGTCTGCACACGTTTTGTACAGTTATATATAAAAAAGTTGAGTTGTAGGTGCAGGGAGGCTATTAAAAACAAAAGCTTAAACATGTGTGCTTTGAAAAATTTGATGTGGGTTATTGAATAATTTGATGCAATATATGAGGAATTGTGAAAGCTTTTGAAGAGGGTTAGCTCTGGAAACTGTGATATTAAGTAATTGCATTACTTTGAATTGCTGTTTCTGACAACAGAGTAGTTCTGGTGACTCCTTTGAAAAAGTATCAATTTTAATTTGTATTATCACTGTGCTTTTGGACTTGATCCATGATGAGGAGTCCTGCTGCTCTAGACTGTCTACTGAGATCTTTACAGAGCGAAAGGATGGCACCTATCCTATTTTTCAGTCTTTATCAGATGTGAGATCTCCATGATATGCGAGATAAACTTTAAAAAAAAAAAAAAAAAAGAGACAACCCAGTCATTTAGTTTCATGGTAAAGATTACTGTTTTCCTTTGCTTGCCCATGAATATCTCATCGCCTAGTGGGAGTGTTTGTAAATAAGGCAGCATTTTCCCAAACTGTTTTGCTTCCTGTCTGCCTTTCAGCCAACTTGGTTCATTTGTGCTGTCTGCCCTCCAACTGCGCTCTCTGTCACGGCATCCTAACCCAGGCGTGCGCTTTTACTTTTGCCTCTCGTGCCTGGGGGTGTGTTTCTCTTTCTTTGTCTGTTGTCTCTATTTCAGTGATTCCTAGTCTGTGTTTTAGAAGCATTGCATTAAATGAGAGAGGCATAAAACCGCTGGAGAATCCACTTTCCCTGACAAGTTGGAACAGTAGTGGGGCTGTAAGAAAGCAAGTAACACTGAGATGCACATACTAGTATGTGTAGCGCGTGTGAACTGTTACAGAGGTGTACAGGTATACTAGCACCTCAAGCACATGATTCTTTCCTGATACAAACATGTCACTATAAAACAAAGTAGGCCAAGCATAAGCTCCTCTCGCACCTCAGTGCTTCTAGGAGACTGAAAGGACACAAGCCTTAAACGACTTGCCATATAGCTAGGCTTTGTATAAAAGTTTTATTGTTCCTGTCTCAATGTTAGGATAGCTATCTCCATGTAAAATTCCACTGGAGATATGGCACTGTAGTTTTTACTGCTTTATATCTAGCTGAGATAACACCTGGTCCTTTGTATGCACATGTATGCAATGAGCCTATGATTCAGTTTACTGAGTTGTGTTGAGGTGAAAAGTGCCTGTGCTGTTACTGTGCTGGGAGTTTATATCAAGATTACCTCTCTATATATACATTTTTCCCAGCATAAAAATAATTGTAGTACAGTTTTTTAAGCAGTGCTAGTAGCAAAATTAATTATTTCAATCTGTGTTTTATTACCTCACCAGAAATCTTTAAATTGTTGTTTTGAAAAATATTTCAACAAAAGTCTATTGTGGTCTTACTTTAGGCCACTCATTTTTGGGGCAATATATCACATTGTGGCAAAGGATCCTTTTTTATATTAAGAACATTTTGAGATGATCGATGCTGATACTAAGTTCATGAAAGAAGCAGTATAGGATATTATAGTATTTGTTTACTGGTTAGTAAAATGTTAGAATGAAAATACCATAAATGCCATATTTCAAATGATGTTAGTGTTAGCGTTCAGATAGTGCTAGTATTAAAAAAGACAAGCATTAAACTAAAACCAATGAAACCCCACCAATTCTGTTGAAGCATGTTTGTTGGGTTCATTACAGTGGTACTCAAGCACTTAAGGTGTAATGAGATTCTTTGTTCCTGAAAAATGTATTTGTAATAAGTAAGGCAAAAATATCTTACCTGTATTTTTTTTTCCTCTTTGGTGCCTGCATCTGACGGGAAGCCTACTTACTGCTAAAATTCTGTGGGAGAAGAATTATATAAGAAGATATTTATTTTTAATTGCAGTTGTCACATTAAGCTGCAGTGTTACTCACCAAGCAAAAAATTATTAGATAATGTGTGTATAAAAAGTAGAAAACATCTTCCGGATTTCTCAAGGTGTTTTATTTAATTTCTTTCCAGAATTACCAGGATGTAACTTCTGGTTTTAATATTGATGGAATTTAGAAATTTATTCTTGTTTTCGCGTACGTAGTTACATAACGTGTTAGCGTTTGGGTTCCCCCCCCCCACTGGTTTCCTAGTTCTCTTGCATATCCATCTTTTCTTCTCAGACCTGCCTAGTCAACCTTACTACTTCTGTAAGGAAGTTGTTACTTCTCTCCAAGGAAGAGCCTGTTGAAAATATATACAACTTCAATGCATAGATAATACTGTTGTCCTTTGACAAAAATAGCCAATTCAGACTTTTCTAAAATTGTCTAAACTTGCTTACATGAAGTTATAATCAGTGCTTTAAAAGAGAAAAGGTAGGAACCTCAGAAGTTGTTTTCTAGTTGTTATTGTAATAGCACTGTGTGCAGAGTGTTTGAAAGTCTATGCTTACATTTGCTATATAGGAAAGATCTGGACAGACAATTCAATAGGGTCTGATGTAAACTAGGAAACACATGAGAATAAAAACTATATAGGGCCTAAAATCTTCTCTTTCCAGCTTAGACTTCTATTTTTTTTTTTAATACCACACTGCTCATGTGGTGAAGTGTGCCCACTTCTGAAGACCTTCTCTAGTGTATTGCTTAGGATAAATCACTTTTCTTTTTTCATGCTCTGAGCTACTGTGGTCTTCCAGAAGCAAGTGAGAATTTATGATTTGCCAAATGTTTGGCAGAAGGAGGATAAAAGTCTTCTACTTCTCATGGAGAAGGCCAGGTGCCAAAAACAGTAAATACTGCCTTGGCTGTTTAGGTATTTGCTGAGCTTTCATCACTGTAACAGCTGAATGTCCCTTCTTTGAACAGAAATGGAGTGTGTAGAGTGAACACTTTTATTTCATTCTATAGGAAATGTAGGAATTTTTTTTTCCTTCTACCTATGTAAGCTTCATCTTTTCCATTAGCCTTAATTTTCTTGTTTGTTACTATAGGGAAATTAGTTTAAGGAAGCTGGTGTTGAGTTTTTTCTTGAAGGCAATAGCTGTACTTAGCACATCTATAGCATTCTGTTCTGAATATCAGCTGCTGTCAAGAAAACTGCCCTCTGCTCCAGGGAGCTTACTTCTGATGGTTTGCTTTTGGTTGTTCCTGTAGAGTATGTTTTCTTGTGGTCTCGGTCCCTTAGCTAGAGGTGTGTTTTTAGATCATTTGACTTTTTTTTTTTTAGACTGTTTAGACCATTTTTGGAAGAGAACAATAGAAAGCCTCATAGTTGGAAGCTACCCTGAAGTAATTACAGTTCGTGCAGCAGGTGGAACACCGGTAGAATTCAGTGATAGGGTGGTGGATCAGTACTGGTGGTAACCCCACAGCAATTGGTGGTAACCCCACAGGTCAGCGTGGCCGAACCATTGCACTTCAGTAGAGAGATAGTCTTCATACAACTAGATAAAAGAAAACATTCTGGAATAGCTTTTGCAATCTGGATCACCCCGTTAGGTGTCAATGTGCCAATCGAAAGCCTGAATTGTAGCTTTGAGCAGCTTTAAGTGGTTTGGACTGGCTAGCCTAGCAAATACTAGCAGTGGAAAGGCAGCAGCATTTTAGCAGTGTCAGAGATGAATTTTGTGATTTCCATCAGTGTCTTCAGCCTTGCTTAGCTCTGGGGTTGTTACCCAAAGCCTGGTTCTGCTTGCAGCTTGATGTACCTGACGCTGAGGATGCTTCAGCCAAAGTAGGAGTGGAGAACCTGGTGCTATATTTGTGCCCTGACAAGGCTATCTGCACCAGGTCCAGTGCTTTGGGTAACTGCAGCTGTCTGGAGTTATTGGAGGTCAGCTCTGGGGTTTCTTCATGCAGAGGGGGCTCTTTGCATGCCTTGTTGCTAAATATGGTGAAACTTGAAAGTTTTCACGTACCTCTTTCCAGTTTTAAGGATTTTGTGCATCAACTGTATCTGTCAAACAGAGAAATGAAGGTGTGTGGGTTCTTATGTTCACTAGCCTAGCGAGGAGCAGTGGGAGAAATGGAAAGAATCGGCTGTTTCTTGATTCTTCAACAGAGGCTGAAGAATTTGAAAGCTGATGGTGTAATCTGAGGGAGTAGCTTTCTAGTCTGTTAAAAATTGGATAGAATATGGAGTTTCTGCCAGAAGTATGAGATGAAATAGCAGATATAATGCTGAAATTATATAGTGTACCTTGAAATTACAGTAGTTCCTGGAAATTAAACTGTGTTTCTTGGTCTTTTACAATCAGGACGTAGCATAAAAACTGCAGCAGTTTTTGTTAATGGCTGAAATGCAGGCAGAGAAAACTATATTGGAAATGCATTTCTAAAATAAACAAACAGTGTAAACCCTGAATAATTTATGGGCAAACTAGAGTGAAACTACTATTCATAATTAAACATGGATTTGCTATCGTTTGGCTTTCTTGTATGAACGAGTGGTAGTATTTTTCATGGTGCCAGAAAATGGTTGTGTTAAAATGCTAACCTTCACAGTGTGAGTTGGGGACTGACCGTAGCAGATAGGATGAGACAGTAATCGACGTTACTGCAGACAGTAATATTTTCTCTGATACAATAGTTCAACCATAAAATACTTACCCTAGGCTTTTGAATGTAAATTTCCCAAATGAAGGCAAAAGAGGGACAGATGTTTAAAAGGCAAAGCAAAAAAGCTTTGTCTTTGTCAGGGATGTAGCAAGAAGGCTTCTGCAGTTTCTCTGTGGCTTGTCCTTTGAAATTATGAAGGAGGATCTAGGGCATGGATAGTGTGGGGAAAATAAAATTTATTTTCCTATTCTCTTAGCTAACTTTTAAAGCTTAAAAAAAAAATCATGTTGCAATTCATTAGTAATTAGCATCTTTTAAAGTTCCTTAGGTGTCTCCCTCAAACCTGCAGAGTATGCAAATAATGTTCTAGATTTGGCAGCAATATTTTAAGAATGCTTTTTGCTTGCAAAGCTGGTCTGTATTGCAGCTGAAGTATTTGGTTGGTGTTAGCCCTGGTTGGCTGGTTCATGCAGCCCCAGTCTCAGGGAGTGCAGCTGGGCAGTGTTTCCATCTGGCTGTAGTATGGGTGCTGCTAGTCATCTCCTCTTCCAGCCCTTCCCATGATTTCATCTGGCTGTACTTTTTTTGCTGTTTCCTGTGTCTACAGCCTTGGAAATAGCTTGCCAGGTTATGCAGTCTCTTTTGGAGGGGAAAATTCCCATTCTGATGAAATTTGAGGGGTTATAATCAGCATTCCTTTAGCCCTGCCACAAAGTTGCATTTTATTTCCTTCGAGGATTAGGATCAGGAAGTTGTTTCCGGGTGTCACTGGCTGGCTGCGAGTCCTCCCAGGAGGTCAAGTCGGATGGTTTGGTACAGGATGTTCTTCTGAGTTGGATGTGTGCCTTCCTACCTTGGAGCTACCAATTACTCATGCCTGTTGGCTTGCAGTGGCCTGGCCATACTGATTAGTGTCTTTATAATTTGCTGTGGGTGTTTTTGTGGAAGCTTAATTTGAACTGCAGCTTGTATACCATTGTAAACTCTCTTTTTTTTTTTTTTTTTTTAAATCAAAGTAGTACCTGCTTGAGTGTTTTGTGTTAATTATGACTGCTGCTTGTTGTTCTCTGTAGTCTCGTAGTAATGAGTTCATTTATTTGTGGGTAAAGTACTGTGCTTTTACGTCAAGGTGCTTGTTTCTAGACAGGGGATTAGTTTCTTCTTACATCCTTCACATTTGCTTTCAGTCCAAAAGAGTTTTTTGGCCACACTTCATGAAATTGTTGCCCCTTTATGAAGTATGAGAAAATAAAAATAGTCTTATGCTCTTAAGAAAGCTTTTTAAAATTTTTGTGCTTTATATGAGAGGACTTGAGAAAGTTTTAAATGCATGTTTTCTGTCTGTTACCCTTTAAAAAAAAACCCAATACATACAGTTAAAAACTCTACTTAACAGATAGATTTCCAAGATGTAGGTTTTCTTAAAGTAAGCTTGCTTTCTCATTTTTTAAGTTGATTTATTTTCTTTCTAATATCATTACTTGCCTCATTATTCTTTTTTCTAAAGTTCAAACTCCTCATCGTTTCTGTCTAAGCTTTTTACTTTTCGTCCTCTTCCTGTAATTGTGCTGTGACTTCATGCTGCATATGCTGTCATTTAGCAACCTGTTTCATAAAGTTTCCTTTTCCTTTTGTGCACTAATATGTTTTTAGTTACTTTGCTGAGAAGATAAGTTTGAAATAGTGTCACTAACCTTTTACTATTCTACCCCCTTGGCAAAAAAAAAAAAAATTTAAGAGATTTTAGCAAATAAACCCATGGTGAACTAAATTTTTTATGAAACATTTTTCTTTTTTTCTTTTAGTTCCCGGAATAGATGGCGGTGGGTTAGCTGATGCTAGCCTCACAGATTCCTACTTTAGCACCAGCTTCATTGGCGTTAATGGATTTGGAAATCCCGCTGAAACAAAGTATCCCATGATGCAGGTAATAGCGCTGAATTGTATAGCATTTCATTAGTTTTGACTGGCGTTACACCAAGAAAGGAAAACTGTTCAAGAGGCAGGAAAAATGGTCCTTCTGATATGTGTCATCTTCTAGGACATACATAGTATATACTCAATTAATTCTTGCAAATAGCAATGAAACAATATCATTGCTTTAAAATGAGTCTGTTTTTATTGGTACATATCTGAGCTGTTGCACTGTGCTTTGCCACATAAATGATCTGTGTTCCTAGATTTCTTTCTAGGCTTATAGCTAATTTTGATAGCCTTTTACTAAACATATATAAAAACTAGATTTTGAAACATTTCAAAGATCAAAAGTCACTGAAGCAAAACGTGATGTATGTCAAACTGGTAAATTACAAGGCAAAAAGAGTCAGAATTTGTAAACCCAACCTCTGTTGGTGTTCCTTGATGTTGAATTTACATTTAAGTCTTCTGAAATGTTTTCTTGTATTCATAGTGTTCTGTAGATGTTGGCATAGGAACTCCCATGAGGTAGAATTTATTATGTAGGTAGTAGTATGCAAATTTTCGAGCAAAAGGCTGTCGTATTTTAAACCTAAATGAGTAGCTATTTAATTAACACATGAAGTGCTATAATAACTTCCTCAAACTGTTATGCATTTTAAAAGCTGCAAAGAAGATGGTCTCTCCCTGTACTCAAAGGTTTGACAAACCAGTTTCTGGTAAATGAAAGAGAGCACAAGTCAAACAGTTCGCACTGAGTCCTGACAACAACTCTCTTCTTTTATATCAAGGAAACTCTCCTTATGAGCTTACTTTGATCTCAATTGTGGCTGTATTATGGATTGAAAAATAACTCAGCAAAAGGTGGGAAATAATTAGGTGTGTTCCCTTTTTATTTATTTTTTTTTTTCCTGCATGTTTTCAAGAAGGCTGGATTTTCTCATTCAACAGAATTGCAAAACTATGGAAATGTTTACTACTCAGTGATGCATGATTTAAACATAAAAATTTTAACCTCTGATCCCAAAGTGTACTATTGGAGCTGGAATAGTACTTAGAAGATTATTGCTTTATAGTATGTACAGTTACAGATTTTGGTATCACTGGGATGATATAATTTTATCCTTTTAGTGCAAAGTCATTATTTTTTATATCCTTAAACTGGTGTCTTTCTAAACACAGATTTTTAATTATAACTGTTTCTTCTAGAAAGGCAATAAGGCATACATCTAATATGAATGCTCATAGGATTTTTAAATGCTTTACTAATGCCTATGAGATTACAGTCAAGGCATTGTGCTTTTCTTTAACAAAAGAGAAGAAATTTATGTGCCCCTTACCTTTTGGAGGCTAAGGAAAATTATTTGTGAAGAAGGATTTCATTAGTGTTGAGAAAGTGCTTATAGGCATTAAGCTACAGTTTATAAAGCATTCTTATATTGATTTTTTTAATTTTTCCTTTGAATCGTGTGATTTAAGTTTTTTGTTTGCTTAGGTAAAGCCGTTAACGCTGTCTGTTTTGATTGGGTGTCAGCTTCTAAATTAAGTCCATACTGACAAAGTTTAGCCACTTGGAATAAGGTTTCCCATGTCAATCAGCCCTTTGGAGAACAAGGCAAGGGAAAAATCTTAGTGACTTTGAATAGTACTAATGCTTCATGGTTTGTAATGGAGAATTTAAATCTGATAGATTGGTGGTTGTGTCAAGGATATACCTCTGCTCTGTCTATGAAAATTTGCCCGGATTTTGTCACTTGATTAAACCTTTGCAAAACTGGTTTATATAGACTCACTGGAGACTTCATAGATGTTAGATAATTTCCCAAAGATGTAGTCTGCGTTGGCATGTTCCAGCTTGAGTACATTCTTGCACTTAGTGCTCTGGCCTAATCTAGGCCTTGCCTGAACTCTGAGCAGGAATGCTGATCTGCTTCATTTCCTTTTCTTCCACTTCAAACTGAAGCAGCAGGGAAATGGATCTGTGTTTACTGAAAGAGAGCTGCATCTGTGTTAATTGGGGCAGAAAGATGTATAAGGGAAAAGAGACGTGCTGTGGGCTTGGAGAAACTGAGATGAAGATAAATGAATAAGGAACTAGAAAAGGCTGAGCCAGAGGGACTGGAGCTGAGAGGTGACATTGGTGGGACGCTCAGAGAATGGGGACTAGAATTGCGCAAGTGAAATGCATAGAAATTGGGAGAAAGAAACAAGTTGGCGTAATGCGAAGCTGGGGCAAAGTAGGGCGGAGAACAAATCCGTGTGCCTGTTTCTCTCCAGGTCCTTGACTCAAACTGAAGATACTGGAAATTTACTATTCTGCCATTGATGAAACACCAGAAGTCTTCTGTAAAATACCTCATTAGCCTCTCAGTGGTGCTTTTGCAGGTGAAAACATCAGTTCCATCTACGACTGACTTAGTCATCTCTGGTGGATCTGTGTAGTTCACAAATAGATGCATCAGTGAGGCAATATGAGGAAACATTTTCACCTTGTTTTTTAAAACTGGGAAATTGCACAAACATGCAAATAAACACACTGATAGAAAAACACTGGTAAGATACAGTTAAATATTAAGAAATGTTAAATTTACATTGCTGATGCAGCCTTAAGGTTATATATTGAGTTGTATTCCTCATAACATTGTATAATTTTTTCAGTGGGAAAATTATAAGTGGGACTAATTCAGGACACAAGATGCATGGTACATGCGTAATGAACATCCATTTGGTAGATGATTAAGTGTTAACCCTGTGGTTCTATGCCTTACTCCTGCATGCTGTTCACATCCTTCTTGTGAAGACTGTGAGTTGGCAGTGTGCTTTCCTGTATGGTTACCATTATTGTATCTGACTTTGTGGAATACTTTCTTTATGAAAGAAGAAAATATAGTCAGCATTTCATAGAGGCATGGGAATAAAAAGGATGGAAATTAAACAATTCCCCTGCAACAGTGGTGGCAAGCTGGAGTGGAGTCCCCAGAGTTTTTTATTTTAATCTATATGGCAGGAAGGTGAGAAACTGAGTTAATGACCACCTGTAGAAAGCTTTGTTCAAGTTGCTTAACTGGCCTCAATCTAGAAAAGATAGTAGTAGAGTCATTCTTTTCTGGGTAATGCTCGTTTTCTTTTACCATGAGATAATCTTTCTGCAGTCTGTGCTTTAGTCACTAGATACCTTCCAACGTAATCACCAGGGATTCAATAGATGAGTCTTCTTGACTGTACTGAATTAATCTCCTGAATGTATTTGTCATGTGCAGTTTGTTGAAAAGAGTTTGTGATTGTGTATATTTGGGTTACTAATGTGTAATGGAGACAAACTGCCTCCAGCAAAGCTATATTCAAATTTTGCAATCATCATGTTTTTGTGTGTGCTATGTAATCAGTGTTACGGTGTTCAGTAAGAAGCAAAAGGAAGGAAGATAAAAGTGGATTGTGTCATGATGAATTGAGGAGGGGATCTGTGTCTTTGATCGTAAGTAATGTAGGTGACTAGTGGTCAACATTTCTGCAGAACAGATATTTCTGACTCTGAGATTTCATTTGTATTTGCTGAAGAATATTTTATGAGAACTAGAGCATCTCACTGGGGTTAGATTGGTGGTGAAGGTGCAATTAGCGGCAATGCTCAGTTTGCAGTGGGGGGAAAAAAGAGTAAAAATCCTTGCTACACTCCGAAGAGGCAGGATTTTTGAAGTGGCTATGGCTGTAATTCTTATTCTTCTTTTTTCTTCCTGAAAAATATCTCTTTGCCTCATTCTTCCACTCCTTCTACCTCAAAGGTCTTTGCTGTTAGCCAACTTTTCAGTGCCCCTCGTTGGCCTCTTCTTTTGTTACTAACTGGTTTCCTGTTGATTAATAGTCTCCTGTCCTCATTGGTTTGCATTTTCCCATAATAGCTTTGTTTCATGTGTCTTTTCTTGCCTGAATCTGCATGTGCTTTCATATACTACATTAGCAGTATTGGCTTCCAGCTTATCAAGGCATGTATTTTCTGTTTTTTCCCTTCTCTAACTAGGAACAGAGCAGGCCTGCACAACACATGGCCCACAGGCTGCATGCTGTCCCCGAAGCTGTTCTTTTTCTTTTTGGCATAGCAGCAGCAGCCAAGAGATGGTCAGAGGTGTGGTTCAAGAAGCAGCTCATTGCTTTTGGCTTTACCAGCAGTGAGGAGGCAGGAGCTGGCTCGCCAGGATGCCTCTGATGCTTGGTGGTTTATTCAGTTGCTCTGTGTGTGCCACTTGGCTGGCTGATGTCTGTGTTCCTCTGGCACTAGTGCTGCCCCTTGACTGACTTGTGGCTTGATCAAAGATACATGTGGTGTGGGAAGGAGCTTTAGCAGTATGATGTTGGCATGGTAAAAGGATATGTGAATTATCTGGGGGAATTTGTAGCAGGATGAGGCAGAGGAGTACCTTGATGTTAAAAAAAAAAAAAGTAGGTTTTGATTAGACATTAGGAAGAAGTTCTTTACAATGAGGGTGGTGAGACACTGGCACAGGTTGCCCAGAGAAGTGGTGGAGGCCCCATCCCCGGAGACCTTCAAGGCCAGGCTTGAAGAGGCTCCGGGCAATCTGATCTAGTTAAAGATGTCCCTGCTTACTGCAGGGGGTTGGACTAGATGACCTTTAAAGGTCCCTTCCAACCCAACACATTCTATGATTCTATATTAGAATTGAGCAATTTGGTTCTAAGCATAAAACAGTAAAATGTGTCTTCATGTATGTAACTTCACAGAAATCCAGTTTTCTTTGTTTTGATAGGATGAAATTTATAACTACATGGCTTCCATTGGACTGCAGGTAGTGTAGAAAGAATCACAGCTTTTCAATTAATCATGCTAATCAAAATAAAAAAGGACCCAACAGTCTTCAGTATTAAAGTTGGCAAGGCCAAGCAATGGAGAAGAATTGGTCTTGCTTGCTTTCACCATGCTAATGTTGGTAAACTAAGTGTTCTTCAAAAGCCTGAGAAGTAGAGACCATGCTCACTTCAAAGCCTTGCAGCTGAATAAAGACAAAGACCTTTGTTCCCGTTGCTGCAACTGCCAAGACTTTACTAATAAAACTCTCCTTATAGCACAGAAGCTTGTAAATGTCTTCAATTTTTAACTGCGTGGAACTACAGGTGTGCTATTTTAAATATAAAATTATGCAGTTGTTTACATAATGCTTCCTGAAGAAATCCAGTTGCTTTAGTTCAAACAGTTGTGAGTGGGACATGCTGTAGGTGGTGCCAAATATATTGTCAAAGACAAGTTTTGGACTGTTTAGAAAGGAAAGCAAAAGGTATCACCCTTTGTAGGTCACAGAATCTGACAACTAAACAATGATTTGTTTGGTTGTGGCAATCTCATTCTCTTGCAGGATGACTTCTTTTGTGGTCCAATTAACATTATTCTAAAAATTACAAAGAAATATTCTGAAATATAGTTCCAGTAGAATAATATTAAGATGAAGAGTATAGCTTGTGACCTACTACAAAATATTTGAGATAACGTTCTCAGCAGAGGAATGAACCTGAGGAAAGTGCTTATTTTCTTGGGGTTAGGGCAGGGAATACGGAGACAGAGGGAACAAATGCTCTCTTATGTATTTTGGGGAGAAGAAAGAGGTAGAGAAAAAAAGCAAAAACCCTCACTTAAGTCTTGTAACGTAAACTATGTAAAATTAGATCTAATTGTGTGCAGCAAATCTTTATTCATGCTCTATCTTGATGAGAATTTTATAACTATGTACTTTAGTGGAGGGAGATGAAAGCAAAGCAACTTTGTCTTAAGTGCAGTTATAATACTGGGTTTCACTACTGAACATTGAGAGGCGGAGGCAATGTGGTGTATACCTTTAGAAGGTGGGAGTATTTTTTTTAACACTTCCTAGGATACTGCACCTAGGAAGTATTGGAAAGAAGGTGAATGGTGTCCTGGGCTCCATTAGGTAAAAGCATTGCTAACAGGTCAAGGGAGGTGATCCTTCCCCTCTGCTCTGCACTGGTGAAGTCATACCTGGAGTGTTGGGTTTCTCAGTACATGAGAGACATGGACGTACTGGAGAGAGTCAGTGGAGGGCCATGAACATGATGAGAGGATTGGAGCATCACTCCTGTGAGGAAAGGCTGAGAGAGCTGGGGCTGTTCAGCCTGGAGAAGAGAAGGCTCGGGGAATATCATCCATGTATGTAAATACCTGAAGGGAGGGTGCAAAGAGGATGGAGTCGGGCTCTTCTCAGTGGTGACCAGTGACAGGTCCTGAGGCAATGGGCACAAACTGAAACATAGGAGGTTTAACCTAACATCAGGAAGCACTCTTTCACTGTGAGGGTGACTGAGCACTGGCACACGTCACCCAGGGAAGTGGTGGAGTCTCAATTGCTGGAAATGCTCAAAAGCTGTCTGGACATGGTCCTGGGCGGCCAACTCTAGGTGGCCCTGCTTGAGCAGGTGGGCTGGACCAGTTGGCCTCCAGAGATCCCTTCCCACTTTAATCCCTCTGTGAGTCTTTGAAAGGTACCTAATCCTCAAAACTATTGTTAAAACAGCAACCTAGTATGGAAATTATTTTTACGGTGGTGTTGTTGATCTGTTGTCAGTGTTGTCTTAGAGTCTGTGTGAAAATAATACTTTTTTTAAAAAGACCTTAACTTGCGGTGGTTCTGAAAAGGAAATGTTAATATGCAATAGGCTATCTTAAGTCTAGGTAAGATAATGAATCACTTTGGCAAAAGTTTCGTTTTTGACATAGTACCAGGTCACACAGAGTTTTCCTAAGAGGAGATGAGTTATTTTGATTACTTTTTCTTCAAGCACTAGGATTAAAGACTTCTGAACCAGCATATTCCCCTCCTGTAACTTAATTGCTTGAATGTTCAGGAATTAACACAGTATTCTGAAAAACTTTATTTCTCAATTTTCCCATGAAATTAAAGAGCCTGTATTTTGTTACTGGTGGAGGGTTTGATAGTGGAAGAGCTCTAAGCTGAAGCCTCAGGTTAAATCCTTGGACAGGGAAGAATGTGTGACAGTTTTGTTCTGCGGTGGCTTTCTTTTGAGATGTGAACAGAATCAACTTTTTAATTCCTTTAAAGGGAGAGGGGCAGGATGTATGCCAGTCAGCCTAGTTGAATTTTAACTAGTGTATAAAGAACCTCAATAAATCATAGCAACAGGCAGGCAGGCAAAGAAAAGGACTTTATATGGAACTGAGTGACATTGGCATGGCACTTGGTTATGATGAAGTTGTCTTTCTATGTTGACTTCCGTATGGTGAAAGTCATTATGTACTAAAAAAAATCTGAAGCTCTTATATGTGCGGACTTAATAGGAATGAATAGTTTGTTTTCTTTTCTTGTTAATGGTTGCTTTTACCTTTCTGGAGCTTTCATCTTTTGGGCTTGAGGTTCTTCTGATCGCATTCTTCTTGAAATTGAATTTGTATGAAAATTAGTTCAACACCATTAGAATAGATTGAGAAGTGTAATTTAAAATCAAAACTGCCTTCCAGAAAACACAAATCAAGAGTACTTGGATTTTCTTTTCTCTTTTTCTTTCGAGACATTTTCAGCCTGACTTGGTAAAAATCAGATACAGGAATAGCCTTCGTTAAGACTAAATGCTTTTGGGTGTGCTAGAAATTTTAATTTTGAAAATCACTTTCTGATTACATGCAGGACTTCTGTGAATAACGTTAAGGTATGAAGGTTGTGGATGTGTAATAAAAGTGAGCAAAATGAAAAAATCATGAAAGTGAGTGGTGAAGTGGAGGTTTTTAACCTCATTCAAGGTACAGCTGACAAGCAGTTGTTGTAGCAAGAGCTGCCCAAGATCAGTGAGAGAAGCTTTGGTTTTTCAGAATCCTGGTTCATGTAAAATATGTTTGCACCTTGAGCAAGACTTGACATAGTAAAAGCACAGTTGATGTTCATAGGCTTTGTTTGCCCTGTGCTTTCAGAATCCTGAACAATACGTTCTGTTGCAATCTGTCTTGCGTGCGCTGTGCTTTTAGTGATCATACCAGCACTGATTTTCATCATTGCAGTCACCCATTCATGTTGTGAGTCTGTTGATTGAGTGGTTAACTCCTGTACTTGGAGAGGTAGAATACTGATGGCATGGAAGTGCTTGGTTCCAAGTTTAAGCCATATGCTTAACCATCTTTGATACCAACCCAGATCTCAGTATCATGTTTATCACCATTTCAACAGACCATAATAAGTGATCTCAAAATCTGTGTGTTATAAATAGACATTAACGCTATTTTTAGTGGACAGATTTTGTGCAAATCTGAAAGGTTTCCCTTAGGAAACTTCTTCCTAAACCACTTCCTCTTACCAGTGTGGACGTATCAAATGCCTGGAAAAGACGTGTAATAGGTATGGCCTTCAAATATTTGTGAAAAACTATGTAACTGCTTTCCATTGCTTAGGAAGGGAATATGACATATGAATAATTGAGGTACTATAATCCAGAAACTATTTATTTTTATATATTCTTATTTTGATGATGGTGGACAGTAGGATGAGCATCCCTGAACTTGGGCAAGATTGTTAACTTAGTGTGGGTCTCCCAAAGTGTTACCTTGTTTTCTAGAAATAAGTAAACTGCTTCACTAGAGGCATCCCTTTTGTGTAAAGAATTAATTGTCGGGCACTAAACTTTTAGTGAGAGTTATGTTGTGTCAGTTCAGTATTTAGGACATGACACATGGCATCAAAATAAGGAAACATATAGCAAAGGGCTTTCTTCATTTAAGTCTTGAAAAAGCTGAAGGTGTACATGATATTTACATGTGTACGTATATTACACATATAGTTCTAGGACATCTGCATCATGCATCTGCATGTTCTGCTTCATATAGTACTACGTACTTGTACCGAGTGAAGAGTTGTATCAGAGAAACCTAAATGATTGTAGAAAGCTTGCTGTAGCAACGCAGCACAGATAATGGAAATAATACTTGGGGGAGTAAGGCACTGAGGGATTGAGCATGTTGTTGAGAGGGAAATGTTCGAAGATACCTCCTGAAGTACCTAAATTTTACCAAAACTTTCTTCAAGTTACTTTTCAAATAGTGAAGGCTATTTTTTTACAACTTACTTTCTGCATAAAAGCTACTTTACACTATCTATTTGTTCTTTTAGACACAAGCATTAAGAGCTGCAGCTTCTGGTGAAGTCAGTGGTAGTATGAAAACCACAAACATTGAGAAACTTGAATTGCAGTAGGTTCACACCATATTGAATAACACTCCAGCTTCTGTTGGTTCTCTGTTTGTTTTTTTTTTTTTAAACAAATTTACTCCAGAATATTGATCTTTCTGGTGAAGAATTAGATGAAATGGTATTGAAATATAATAGCTTCTTGCTCTCTGTCCCCAACATTGAGATTGGCCATGGAAAAATGTGAGCATAAAGAGCAACTCCAGTGACCAGTTTTGAGTCTTAGTCTGTGTCTAGACTACTGAATTAAACGTGCCTGGAAACTTTCCTTGATGCTTAGGGCCAGCTGGCACAAAACAGCCTGTTTGTGGTGGTATATGCTCACCCAGTATAGCAGAGGCTGCATGCAAACTGTCTATTTGAAGGGATCTCAAAACTTTTCACTGCTGAATAGTGCCTAGAAATTGGCTGGGAGACTCCTGGTTGATGTGGGCCAAAAGCATGCCAGGGAATATTTTAACAAATTACTGTTTGTCTCTCTCAGTGATGGAGAAATACTTCCTGACCTTGCCTTGCTTTTCTTTTCACATTTTATCTTCCTGTTGGGAAACTTTGGTGAAACTCAAAGCAGGAGTAAGAAGAGACTCTCTTAAACTTCTCTATCAAAGCAGTGATAGCTCTTAGAGCAGCACTGCCTCGCTTAGTTCAGTTTATTGCCAGCCTGTATCTCTAGAAGAATGTAGGAGAAGCAGGTGGAGCCTAGGAGGAACGTTGAGAGGGTTTCAGATGTCCTGCTGGTTTACAAGAATGGCATGGTTTTGCTGAAAGGTCTCAGAAGGTTCTTCTGTGGTTTTTTTTTTTTAATTCTGTACTAATTTGAGTATTTTTCATTGGAAAAGTTTCATGTTGTGATGATGTGTAATAAAGGGAGGAGTTGTTTCAGGAGTACAGTGTGAAAGAATGTTTAAAGGAGATAAGTAACTGTTTTATCTAACATTTTGACAATGTACAGGAAGAGAACCGTAGGTTTGGTAGACCCTCCTAAGTTAGAATAAATTCATGAAGATAGTGTTTTGTTTTAGTATGCAGTCTTTTTTGGTTTGCATTACTCAAGTGCAAAATGCTTTATTTTACTAAATGTTTTTGTCAACTACAAACCACTGTCTGCTTAGGGTATTTACTAAACAGGGAATGAGCACAGGTTTCCTAGTCTGTTCTTAAAACTTTCTAAATGTCATCCCCAATGACATCACTTCGTGTTTTATAGCTTTATTTTAAGTGTACGCTTTTGTCTTTTATTTTTGCAGAGGATGACAAATAGCAGCAGCTCCCCTAGCCTTCTCAATGACAGTGCCAAGCAGTACGCAGGCCATGGTAAGTACTTTTAAAGTAATATGTATAAAAGCGTGTTTGGAAATTTAAGAGATTTACTTTGGTAAAACTGAGACTGAAGGGAGCTTTTTTTCCTCCTCTGATTTGATTTGAGATGCAGTAGAACTGTATTTTTTAACAGTAGTGTATCGTGTGATTACTTATAATCCAAAGCTGAAGTCATACATTTTCAGCCATTTCTTTGCTCCAGTGGAGGGGGGGGGAGAATAAAAATAAAAATCATTATTGGACTTGTCGCTTCAAGTGAAATGCTAGTTTCGGTATCTACTGTAAAGCACTAAGAGCTTAAATTTATCTTGCGTCATGGTAGTATACCTTTTCCTTGTGCTTTTCAAGTAAGTTATTGTGTGGAACGAATGCACAGGTTTTTATTCTTAAATTTAGGCTGTATGGTTTTTGTGAAATATGTCATATAACTCATGATCTTAATAGATACTAAGTTTTGTCCTATAAGCAGTACTTTACATCTTATATTTTTTTTTCCCTGATGTTGGGAACATGGTTTTCAACCAAACAGAATGTCTCCAGAGTGCAGGCCAACATACTCATTAAATTACTGTGGGGGGTATATTGAACTTCTGTAATGCACTTTTCAGAATCGCTTTCCAAATTATAACAGGCATTGCAGATTATTTCAGCTATAGCTGTCAAACTAACTTCTTTAAAGAAGAGGATACTACTCCCTTATGGCAAGGACATACATTTAAAACATATTTCTGTTCTAAAAATTGCTGTGTAAATGCTGTTCTAGAAATCCATTTGCATGTCTGACCCTGCAGCTAGTCTACTTAGTAAGTAGGGTTATAATTTTTTAAGCATGGTAGTAACTACGATGAAATTAACTTGCTTGAAAGCTGAAATTTATTTGGTTTATTTTTTTTCCTCCTCCTGGTTTATTTCCAGCAGGTTTTGTGATTGGTTCTACTTCTTTTGTCCCACTGAACAATTATCTATTCAAGGCAGTGAAGGTCTCCAGTTTTAAATGCAGTCAGAGTTTGTCTGTGACAGGCCACATGGTGATGGTGATGCATGCGAAGGAGGGAAATCAGACTGACTTTTGGAAACCAGTTTAAATTCTGTTGTGTTTCAGGTTCTTTTCTTCCCCCACTTCCTAAGCTGTGCTTCACTTGTAGAATTACCGCTTTAAGGAGTACTGATTAATGTTGAAGAAAGTGTTTCATCAAAACATCAATGTTTACAGCTAGCAGATATCTGCTAATTTGACATCTGTGCCCATGGACTTCGGAGTTTTAAGCTGGATCTGTGATTGTTACTCAGTTTTTGGTGCTTCAACTCTGGAAGGGATGCATAGGGATGAAGAAAAAGCAATAAAAAGCAACTAATAGAATGTAGACTTTTGCTGCCTTTAGTTCTGATGTAAGTTTATGCGGAACAGTGACAGGACAGATAAGATCCACATAATTATTTGTAATACTGTGTTAACAGAAGGTTACTAATTTCAGGTAACTGGAGAGAAAGGCTTTGAAATGTTAGATGGATATTAAATAATGTCAACAGCAATTAAACTTACTAACTTCTGCTAATGAGCTCCATTTCAGTTGAGCAGTTGCACAGAATCTAATAAATGCTGTGTTTTTTAGCAGTGTGGTTGCTAAACTTAGTTTTGTCAACAGGATTTTTTCATACAGAATTAAGTGAAAAGATGTGAAATTTCTTTTTAATATTAGAGGTATATAACATGTTGGTTTACATTCTTTTTACAGATCCACTAACTTCACCAAATTCATCCTTGTTTAATGACTTTGCTGCCCTCAGCGTCTCTCAAAGGAGGAAGGTAGGCAACAACTGAATTTTAAGTAGCATATGAGTTGACAGGGAAGAAGATCTGGAATAACTTGAAATGCTAGGTGAAATAAGGATGATTCTTCTGATGTTACTAGATTAATTTTACTATGTCGCTGCTGATATAAATAAGATTTTACTACTTAATTTTTGCTACACCAGATCAGACTGCTGCTAATAAGAAATATTCCAAGCACTTGTAAACTGAAGTTTATAAGAATGCGTTGAATATGAAAATTAGGACATAGCCCATTTAATTTGAAAACAAATTATTTTTATTGTACTAAGGCACAAGGCAAGTCACCTGCAAGCCTTCATGGCAACAAGTTCTGAATACATTAAGAATCATTCCCCCACTTATTTATACATAGTGTGAAAATAATTCTTACAATTTGAAATGCACTTAGTTTGAAAGACACCGTTATTGGGAAGCTAGAGTTTGGGGTTTTTTTTTTCCTTCTAATCGGTACTGAGAAATCTTTCTTTTGCTGAGGGCTAGACAGCTTCCTTAAACACCTTTGACCTGCCAACATAGGTTGTGGTGTTTTCCAATTAGACACTTATGGATGCGGTGGCTGGAATAAGAGACAGAAGTTTGGTTACACCAGAGTTCCTTCTCGTTTTTGTGAACTGTGGCTTATCAAAAAAGACATTATCTTTTCCCAGCCAGTTACCAAATTTTACTTTCACTGATATCTTTCATGTTTTACTACTTTTCTTATTAGCCCCATGTCCTGAACTTTCTTGTAGTGGATAATACAATGTCTTGAAAGCACGCTACATCAGCATGCTTGTGACTTTTCATAGAGCTTCCTTTGTAGTTTGGCAATTGGGAGCTCTGTATCATTCCTGCAGGTGAAGATTGAGCTTAAAGATAATTACTATAGTTGCCCCATCAGACTAATGTTCCTTGAAATTAAACGCTGTTGTAGAATGTTAACTTCCAGATATTATGATGTATCCAAACTACACGGAATCTCTGAATTGCCCTTTTCCTTAATGTCAGAATAGTCCGCTGGAAAGTTGGATGTAAACAACTATAAATGTGTTGTTTATCCACTTACTGAGGATAGTGAGAGTTAAAATAAACATGCATTCCTTTTTGACATACACATGCACATACATACATATGTATATGTGAGTGTGCTTATGTATATAAACCACATGCACCAAAGAAAATGAATTATCATACAGAAGTATTTCCAGAGTGACCACTGCCTCTAATACTAAAAATTACTTCAAAGTTAATGAAACAGTACAAACGGGAAACAAACCAATTCATGTTTGAGCGTAAAGCTCAAACAACTCAAAACTCAAATAGTAATGTAGAGTTTTTTCTGAAGTGGTCCTTTTTCCCCACAAAAAAAATCAGCAAATTAAGCTACTAACTGCTAAAATAATATCAAGAGAGAGATTTATCTGTGAAACCGATTTGGATTGTTTCCAATTAATATTTCAGACATAACTGGCATTAATTGAAAGAGGTTTGTGTTTTGCTATGCATATTAATAATTTACCATTTATTATGACTGCTGTTTTGTAACGTATGTTTGTATAAAAGGTTGTTAAATAATACTAGTAGTGGGGAAGTTTTCATCTAATATTACTTGAGCTGTCTAAAATCTAGGCATCAAGGCTCCCTCTATAGTCAGTAGAGAGAGATGAGCAGCTTAAAGGAACATTCCGCTCACATCGAGAGAAGTATTTGGGAAAAGACTAGATATCAGTGACTGTTTTAAGTGAACAAAAATTGAAGGCTAAAGTTATGAGAAATCAGTCATGCTTGTGTGACTGAGTTTTGGTACCAGACAATACATTGCAAATAGTCCTGGATGTAGTATCTTCATATTTTTAGTATTTTTTGAGTACAGTATTCAAGTGATCACAATTAAATGATTTCCTCAGAAGCACTAAATGCTTGAGTGCCAGGTATTTAAAAACTGGTGTGATTTCCTCCCACCCCTGTAACTGGGGTTTATTTAGAGCTTGAGCAATGTGATTTATCAAGCCAGCGCTAGACGCCTGCTGTAACAGAAGATAGGTAGCCTTCTAGAAGTGCGTGCTTCTGTTCATTGACTCTAAAGGGAGCCTTGGTGACTTGCTCAAATGTAGGTCTTTACAACATCTACTATTTGAAAAAAAAAATTTCAATTTTCTTGCTAAGAGCCCAGAGCTAAGGTTTTGTTTGTTCTGAACTAGCTGGCAAAACCAGCATTTCCTTCGTTTATCACTGACTTGGAGGACAGATATAATACAGTCTTGGTAAGTGAATAAAGAGCAATTACTTTCCTTTATAAATTAAAATAGTGATATTTTAAATATTTAGAACTATTTAAATACTTGCAACTATGTGAAAACTGCTTGTTTGTATTGTGTAGAACTGTGAATAGTTTCTGTAAAAGCATTAATACCTAGCTGTGTCAAGCAAGAAAGTTAAGTTTATTAATCTTTATTGTCTCTGGATATTGCTGATGATGTTATCCTGGCAGCCCTTTAACAATGGGTAAGCCATATGGATGTACATATTTGATATCAATAAAGTATTAAAGACAAGGCTTGATGATTGTAATTCTGAATATACTTGCTTTTTAATTAGACATCATTTTGAAACTAGTTAGTGTGACCAGGCTATTTAAATTGCTTATGATTACTTTGATTTTTAAAGACATTCTACTTCTTGTTTAAAAAGTAAACGTAGTCCTTGAATTTTTATGAACATTCTCGAGGTTATTTTTTCTGTTTAGAAATTATTAAACTGCATTTCAATTTTAGATTTCAGGAAAGCTAAGATTACTATTTAAAGACATTTTTATAGGATACTTAAAATGAAATCAAAGGAGCTAAGTATTTCTGTAGATGGAGCCTTGGTGGAGGTTCTGTCAACTGTAAAACCTTCTGGATTTACTGTCCGGTTGTTGTAACTCCACATGCAGTAAGACAAGCAACCTTAAAGTGAATTTCCTATAAGAGATTTTCAGGTAAGTATTAATCTACAATGCACAAATAGGATTTATGAAGCATGGAACAAAAGCTAGAGTTAGTAATAGACTAACCCTCTTTCCTGAGAATAATGATGTCACACTTATTTCATTTTTTCTTCTAAATACATGTTATGCTTGTTAAAAATAGGGTGGCATTCTGAACTTGAACTTCTTGGGTGTTTTCCCTAAATTGGCTTTCGCCGTTATCTAGAAAAATGCTCCTCTCTAAACCCTGAAATGATCTGGCTGGAAAACTCCTTGCATTCATTTTGGTGGTTCTGGTAAACAGTTAATAAAAATGTGTGCAACATAACTAATCAGAATCTGTTGCCAAGGGAATGACAGTTTAATGCACTAAAAAGAAAATATGTGATGAAACTTTTATTTAAATTTGTTCTGAGACTGTTACCACCAATCCAGGCTAAAGGGTCCCCCTACTTGTCACTGGTCAGCCTTACAGGGTAGTGGAAAGCATTGCTTTTACATTTTACCTTTTTTTTCATACCTTCAATCCTCATGAAAACTGAACTCTTCTGAAAAGTTCCTAACATCGGTTTATTTCCATTTCATTTTTCAATTGTTCAGTCATACCTAGAGGAGAGCTGTTAAGGTGAAAACCACTGTTAATCCACAGGCTGCAAGGAGTGAACCAACTGCTGTAGTGAATGATTTTCAATACAATTTTAATGCTGTTTCATGTGTATTTTGAAGAATTTTTTTTTTTTTTNCTTCCATTGGGTTTAGGTGAGTAAAAGCCAGGACTAAAAGACTCTAAACCAGACTAGAATGGAATGTTTAATGCTCTCTATGGAGATCTACAGCAAGTGAGACTGGGCAGCAGACTTCTTTAATTCCTGTATGTTGGTCAGCAGTAATAAACGTGCAGAGAAAATGATATTGAAACAAAAGACTCCCTGTAAGCCTAGTCATCACAAACGCAAGCTTTTTAATGAGGACAAGGAGAGCTTCCCCTCTCACGTTAAAAGAAAACAATAATGCTAACTTCAGGTCCTGTGGAAACCAAATTCTTAAGACCTAAACTATTGCTAGATTATTTTTGAGTGTCCTGTCCTCCATCTAATTTTGTTACCTGTTAGGAAGCTATATTTCTCTCCAGCTTCCCATCTCCAGCTCTGTCTTGACACCTCTGATACCTGATCTTTATATCCCTCAGTGGTGTTCATTGCAAAGCCATGAGTGCAGTATTTGGTCTTGCTATATTTACCTTTAATAAAAACGTACCGAGACAGTTGTTTCGTGTTTCACAACCTCCCGAATACCATCTCAGAAGCATGAATCTTGTTCTGAGAAGTTGGGAGGGAGTTTCCAAACATCCTGTCATGTCACTGTTGTAAACTGCAGAATTATGACTGCACAGACTTTATAACGTACCTGGGCTAAATTTATATTTCAAACCTGAATTTTTCCTTCTGGGATTACACACCCCTACAGCAATAATAAAATATTACAGTTTATAAGTGATGCAAAAAAAGTTGTTGCGGGAATATAGAAAGACAAATTTTGCTTCCAGAAAAAACTAATAAATGTTTGCAGGTAGTATGAAGTTTACCTCGTTCTAAAACGTGCTTTAAGGGTATGATATCATCTAACCTCTTTTATGTTTTTCTTTTGGAATAGTTTGTTATTGGAGTTGTTCCTTGGTTGTATGCTCTTCTGTCTTAGTAATTACTGCGTAGTATGTTATTTTTCATTTTTAAGTGTGATGTGAGAGAATATATTATTCACATTCATTCTTGTGTATGGATTAGTGATCATTGTGTTATATAAGAAATAAAATTAAAACATTTCCTTTTGGAAATATGTAGCATTTTTACATTGATGAGGAGTCGTCATATTTTTGTTGCCTCATCCTATTGTGTATTTGAAGGAAAAGAGAGGAATAAGATGACTGCATAACGCAGCACTTACCATAGCATTGTATTTAAAAGACCTTTGCTTGTTCTGGTTTTGTATCCAAGCAGGTCAGATATATGTTATGACTTAGACATCTACAATTTGAAATGTTACCCTCACTCCCCATTTTTAAAGCGTAAGTTTTTAGTTAGCCACCTAGACTTTGTCAGGTGCTGAAGTAGTTAACTACAAATGTAACTTATTTGTGCAAGATGCTTTTGCTTATCTTTAACAAGCTGTATTTGGTTCTTCCTATGCCAACGTGCATGTAGTCTTTAAGAGTGATTTTGCAGTAAGATAATGGAAAGGTATTTTTTTTAAAATTTGTACACACAGTTGTTGAATAAATATTTGTAAACATACAAATCTTTAAAGCAGCTATTTTTGAGAAATCATGCCTTTTTTGAGAAATCATATGCTTAGTAAAGACCAGACTAAAAGTTGCATCAGTATTTAGTCCTCTTTTACCTATATTTTTAGGTCTTAACTGCATCATTTTTCCACTATTTTTGCAAGTAATATAAAAACTTCTGGCCTATTAGAAAAGAGATCTTTAAGCATTAAATAAACCCCTGTGGTTTGCTCACTGTGTGCTCCTTTAGCAATGGAGTTTTTGAAAATACGTCTTGGGGTGGTGGTACTCTGACTACTACACAGTTAGAACTATCTGCTCTAGTGATGGTGGGAAAAGCCTGCTTTTCCACCAGCATATTTCAATTTAGCAGGTGGTTATTAGTTTCTTAGTAAGGAACTTTGCCAGTATAACTACATCCATGCTAGGTTTTAGCTGTTGTGGTAATTCATACTTCATCCAACCTAGCTAGGCTGCAAAATTGGTGAGAAAAGATTTGACCTAAAGGTAAGTCAGTTTTCTTTGGCTCCTTCTGAACTCTTCAGGGTTTTCATGTTTTCAGCATAAATACTCATGAAATACACTGTTCAGTATGTACACCTGAAAAGTTTTCCTTAGCTTGGAGTTAAAATACATGATGTAATGCTTGATCTGTTGCAGCTTTCTCTCTAAAATTTGATTGAACCAAGAATGTGTTGGGTTTTTTTTTAGTGGTCAAATATGTTGCTGTGGAATAAAATCTATTTCCATGCCAAATTGCACATTTTAGTTTTCTTTGGGTAGGAGACTTTTTTGTTTGTCTCTGATACTTTTCAACTAGTAAGAGTTTTATCCCCAGCCAAACCCAGTGTTTCATGAACAGTTTAAAAAAAGTGTTCCAGATGGAAGGGGGCTAGTTTGTAAGTGTGTGTAATCTTGATGTATGACATGATAAACTTTAAAATTATAAACATATGGACATTATAAATGTTAGCATACTCTTCCTTTTTTCATAAAAAGGAAAAAAAAAACCACCACCCAACAACAAACACCAACCAATCAAACACACACTTAATTATTTTTAACCCGTTGACCAGGCTCCTATCCCATTTTTTTGTGGATATTAAAGTAAAAAAAAAAAAAAAGGTGATTCCAGCCTTCAGAAGTTGAGGTACAGGAAACAAGTATCCTCTGCCTCTCTACCAGTTAGAGGTTGTAATGAAAGAGGAAGAGGAGAGAGTATCTTGGTTAGTAAGAAACCCAAACCATGTGAAGGGCTTTGTAGCTCTATTGGCCACAAAGCTTAAAAAGTAACGACAAGACAACTTCTCTTTTTCATGTTACCAGCTTGCAAATCTGTTAGGATACTCATGATGACTATACCTAGTGTTCAGGTGTAACACCTTGTAGAATTTAGTACTAGGTCTAGTTACGCAGTTGTATTCACCATTAAGATGCTTCTTAGCTGATTGTGCCTGTGTAGGGATTCTGCCCGAACCGTCATGGTTTTCCTCAATAACATATTGAGGTTTGTATCTGTAGCTGGGTGTTTCAAGTACTGTCTTATTCCAGATAATTGGTTGTGGCTGTTGGGGGAAAACAGCAATGACGACACCAATGTCTTGTAGTTAGCTTTTGGTTTTCAGGACTTAATACAACAAAAGTTGTTTCTTTTTCAGTAGACAAGCACCCTAGATGACTGTTTAACCTCTTTTTCTAATGGTCTCTTTGCCACTAACTTCTGTTAAAAAACTGAAGTCTTACAAAACAAGACAATGTTGAAATTTAAAATTGCATATATTGCTTAATTTTGTTATAAGTAGTACAGAAAATATGTACCTGATCTTTCCTGTCTGACAGTGTAATATTTATTTTTAACTGTCTGTACATGCAGATATAGTCAACTCACTGTACAACAGATGAGCCCTAGCTAATGCTACTGTGATAGCTTTTAGCTATGGTAATTTAAGGTAACGCTGCTTAATTTAGCCTGTAATGGGAAAGGCTTAAGATCACTTGTATTTGCTTTAGTAGTATATGCACATAGACAGCATTACTGTAGCTGAGATTTTTCACAATATTTGAAAACACAGTAGCCTGCTCGTGTGTTTGTACACCAAAGTTAATTGTACGGTTTTTGGTACGGAGAATATCTTGTAAATATAAAATTCAAAGCCCACCAGAGTAAGTGCATTTTAAGGAACAGAAATGTAATTTGGGTCATGAATGATCCTGACAAAATCCAATTGCAGATCTTCAGTGGAATAAAACTTTGGAATTGTGTAGTTTGATTTGCCAGCTTATCCATACAAATTGTGACATGCAAATTATTAGACAGGAGGGGGCTTTACAGTTTGAATCTATGTAAACCTTTTTGTTGTTTAGATTTATTTCTCTAGGATAGTCTCATAACGTCTTACACCGGTGGCATGTCCAACCCTGAATTGGAAAGAGGCAGTGTGGCATTGCCCACTGTCCGTGAAACAGGAGGAACCAGGGGCAAAGGTGCTGTTACAGGAAATAGTAGGAAGAAAATAGACTTGCTAAACATGTTCCCAAACTTCTTGTTGAATGCATGGGAAGCAAGTAATTAAACCGACTTGAGGAATATTTTCTAGTGTGGGATGATTAAGTTACTTATCTGTAGTAGTGTTCTGATGTGAAGATGCTACTCGGGAAGGACCTTCTAGGTTTTTAGAGTGGATTTCTTTTGTTGAAGTGTAATGTTTCTCAGACTTCGGGGGGTTTATCTTTCCTATCCTAACACCTTCCCTCTAATCATGCCAACCAATAGCTTCCTATCGTTAATTGCTGGCAGCAGCTTGGTTCTACAGGGCAAGGGTTATAATTATTAGCTATGGTTGAAAATGCTTACCCTTCTTACCCTGGGGAGCCAAGCTGTTGCTAGCAATTAAAGGTAGTTAGCTGTTCCCTACCTCATGTAAACATTTGCAGCCAGTAATTGCTGCTGCTTCTCACTTCTTTGCCCAGGAGGAACTGAACTCTTCCAGTAATCCTTTATAATAATTTGGTTTTGTTTGTTGTTTGTTTTTTTTTACTTAATTTTAATTATTTTAGTTTAACCTTATTTTTCCATTCAAAAATAATTGTGATAATTGATGCTTATAAATACTTAAAGGGTGGGTGTCAGGAGGATGGGGCCAGGCTCTTTTCCATGGTGCCCAGCGACAGGACAAGAGGTAATGGGCACAAACTCAAACATAGGAAGTTCCACCTAAACATGAGGAGGAACCTCTTTACCCTGAGGGTGGCAGAGCACTGGCACAGGCTGCCCAGAGAGGTGGTGGAGTCTCCGTCTCTGGAGACATTCAAAACCCGCCTGGACGCGTTCCTGTGCAACCTGCTCTGGGTGACCCTGCTCTGGCAGGGGGGTTGGACTAGATGATCTCCAGAGGTCCCTTCCAACCCCTACCATTCTGTGATGTTTTTGACCTTTCGCAACTCATTTGGAACTTGTAACCATATTTGGAGTTGCAACCTAGTTTGAGAAATACTCACTAAAGTATATAAATGCTTTAGCCACCATCCCCACCCCCCAAAAAAAAGAAAAAAGAAAAGAAAAAAATTCTGTATATTGAACTATCCTTTTATCTGTATGGCTGAACAGGTTTTTTGTACCTCGCAGAAAGACTTTAGAGAAGGCAAAAATTCAATTACTTCCATAATCATCCAAGAGAAATTGTCCCTATGCCGAGAAGTTGAGTTTGTTTGTCCAGAGTGTCATGTCTCTGTGTTTTAGGTAGATGTATTAGTTTAGTTCAGAATTGACCAGTAGTTGATGAGTTCTTGCTTGTTTCAAGATGCACTATTCTGTCTTTGTTGCTTTATTTGTGGCTCTGTGTAGAGGGCAGGGATGTATCAAAGTTGATATGCTTACTTAAACAGCTCAATCTAGTTGATCTTTCCTTTCTATTGACTCTTCTTTTGGCAGACGCTTTTTTCTGTGTTTTCTGGTCTCCTGTAAACTCAAATTGGATTTCTGAATCAGATGCCATTTTCCTCATTGAAAACAAGTGTAATTTAGAACGATTTTCATGCAAATAGACTGAAATTGATTTCCAAACGTTAATATTTTATATTTCATCTTCTGTTGTCTGTCTGAACAATGATATCCTGGCCTAGTAATCCTCTGATGATATTTTATAGTAGATAATGACTACTATAGTAGTAGTCTCACCCTTTTTTTAGTTTAATTTTTTCATACTGGTATATATTTTTCATACTGGTATATCATTTTCATAATGATATTTTATAGTAGATAATAACTACTATAGTAGTAGTCTCACCCTTTTTTTAGTTTAATTTTTTCATACTGGTAGACCCAGAACTACTGGTATATAAACTCATATTGTCTCTATGTTGCTTTATGGCATAGAATGGACCATTCTTTGCCCTCCCTGACCCCCCAGTGTATGGTCCTTTGTAAAGCCTAAAATATGGTTTCATTCTGTTGCCTGATATCTGAATCCCATTGTAACTGAAATAGCCTCCCTCCATGTTGGCTCAGTTCCTCTTTTGTTTTGGTTCTCCTTTTCAAAATATTTATTATTATAAACCCACCTTTTATTATGGAGGATTAAAAGTACTCTTTATGAATAGGAGTGTGTTTGGACACTGGGTTGTAGTCCAGTAGACTGGGCCTCTGTACTTGGTACAACGTGGAGGGAGATGGGCAAGCTGCCAGGGAAACAGTTACTCTTCATTACGTTGTTATTTCCAATAGCCAGGCTAAGAAAAACACATACTGCATTCAAACCCTGCCCTAAAGTCCAATATTATTTGAATGTCTGGCTTCTCAGACCTTACAGCTTTGCAGTTCATGATATTAGTAGTACTTATGAATTACTAAGATGGTATGTTGCCCAATAGTTAAGTGATTCTCTCAATAAACAACCAGTGTTTAGATTTATTGTGATCAAGTTTGCATTTGAACTATAGGAGGGCTTTCCTACCCATCACAGAATTTACCAAATTTCTAATTAGTATGGCAAAATTCAGTCTTGCTTATTGTTGTTAAAGTTGGTTAACTTCATGAACTTTATTGCCTTTGTAGTTCATAGTCAGTGTTGGTATCCTTGGGGGCTTTTTGTTGTTCTGTTTTGGATTTTTTTTGGGGGGGCAAATGAGGTACTGGTGACTTCACTCAGTTTTAATTCTTTCCAAAACCTTCAGCCTAAAAGTTTTAAGGGAAGTAGAGGAGGGAATCTGTTTGGGTTTTGGTTTTGCAGACATTTTATGGTAGTTTTGTCCTGTGTCTTACAAATTGTGCGTGTGTGTGTGTAATCTTCTCCAATTAGATTCTCACCTTGTTTCTTGAGGAACAATATTTAAAATGCATATCAAGGTACACATTGCTAAGATTTCTAAGGTGCCAGATGAAGTAAATATATGAATAAAGGTAAGTTAAGCTTTGATTACTCAAAAATTGGTCTATATCCAGATGATGATAGTTGCATTTTCACATCAAAAAAACCCAACAACAGCACAACAAAAGAAAAATAGACCAACCCCTCCAAATTGGTCCAATTGTTGATATAATCAGTATAAAAGGACCTGGTCTAAATATGCATAGATGCTGAAATATTTCTTTTGGTGGTATTTACTATCTATGTAGTTACACACAGGTTTGAAAGCATAGAGAAATCTGGAGAACTTCTGTACTTCACCTGTTTGAAAGTCTTTAACAGTTGGTTTGTTTCTTTTGTTTTTTACAGTGTACTTTTCGGATTTAATGTTCATATCGTGCTTTATAAATAGTTTCATTCGTAGAGAACATTGCCGATGTAATAGAAATGTCACCCTTACTGAGGTGCAAGTACCTCCTGCATGTTCACTTCCTCAAGTGTGTTTTGTTTTCTCAAGTTTAAGTCAGTTTCCAATGCATTTATGGTGGTAGTTCTTGTCTGTTTTCACTTAAGACAGTAGCTGAAGTTAGTCTTTTGAATATTAACTTGAGCAGAAATGTTTTTGTCATTTAGTTCTCCTGCAATTGGCTACTCAGTTCTACGTGATTTTTAAAAGCAAGTCTTCAGGAGATGAGTCTTGGCAAATTTGAATTTAAAAAGAAGCATACAAAAGCCAAGGGTAATTTCTTGTTAATCCAAGGGAACTGTTCATTATTATGAAGTGGTTGAAGGTATCTGTTTGAGAAATATGGCTTTTTTTTTTTAAATAATTTTTACAGATTTCCCCAATTGATACTCATATTTCAGTGGCTGACTTGTGATGGACATTTTTTGCTTACAAATAATTAGTAGTCCCTGAAGTTTATTTTCTTTAAAAGTATTGTTTATTATAACCAAATAGTCAGGATTGAAAGGAAACAGTCTCAGATAAATTTTACTTGCAAATTGTTTCCTATTCCACCAATCCAGAAATTATATTGCAATGTAATACCTATTTTAGTGTAGCTTTAGATGAGGGTTGTTAGGAGTGGCCTGGTTTCTCTCCTTCTTTTTCGTAGCCCAGGAAGTATCGACTGGGGATGCTGGATGAGAGGATAGTTCCGGTGGGATCAAAAGCAAGAAAATCAAAGAACCCTATCGGCTGTCTGGCTGACAGGTGTAAAACAGGAGTACCCATCAATATGGTTTGGTGGAACAGAGTCACAGAAAACAATTTACAGGTAAAATTATTTTTTACTAGTCACTTTTTCAGTATTTTGGATGCTTTATTTTAAATTTTGGAAAATGTTAGAAGCAGTTACTCCAAGTATGGGTTGAGATCAGGTCAAATATTTCACAAAGTAGGCATAGTGGCCCTCCAGAAGGTTGGCTCAGAGATGTTTTATTCTCTTCATCCACCACTATGCTATGTACTTTGCTTGATTATGTTATAATCTGTGGAGGAGGAGCAAAAGTAGTCATTAAATGTGTTCTAAAAGCAAACAAACACAACCTTTTATTTTAATTTTCATGTGAGGAAGGTTTCTACCGGTAAAATTAGTCATCTTTGTTAAAATGATTGACAATTAATGGAAATTCCCTTAGTACAGAATTTGAGGATGTAACCACCATGATCAGAAAGTGTAAATCCTTAATTTTATGTTGGGATAACTTATATTTCTCAACTTGTTTGTTAAACTTTATTGTTACTTTACTTTATTCCTGAATTTTCTTCAGCTCCTTAACAGACAAGAAGTACAGCTGGATTCGAGCATCTCTGTACAGAAGTAGCAGGTTATCTTTGGGATGATAATGAAGGATGATTCTAGGCTGGAAGGAACCTGCTTGATGTCCCTTAAGATGGGGTTTAGATGGACATTTTTATAATGGTCATAACTGCGTAACTGCTCCTATTACTGTTTTGCACTTGTGTGGTGCTTTTGGTTCTTCCGAGACCATTACTTTATTCTTTCTTTGAGGGTTATGTTCTTTTTGATGTCTTCTGAGTGAGCGAAATGGGTGAATTGGCAATAGACTTATAACTAGAATTTGTGGCACCTTAAGAGTTTCTTTCCATTTCCTAAATTTCTGCCATGTAAGGGCCAACATGAAGGTCATACCAGAGCCTTTCTATACCAATACTAGTGCTGCATTACTTGGTTTGACATCTTTGCGTGACTGAAATTAGGAGTCACAGGCAGCGTGATGCAGGCAAACCGATGCTACGTTGCATAGGGGAGTTTGTGCTTAAGTCTGTCTTGTCCGTTTTGCTGCAGGGGAAGGAGCAAAGCCACTGGGGTGGTAAAGATGAAGCATAAAGGAAACGTTGGTAGAAGGACCATTGGTTGGAACCAGTGAAGCACTACTTTTCTCAGGGGAGAGAAGACTGATATATTGAATTTATCATGTGTGTCTAATGGGAGTGCAAACCTTAATTAGTAGGCAGTTGTTTTGAGAAGAGAGAAACAGAAAATTGGTCTTCAAATTTCATGTGGATGTTAAAGGGCAGGAAAAGCCCCGCTTATACTCATGTCCTCCATTGTCTTCTCAGTGTTGCAGCAAGGTTTGTCATTGATCTAATCCACTTAGAGTAGAGCAGAAGAACTTAACGTTTCTGGAGTCTGGAGAGCTAGTAGTCTGAGAGTGGAGCTTCTGGCCAGGAGCAATTGTCTTTTCAGTACCTGTGCCCTCCAAAGTTGCGTTGAATGTGGCAATGAAAGCTCAAGGTCACCTCAAGGTTAGTGGCAATAACTTGGTATTGGCTGCAGAGCATGTGGCTGTTGAAAGGTGCAATTCCAAGCTCCTTTATTGTGCCAGAATCCCAGCTACATAACTGACTTAAACTGTGTACAGCATAAGATTTTGTATTATATGATGCAATTACATAGCTTCCCATGGGGACGTGGAACTTTAGAAAAGCATGTATATCTGTTGGAAATAAGAACAAAGGATGTTCCAGCCATGGGAAACAGGAGAAGAAGGGGGAGAGATTGCGGAGGACAGTGGAGTCTGGCAAGAGTCAATGGGGAAAGGTGTAAAAACAAGCTGCAGAGGAGATTATGGGGATATATGAAGTTCTACATAGATGAGAAGGTGAATTTTATCTTGATATTTTCATTCTCATCATTGTAAATCTTTGTATTCTAGTGTGAACGTTTTTTAAACTAGAACTAAAACAAAGCTCAAACTGCTAAAAATTGGAAATTTTAATTATAAAAGCACAAAAAATGGCTGGAGAAGTTTGGTACTTGAAACTACTCAAAACCGGGTAGTTTCATGCTGAGATTTCAGATTGACCTTGTTTTTCTACTACTTCAGTATGGATATAATCCACAGATAGCAAAGCTGTTTAGAGGTACTTGCAGGTGTAAATAGAGATTATGCAAACTAAATTTTGGCTGATGGTGAGTGCTAAGCAATAAGTAGAAAGATTAAATTTTGATGGAGGCACATCTGTTTGACAGTATCTTTTTTTTCCATTTATGCTTGAAGATGAGAAAGCAGAATTACATCTCAAAATTGCTGAGGGCCTGCAGTGTTGAACGCTCATGTGTCTATTTGAATCTCCACTCTTCCAAACGTATGGTTTAAGATGTGTGAATATGCTATTTCATGGTGCTATGTTTAGAGATTTTTTTTCCAAGAAGTGGCTGTTTTAAAAAGTAGTTTACAACATGCAATGTAGAACAGTATATATGTTTCTCAGGCGTGGCTATGAATTTATAATCCAGATCTACTTACTTTAAATACTGTGTTACACTTACATGATTAAAAGTGGAGTCCACAGAGTGAAGTGTGTTGTTGGTTGTGCATTGAAATAGAAAAAGAAACAAATCAGAAGTTTGTTCTTCAGCAACATGTCCTACCCTATGTTAGGAAATATCCTGAGCTACTACACCACTGCATGAAACATATTACAATAGCAAGTGGCAATTCTGCTTAAAATAGTAGGGATACGTTTTTTCTTATACAGATCAGTTCTTAAGCACCATGACTAACTGATTTTTTGTTTTGTTTCTTGAACAAAAAAAAGCCCCAACATATGAATGATTTTTTCAAATATTTTGTATCAAGAACATGGACTTTCCAAACTTTATAGTTTTTACAGTACTTTGAAGTATTTTTTTAGAGAAATTTGGAAATATTCTGAGTCTTTAAAAGTTTACTTTTTGGTGAGATCTACTTGTAAAAATGTAACAAAACTTTGCTAGTAGTTTTATTTGTCTGAGCTTGTGTTCTGGTTTAAAAAAAAAGAAGTCTTTAGCCAACAAAAATTACCCAGTTTTAATTAAATTGTCTCTAACTCTTCTAAAGGAGCAGTAGAGCAATATGGCGAATAATGTTGATGAATTTAAATTTATTAGAGCTTATTGTATGGGTGATGACTTGTCACAGTAATTGCAATAAAGAAGCATGGCGCACAAATTCCATAGTGGGAGGGAAAGAGACTTGCTTTGAAGCCCTTGGTGTGACCTCCAGTGTCTGGTGGGCTGTTCCAACGTCACAGAATGTGTCCTTCCCTGATGTCATAGTTAACAAGGAATCCTTCTGGGAGCAGAGGGATTGCAATGATGCTCTCTACATAAAGTGAAGCTCCTTGCACGGCACATCTATCTGTTTAAAAACAACAAAGAAACCCCCAAAACAAAAAAAAAAATAACCACACATAAAAAACAAGCAGCATTTTTATGTGGTTTTGGATTCCTAAGAGATGTTCTGAAAACTGTGCTGAAGATAGACTGGTAGAGGCCCCGCTTTATGGCATGGATTTAGTTTAGTGGTGGTTTTCTGTAACCATTACAAGATTATGCAATTTGGGATGTCGGAACAGATCAGCATGAATTTGAAGGTGAAGGAGAACATAAAAAATGAACAAAAAGGCTTGTATCCCGTTTGTAGCATGGTAAGTACACTAGCACATTCTTCCAAAATAAAATGAAATAGGGCTACTTTTTTCTTTAGGTAGCTGGCTTTGGTAGAATGTGGGACCAGGACTGATCTTATGAAGTAGCTTTACAGCCGCCACATCAGAGGTGGTGGCTCTGCCACTGCTGTGCAGCTTTGTTTTGTGTTGTGAGATGCTGAACTGGAAATGAGAGAGTGAAAAGGGTAGTTTCCAGTACTTCCCTGGGATCCCTGCATGACCTTCCAAGGGCTCTGTAACTTGTGCATCCCTGTGTTACCGTGTACGTTGTGGTGCTTTCAGGAGTTATTTATGAATGAATGTGGCAGTGGGGCCTTAGGAGTTTATCACTGAGGATCGTAGAGGAAAAAAAAAGCATATGTATTGAAACCAGTAGTTGGTGAAATGGGAATTTTCATCTTTTGGACTATGGAAATCTGTTGATGCGTGCAACTGCTCAACATACAGTAACGCTGCATGCTGCTGTGTGGTCCTTCCAGCGATGGTCTTCAAATATTAGTTTCTTCCTCTCCAAATTATATTTCCTTTTATATCTTTAAAAGCATAAAAGCCACCAGACAGATAAACTCTGTGCTGAATGGTGACACAAATGAGTTCTTTTATAGTCCTCCCCCCCCCCCTTTTTTTTTCCTCTTGTGGTTCCATCCTTACTAATTGCATCATGACTAAATTAAGCCTTCATTTAGACTGTATTTTATGTGCTTTGTAACATATTGCATTCTCTGATGTATGGAAGTATAGAAATAATTCTTATATGTGGAGCTGGATTGACTCAGTTTTATAGTCTGTCTTTGGAATTTTCTTTGCAAAACTGGCTGAAAAGAAGCTCTTCTCTCTTTGAGAGAGCACAGACATAAAGAATCTGAAAATAGGTATTTTGGTGAAATTTCTTCATGGAATCATTCTGGTAAGAATGCATGATGCAGGTATTCATTCAGGTAATGCCTAGGAAAGTTGTTTCCCTGCTTTAGTTTGATAGTATTTTTATGAATATCCTGGAAGAAGGGGGATGAGATTTAAACCGTCCAGGTTGCGAGGAAAAAGGAATGGTGGTAATTTTAGCAAATATTTGAGTTGGAAGCCACTTTAGGTGGGTTTCTAGAAAAATCTAACGTAGGTGACAAAGCTGTACTTCTTTCTGTTTAATGCTATTTGTTGAAAACATACTAATTAATGTTCTGAGAGTTGTTTTATGTGCCTTTTCATAGGACGTTTGCATCTGAAACTTAAAATACAGTCTTCATTTTTTGGGTAGCGGAGAGAGTGCTAGCAGGCTTTGTGCTTCTTGTTTGGGCTTTAGAAAGTGCATTTGCTGCTTTTCTTTTTAACATCACAATATTGCATGATTCATTACATGACCTCTAAGTATTGCATCTCCATTCTTTTCATTACTCCCTAGGTTTAACTGAAGTCTTCAGTTCCTATTTTCTCTACCTTTTTTTACCAATCCTGATTTACTCAGATTTCAAATTTTACCCTTGGTCCAATGTGAAGAAGTAACTATACTCTGAGATGAGAAATTAATGACTAATTAAGTGAAATTTGTTTTAAAGCTGTGCTTTTAGGAAATTTAAGAATTAAGAATGAAGAAAAGTTTTCATTAATTAGATATAGATTTTTTTTTTTAATTCTTACAAAAATTTAATTTTTTTTTAACTGAATCCCATTTTGGGAAGCCTGGTAGGATTCTAACAGAAAAACTGTAATAATACTCTATAGGATTTAAAGCATAGGCCCCCTTTTAGGCAGATTTTTCAAGCTTACCATTGACCCAAATGTAAAACTAACCCTAGAATTTATACTTTGTATGATGAGTTGCCAGAGTGAAAGTAGGATATTTTTCCAGACCAGGAACATAATTTTTGGAATCTTTGGCCATTAAGAATGTGGCTTCCTAATTTTGGCATATCTGCATTGTCATTGGTGCAGAATGTTATCTACAAATTTTGGAAAAAATAATGAAAATATTAGATATTGAAGGAATGGTATATCACTGTTAGTTCTTTATTTAGTCTATTCTAATCACTTACTGTAGTCTACATACTGTGAAAGCGTTTGAGATATATTTTGTATTATTTTCTTAAAAGCAAAATATATGTAGAAAATCAGTGTTTTACTTCAGATGAAAACTTGTATACTTTTGGAAGCGTTTTAAGGAGCAGCTTTACATAGAGGTAACGTCTTCAAACATGGCCAAGCTTCACATTTTCTGATGAAGTACTAAATATCTTTGACCACCAATAACTAAATTTTGTTGTACTAGTTTATAATTAGCTTATTCTGGCTGATGGCTGTGGAACATGGACATTTTTCTGTATTTGCAAAACAACTTGAATGTGGAAAGGTCTTTTAAAATTGGAAGCAAAATTTAAAGCACCTTTTTACCAGTAGGGAAAGTCTTGAGTTACAACTTTACATTTGTAACATCACAGAGAAATAAACCGACTTTTATAGTAAACACTCTAGCTGTGCAAAGCAAAGGTCTTTACTCACATAAAATGCTTTCATTGAAGTTATATAGGAACAACTCAGTCTTATCAGGCTTTGATTCTGATCCTGAACTGTGACACTAAAAAATGGAATGAAAACTGAATTTCCATCAGGCTTGACCCACTGCTGTTGATAATTCTATAGCATAAACCCAAACAGCTCTACCAGATTCCTCTGTCTCTTTCACGTGGATAAACTAAAGCTTCCACCAGATAAAGTGGAGTTCTTAAGCAGACTAATTTTAAAATGATGATGAATATTTAAGTAACTTTTAGAAACTGGTCTATGAACGCTTGCAGAATGCATTTAGAAATAAAAAGCAGCCCTGTTCTGCAGGCACTGATTGCAGCAGTTAGTGAAAGCGCTAGGAGAATGGTATGGATGGGATTTTGGGAATTCTCTCAGTTGCTTTAGGAAAGGCTGAGGTTATCTTCCAGAAGATGCCTGTCCTCTCATCTTGCATGCTTTAAATTTTTTTGCCATGCCCTGGCCTTGTCACCTACTTGACACAGTATTTAGGTGTGGTAGATCAGTGTATGTGTCATGGCTAGTTTTAGCAGTGGAAAAATGTGGTTCTCATGTAGTTCTTTGAAATTATGTGTTTTTAGTAAGATGCTACAAATTATGTCCCTTGCTCTCCCAGTTTTGTCTGATGATGACTTTTCATCTGTATCGCTGTTTGGACAAATTCTGCTCATCTCTTTACCACTGCTGCCTTTTTCTCCAATTTCAGTGCAGATTTTGCTGAATTGTTGCATGCCAGATTTTATCTAGAGAAACACAATTCTCTTAGTTACTCCTGTACCTAAAATTCAGAGAAGTCCAGAGCATTACCTTTTGATAATGCAGCTTACCATTTGTTTTGGTGCATTAGTGTATACCTTAGCAAGTTTTCATTAACTAAATGTCATTGAAGAGTTTTAAGATTCTTATGAACTTTTTACCCATGTAAATCTAAGTGGTTTACTTCACTAGTCTATGTATTTGGTGATAGCTGTTCTTTGAATATTCAGACATGTGCATATATAGAACCACCATCATAAAGTGGTTAGTGGCTAAAATTTACCGTGTGGTTAAAGGTGGAATGTTCTTGCTATTTGCTTTTAAACCTGAACATCCTCTTTAATTTTACAGCTTTTAGATTCCTTTTCTTTTTCCAGTGCTTTGGACACTAATACTCTGATATTTGTCTGAAGTAGTCAGTTAAAGATTATAATAACCAAATTAACACAAAAATACATTTCAAATACTTTTTTCACTATCTGAATTAGTGTTTGTAATCACAATTCTTTTCTAATTTGTCACTAACAACTTCTCTGATGCCACTTTATTCATATTCATAAAAATCAATATTGGTAATTTAATTAATCGTTGATACATTTGATCATTTTAAAACTGGAATAATTTTAAATCTGGATCCAATGGAAGTTGCTTAGAAAAAACATGGATTATTTTAACAGTATCCTTTGTCTATTGGGAGTTGTTACTGTCTTCTCTTTTGTTTAGACACTTTCGAGAGGGATTCTGGAGATTACTTAATAAACTTTGACAGTTAATAATTTTCAAGCTTTTCACTGTTGTAATTGGTTTTATTTCTTGGCTTAATTTCTTTTTTTCTTCCACTAATGTCTTTTGTATTTGGCTGTCCAGTATTAAGCGTTTTGGCTTTTGAGTTCTAATTAGGATTTTTTTTTCTAACCCTCCCTACCCCAAAACTGAAGAAACCCCCCACCTCAAAACTACAAACTCTGTGCGCAGATTTTAATAGAAATTAAAAGTTGGTTGTGTGATACATTTTATGTGCTAACAAATACTGAATGTTTGGTCACTCTGTTGCTCTTTCTTTCTGTAGTCCTAAATTAAACCTCACTCTTAAAGTTGCTACGTAAATGGAATAATTAAAACAGAAGTTAACTTTGCAAAAAAGGACCATATAGGCCTATTTGAAATAGAGGCAGGGATGACTTCTTTAGTAGGAATCATTTTTACTGCTTTAATTTGAAACTGCTACTTAGTTTGAGATGAAATTGCTAAAGTCACATAGAACAGTCTGTGCAGCAGTGGCGAGGCTTTCTCAGTGTCAAGTCTGTTCTCCAACTTTATAATGTAATGCTTATGGAAAGCCTTTTGCAAAGTGTTTGTATGAGCTCATACCTCAGCTGTTCATATAGAAAGCTTGCTAATGCTACTTCAGACGTAAGCTAGAAACATGTTTAAATTTGTTTGTGCAGACAGCTTCCAGTATCTGCAGTTCTTGTCAGCAAGCTGTCTGTAACTTAAAAATATCCCCTCTACTTGGTAGGCTTGCCTAGAAAGTATTTGCTACTAAATAGGCACTGTCCATCTCTTCCATTTCAAATAAACATTTAATTTACGTTTGTTTTTGAACAGACACCAAATCCTTCTGCAAGTGAGTTTATTCCTAAAGGAGGATCAACCTCCAGGCTGAGTAATGTATCCCAGTCAAGTATGTCTGCCTTCTCTCAAGCCTTGTTCTCTCACCCCTCCATGGGAAGTCCTGCTACTGCTGGGCTAGCACCAGGTAAGTTGAGAGTAATGATTTGCAGTACAGTTGCTTCTTTTAAATTAATGTCAAATGTAACCCTGTATAGTGATCAGGTTTATTGGGTGTAAATGTAGCCACTTCCTGCTTTAGCTCTTAAAATTAAGGCAGTCTTCAATCACATAAAAGTGCAGGAACTTGGGATTTATCTTCCAGTAGTGTGGAATAGTGCACTATGGAAACTGGGAAGTCTGTTCAGCCACAGCAGCACTGAAATTAACTCAGCCTAACTTTTACTCTGCCCTTTTTGGGGAAAAGGGGTCCTGAGTTATTACATACTGTGCTCTATGCAGTCCTTGCCAGAGCAGCACCTGCAGATGATTTAAACTACCCCTAGTCTAGAAATGCACTGCAGTCTACAATGAATATGTGCTTTAATTACCACACACTGATCTGCTCTTTTGATTTGTTTCTAGAATATGTAATGTAGAAGTAATTATTAACAAAGTTAGTGAGTATATATAAGGATGTAAAAATCTCAATGAGAACCAAAAAGTAGAAGGTAAGCTTATTCTAAAATAACTTGCCTTGCAAAGTAGTGTTGTTATTGTATCTGTCATGTGTAATCTCACTTTTAAGACATTAAAACTCTTAGTGAAATGTGTTCCATGCAGTCGTACAATTCTGAGTGGCAAGATTTATTTTTTTTCTTTACACATAAAAAGTTTAAGCTCTTCATGCATCTTTTGGACTTCTGATCTTAAAAAGTTAGCTTAATTATAATTTTTTTTTAATAAAATTAAATACTTTTTAAGATATAGCCATCAGCAGATCTGGATATTACACATTGCAGATCCTTTAGCAAGTTTCTGTATGTACTTAGATCTTCGGCAATCTCTTGCAATGGACAAGAAGCATTAGGTAGCTGCCAAAAGGCAGAGGGGCAAATATTGTAAATGTTTGGGGTTTTGAATGGGTATTGGCAATTACGATCTGGTAAACTGAACTTTAGTCTTTACAGATGCCAGGGGATAAATCTCAGTGTCAATGTGAAAGAAGGCAGTACTTGGGTCGCATGTTAGAACTATCGGAACAGGCTAGAAAAGCAATTGCTGCTTTTGCTGACCAAATGAACATGTTGCAGTACTGTGTCTGCTTCATACTATATTGTACTGTACAGTCTTATTGGAAAACTGTTGTGTTTATATGCCTCTCAGCCTTGTCACCTGGATTGAAAAGTGTATAAAGGAGTAAATAGAATACAGTAAAATGATCTACTTTTGGAAAGTGTCCAGTGGGATCTCAGAGGGATCCTTCACAGTCCAATTTCTTTACTATCTGTAAGTAATACTTGAAAGGATAAGTAACACTGTTGGTGAAAGAAGTACATACAACAACTTGAACTCCTAGAAATATAGATGCCAATGCTGAAAACTATCTAGGTCAAATACTATTGTTTATGGATGAGATGGATGGGGGAGTATTCACAGGCAAAGTTGGCTTGTTTCCCCGCTCTTCTAAAAAGAGAATATAGATCAGAGTTAGGGACCTGGGTTGGGTGCTCTTAATTTCTCTAGAAGCTTCTTTCTCTGTAGTGAGTGCAGAATTCTCTGACTCTAAATGTCCTGTGTAAGTAATACTCATAGACAATTATTTTTATTTAAATGGTTTAGCTGTCAATATAGTATACATCCACAAAACCTTCTGTTACTTCAAGGTGAGTTAGGAGGAGTTCTTTCTAAGCAATTAAGCTCTTAAATAAGAAAGCAGTATTTATTGTGGGGAAATGTCACTATTTAGGTCATACTGGATAACAGAATAAAAAAAGATATAAATAAGTTATGAAATTGCCATTATAAATTATTGTTGGGATCCGTTAGCTTTCAATAAATTAAAAAAAAATCAAATGAAACACACATAAAGAGATATAAGATTTTTCCTTTAATCAAAGATAAGTCTCTTTCCAGTTAAATGGTGCATATACTCCAGTAGAATAACTTTCATGGAATGTATGTAAGTTTTAAGCATTTGCATAAGATTAAGATTGCTTGTAGTAGCTTACAGAGGAAACTGGAGGAAATTAATATTTCATAAGAAATAAGGTAACGTTGTAGGAATTTGTTAAAAGTTCCATAGTTTAGTTCACCCATAACAAAGCAGGTAAATGATGAGAACGATCCTTTGGTTTCCCACTTGATGGAAAAAATTAAGTTCTCTTGCATCTTTAGTTTCTGAGATTTCCCTAAAGGTAGGTGTAAATCAAAACCACTTTTGACATCTAGTATTTCGTAGATAACTGTTTACAAAATTGATTGTCCCTGTAAAGGATTTGTTCTGCCTGTCTTATCAACAGTACTGGAAAAATATGACAACTGAAACCTAACATACTTTAATAGTAAATTTGTTGTAACCACATTTGACATATCCATTAGGGTGTAGTACGGAAGAAGGTTACTCCTACTTTTTTGTGTACTTATTTAGATAAGTGCCTTCTCGCATAATTTCAACACATGGTCAGTCTTCATCTCAGCAGCCTTTAATATAACATGAAAACATAGTAAGATAAAATGTGACCTAGACAAATAGCTGGAGAAGATTTTTGCTCCTTCTATTCCCTTTCGGCAAACAAATCCTGTTTATCATTTGTATGGGAAACTTAGTGAGTTGTTGACAATCTTCAAATAGTACTTTTGCTAACAAGCTTCTCTTAACCAGTTCTGTGTAGCCGTTTCAGAGTAATATTGCCATTAAAATATTCAACAAAGCATATGAAAAAAATTCATGAATGTCACTGAAGTGATAAGGCATCACTGCTGTGCTAAACTTGAGAGAAAACAGATGTATAGCCCCCAGCGGAGAAAATCTTTGTCTGGCGTGGGCTTGCTTAAGCTAGGTTATGGCTCCAGAGTGATGCCTTTGTCATTGATGGAAATGACAGCATGTTGCTGTTGCTTCTATATTTAGTCCAAGACAGGCTCTGAGCTTACGCAGAATGTAAGAGATCCCATTTCTGCTGCCAGACTGAACCTGCAGGCTTAGGAGCCAGGAATGTGAAGGTGATGTGCTTGTGCGCAGTTGACTCATCTCCATTCATGACAGGCTATGAGATTGTAATTCTCAGAGTTTATCGCCCCAGGAGGAAATGGAGCACTTTCAGCTGAGGTGGTTTGAGTGGCCTAAGAGCTTGTTCCGACCTCCCATATCAAGTATGGTGCAGCCATTCTGTGGAGGACGTTCCACAGGCGTTCCAGAACAATACAAGAAAGAAAGAAGGCAAAGAGACTGTAAAATTAGGGGGTTTTCCCCAGATAAAATTGAGGAGGAAGAACTGATGACTCTAGAGTTGTTTAGGGAATTAAGCAGATTTAATTAACTTGGAAATACACAGCTACAATGCTAATGACCTGATAGAAAGCTTATAATAAAAAGAAATATTTAATGAATTTAAGGATGCTGCTTTAAGTTAGTGAAATAGTCTGGTTTCATTATTTACTTTGATTTGTTTTTCCTCAAAATGTACCTAGTAGTCTAGAGTATCTCTAAAATACAGAACATTAAGGTTTTAAAATAAATGCTTAATTTTTGACCTTTGAATGTTACAAGCCATAGAGGCATAGGGATATGGTTGTAGGTGAGTTAATTTCTAGGGAAAACTTCTAGGTTCTTTAAAAGTACTCACGTTGTAGGCCAGCTGACTTGCATACACATGAACCTAATGAAATCCTGCTTTGCTAAGTTGTAACTGCTCATTGAATCAAAAAACCGTAGACACTGAGTCCCTAATGAAAGTTCATGCTTGATGCCCTTTCTTTAATCCTGTTTATCTGTATGAATTCTCACATTCAAAATGCAACCTAGCTTTTAATTCAAATATATTGCATGCTACAAAGCTTTATTAGAAGCGTTAATCTCATAAAATATCTTTGGGCACTGTCTCGAATGTCAAAGTCTGCCACTTCCCTTTCCTCAGTCACAGTGAAACTTCAAGAATAAAAAAAAAAAAAATGCAAGAAGTGGAAATATGACAATAGAGTTATGTAAATGTGATCTCCTTCTCTACCTAAAATGAGAATAGCAGGAGGAGCTCCGGGTATGTGTAGGTAGCCTGTACAGTCACTGTGAACGTTGTGAAAAGACCTTCAAATCCTGCAATCATTTCCATGTTGGTGTCATGCCATGACAGCTGCATACCATGACACGGGTTTTTAGATGTAAATAATTGTGAAGTGAAAGAAGCCCTTTCTCCTTGCAGTTTACCTTTCAAGATCGTATTTGACCTCTTCATGAAGGATATTAAAATCCACCGAGACAAAGAATGGAGAGCCACCTTTACTAGCAGAGAAGTCTCACAAGGGACAATTTAGAGCTGGCTTCTTTGTCTTAGTACTCCTGTTGGCATTTGAATTTTAATACAGGGGAATGCTCAACTCTCTCATAGGGAAAGCTTAAAATGAGAGCTCTCTCGTTATCGATCTCCTACCAGTGATCTTGACCCACAGCCCCTTTTATATACATTTATATAAATTTATAATAACATTTATATATAGAGAGAAATAAATCGTAAATACATTATTCAAACCCCATTTTTTTAGGCCTTTAAGTGGATAAGCATTTATAGAAACAGCTTGAAAACAGCTTGTCTAATTCTGTGAGAGATGGGTTCCATATTCACCACATTGTTACTATCATACGTTCAGTACCGTCTTTTTCCTTTGGTATGAGTATTATCCTCTAATGCTATTTTGTTGTGGTTAAATATTAACATTAGTAAGGTTTTGACCGATTGAAATACTAATGAAGTTGGTGAGATCTGCTTGAGTTTGTGCACCTGCATATTTGCTTCCCTAAGTACTTAGCTATGCATCAGTTTCACTGTATTAAAAGGCTTTTTCTTTTTTATGTGATATTGGAGTTTTAATAATGAATACTTATTTAGACTCTGCAGAATTTAATGCAAGTCTCAAAAGAATCTGTCACCTTCAATATTTGATGCCTCAGCCTATTGGTACCCACCTCAGCACTATCAGCAAATTTCTTGCAACTTGTAGTATGTTATTCTAGTAGTCTAAAACCAAACTGTAGTCAAACTTCTTTTATATCTTGAACTTACTATATATGCTGGCAAATGAGAAGCCTGTATGCTCAATGATTTTCATTGAGCTCTCAATGTCCTTCCAAAATCAGACCTAACTGAGACTGGAAGGAGGTTTGAAAGGATTTGTGTAACTCTGACCACCTTCCTTTGCTTTCAATCTTGTGTTAATGCTCCAGCGAAGACATGAAGGATTTATATTTGTAACTATCCTTTGGAAGGAATGTTTTTTTTTAAATAAATCTTCCAGTAGGAATTGTTTGAAATTGTATCAGTAAGCACCACTAGTGATAGATTTGATTTTTTTTTCTGAGAAACTTTCAGTAGAAAGTCGCAATAGAATTTTAGCGAGGTTGCAAGACATCACTTTCATTTTTAAGATAAGAATTACAATACATTGTGTCTTGAATGTACAGTTTTTATTTTAAAGTAGAGTTAATTTTTCATTAGTATATATGAAGGCTACTGGCTTTTTTTCCTAGTTCCTACAGTTGAATGTTTTATTGGGAAAAAAAAGGCTTCTTGAATCCAGTTATTTCTATCGGGGTGGAGCTTACATGCTTGAAAAGACTTCGGTCCATATTACATTTTATTGGAATAGAGTGAAAAAACCATGTCAATAACTTTCCCTAGATGAAGAGAATCCCTTGAACATCATAGACGCAAATTGTAGAAGCTGCTTGAGTTTTATGGCCATTTTAATTAGCAATCCTTCAAGTTTTAATAGTAATATGTTATTTCCTTTGAAATTGCTCTTTTCCCAGAGTGGATTAAGAATGCATTCATGTTTTAGTCTTTTGTTAAAAATGTAACCATTTATACAGTAGCTGTTGAAATATTTGTTACTCAGTCACTCAAGGCAACTCTTAATTGAAACTTATTTTATTTTGTAGCATAGACTGCTGCTATCACAATATGTAACATTTTATGGTCACACACTTGATTTGTAAAGATTTTTAGGAGACTAGTTATGTTTCCATTCAGAAGTACTTTAAAAATTAAATATTCAGAAGTGCCTACTATATAAGTCGCATTTTATTAAGTTAATATGGCAATCAGCAAGCAGTTATTCCACAATATTGCTTATCTCTAAGGTATGTGTACACCCATATGTATATGTATTGATATAAAGAAAAGTTCTGCCCCAAGAAAGTGCAGACTTTATATTTTTTTAATTTTTTATATTCTTATGTTTTATATTTTTATATTTTATAAAAAGAATAAATAACTGAAGAGACACAACTGAAGAGGAAGGTATAAGATTTTCTTACGGCTTATATTAAAAAATCTTATTTTGTTGGAACTATTCACTTTTCAAGAACAAAAGAAATAATGGAGCTGAATTAATACACATAGTTTTTGAGATGTCAAAAATGTAACTGGTTGGAGCTAAATGAAAGGTTACAAACATTCTGTTAATATTATTAGGATAATATAGCTTCAAAATAATTTTTCCCCAACTACTGATTAAACTGATGATGCTAAAATTGTTGTTTGCTTTTGTGGTTTGTTTAAAAAAGAGGAAAAAAGTTAGCGTAGGAGGGATACGACTACTGTAGAGACAAGACATGAGTGTAAAAACACTCCTACATGTTACCGATGATGCATATTGAGAACTCCGCATATAGTAACTCTTGATTGAAGGAACTAAACTAGCTTTTGGTAACTAAAAAGTGTGTGTGTGTGCAAAAAAAGTTGCTTTTGTTTTTATTACTCAGATACTTGCTTTAAATGACTTACGTGTGTAAGCTCTAGTTACCAGAGCTTATACATGGAAGTAATTTAAGCAAATGTCTGAGTGCTAACTGAATTCTTAATTAGAGAAGAATTCTTAGCTGTCTGAGCATTAAATATAAAAGTTGTGTATCTTACATCCTTTAAAAAAAAAAAAAAGATAATTTAGTGTGACTAATATAATTCTGACTGTTAAAGAAGAGAAGGTACATCCCAATCTGAACTGAGCAACAATATGTTTAATAGATGATGGTCTTTGTATTAATCTGAATACTTAGATATCTAGGATCTTCAACTAGTAATACTTGGAGTTTTCTGAAGGGTAATCTCTTCCTCACCCTGGAAGATTTTTTTGACATCTCAACTTTTATAAATAAGCATATCTGAGAATTCTGCGTACAATGACTCGTGAAGTAACTAAACTAGGTTTTGGTAACTAAAAATTTAATGTGCAAAAAAAAAAAGGTTGCCCTTGTTTTTCCCCACTGATGCACTTTGTTTAGAAGCTGAGCTTCTCGAGTTTCAGTTGAGTTGTCTGTCTAATGTTGAGGGTGAACACCAGTCAATAAAATAATTTTAAATAAATTTGAAAATAATTGCAGGAAAATAGGTATATTCTCTCTTGAAATTACCAAAAGTATCATATTGGTATTGCTTATTTGTATGCTGTAGTTACTGGAGATCTAACTCTAATATTCATTCATAGCAGTAGAGTTGGTTCTAGTAACAGGTACACGTGTAATTAGGTGAAGTGAGTTACAGCTTGGCAAACTGCATTGACTGCTCATGTAACTGTTACATAAACATTCACTTATGTAGTCATTAAATTAACAGAAAAGGACTTGTGGGTGATGTGAAGGTTGGAGGCTGTCTTGGCCAAGTGATCACGAAATGATAGAGTTTTCAATTCTTGGAGAAGTAAGGAGGGAGGGTTAGTAGAACTGCCACCTTGGACTTCCAGAGGGCAGACTTTGACCTGTTTAGGAGACTGCTTGACAGAGTCCCTTGGAAGGCAGTCCTGAAAGGCAAAGGAGTCCAGGAAACCTGGACATTCTCCAAGAAGGAAATCTTAAAGGTGCTGGAGTTGACTGTGCCCATGTGCCATAAGATGAGCTGGCAGGGAAGACGGCTGGCCTGGCTAAACCAAGATCTTTGGCTTGAACTCAGGAAGAAAAAGTTTATGGCCTATGGAAGGAGGAGCAGGCCACTCAAGACTACAAAGATTTCAGAAACTACGCAGGGAGAAAATTAGAAGGGCCAAAGCCCAACTAGATCTTAATCAGGCTACTGCCTTAAAAGACAATAAAAAATGTTTTTATGAGTACATTAACAACAAAAGGAAGACTAAGGAGAATCTCCATCCTTTATTGGATGCGGAGGGAAACAGTAACCAAGGATGAGGAAAAGGCTGAGCTACTTAATGCCTTCTTTGCCTCAGTCTTTAATAGTAAGACTGGTTGTTCTGGAGCTGGACAACAGGGATGGAGAGCAGAATGAACCCTCCATAATCCAAGAGTAAATGGTTAGCAAGCTACTGTACCACTTAGTACATGGTAACACACAAGTCTGTGGGGCCGGATGGGATCCACCCAAAGGTGCTGAGGGAGCTGGTAGCAGAAGTGCTCACCAAGCCACTTTCTATCATTTATCAGCAGTCCTGTTTAATCAAGGAGGTCCCAGTTTGACTGGAGGTTAGCAAATGTGGCACCCATCTACTAGAAGGGCCACAAGGAGGATCTGGTGAATTACAGGCCTATCAGTCTGACCTCAGTGACAGGGAAGGTTGTGGAGCAGATCATCTTGAGTGCCATCATGCAGCACATACAGGACAACCAGGCAATTGGGTCCAGTCAGCATGGATTCATGAAAGGCAGGTCCTATTTGACAAACTTTATCTACTTCTATGACAAGGTGACCCACTTAGTGGATGAGGGAGACGCTGTGGATGTTCTTTACTTGGACTTCAGTATAGCTTTTGACACTGTTTGCCACAGCATTCTCCTGGAGAAACTATCTGCTAATGGCTTGGATGGGCGTGTGCTTCGCTGGGTAAAAAAAAATGGCTGGATGATCAGGCCCAAAGAGTCGTGGTGAATGGGGTTGAATACACTTGGCGGCTGGTCACAAGTGGTGTTCCCCAGGGCTCAGTATAGGGGCCAGTTCTGTTTAATATCTTTATCAATGACCTGGACGAGGGGATTGAGTGTACCCTCAGTAAGTTTGCAGATGACACCAAGTTGGGCAGGACTGTTGATCTGCTCGAGGATAGGAAGACTCTACATAGGGGTCTGGACAGGCTGGATGGATGGGCCAAGGGCAATTGTTTGAGGTTAAACAAGGCCAAGTGCCGGGTCCTGCACTTGGGTCACAACAACCCCATGCAGCATTACAAGCTTGGGGAGGAGTGACTGGAAAGCTGCCCGGCAGAAAAGGACCTGGGGGTGGTGGTCGACAGCTGGCTGAATATGAGCCAGCAGTGTGCCCAGGTGGCCAAGGCAGCCAACAGCATTCTGGCTTGTATCAAGAGTAGTGTGGCCACCAGGACTAGGGGAGTGATTGTGTCTCTGTACTTGGCACTGGTGAGGCCCCACCTCCAGTACTGTGTTCAGTTTTGGGCCACTCATTACAGGAAAAACATTGAGGCACTGAAGCGGGTCTAGAGAAGTACAACAAAGCTGGTTGCGGGGTCTGGAGAACAAGTCTTATGAGGAGCGTCTGAGAGAGCTGGGGTTGTTCAGCCTGGAGAAAAGGAGGCTGAGGGGGAGACCTTACCGCTCTCTACAACTACCTGAGAGGAGGCTGTAGAGAGGTGGAGGTCGGTCTCTTCTCCCAAGTAACAGGCGATAGGACGAGAGGAAACAGCCTCAAGTTGCGCCAGGGAAGGTTTAGACTGGATATAAAGAAAAAATTCTTTACTGAGAGGGTTGTCAAGCACTGGAACAGGCTGCCGGGGGAAGTGGTTGAGTCACCATCCCCGAAGGTGTTTGAAAGATGTGTAGGTGTGGTGCTGAGGGGCATGGTTTAGTGGTGGACTTGGCAGTGCTAGGTTAACGGTTGGACTTGATGATCTTAAAGGTCTTTTCTTATCAAAACAATTCTATGATTGTAATATTTTATCTTTTTGTGGTTTAATAAACTCTGTTCTAGACACAGCATTAATTTGATTTGTCTCCCCCTTTCTGCAGTTTCTGTGTCTTTCATTCCAGTTCTTTATGTGTAGATCATAAGTTCCCAAGCCCTTTCTCTCTGAACTAAGGAAGGATTTTTGTGAAAACATATCTGTTCAGTCTTGCTCTTAATGTTTTACCTTTTAACTCTTCATGTAGACGTAGCAATCCTTAAGCATCTTACCTGTTCAGAATATTATTGGTAGTGAAGGCCGTTTTTGCAAACTGCTAATTTTTTTTTTTGATGACGGATTTGATCAAGAATATTTTCTTGTGTTTCTTTAAGGAATGTCACTGTCAGCAGGATCTTCTCCTCTTCATTCCCCCAAAATAACTCCTCATACATCTCCTGCTCCTCGAAGAAGAAGTCATACTCCTAACCCAGCAAACTATATGGTGCCTACTAGTGCCTCTGCTTCTGTCGCTAATGCTGTCTCTCAGCCTCCATCTACTGGCCAGGTGATCCAGAAGGAAACAGTGGGTGGAACCACGTACTTCTACACTGATACAACTCCAGCACCTGTCACGGGAATGGTATGTTTGCGTTCGATACAGAAGTGTGCAGAGGTTCCAAATGCTGAATTGGTTGATACTACAGAGATTATTCTTAATGCTCTGAAACCCTTATTGAAACCCTTATTCTGTTTGAAGATTTGATCTTTATTTGTTGTAATTGTTCTCCAAAATAACTGAAATTTAAGAACCAGAGAATTTTTAATGTATTTTTTCATTTACCTCTGTGTAGACTTTAGGTTTTCTCTTCTATACAGCAACAGAAAGAAAGCATTTTATATACGTCTCAGTGGATACATACATGATGAGAAGATATCAAAAAATCAGATTTTTTTTTTTTTATGGTAGGTTAAATAACTCTTACAGTGGAGGGGAAAAGGCAGTTATAAAAGTGTTTAAGTATGTACGTACATACGCAGACCCCCTTGAAATCATTAGTAGTGAATATTGCATAAGGAAGTTGTAATCTATCTGACAGTATATTTGTAACATGTCCTGTGCATGAAGACTTCGTAGTTCAGTAGGTCAAATTAAAAGGGTGACAAAACCCCTTGTTTTCCCTATCCTTAAGGATTTTAAACTGCCTAAAATGTTTTGTTTTCAGGTATTTCCAAACTACCACATTTACCATCCAGCTGCACCTCATGTTGCTTACATGCAGCCAAAAGCAAATGCACCTTCCTTCTTCATGGCAGATGAGCTCAGACAGGTAAGATGATAGAGAATTTAAAGGAAAATCGCATACCTTGGCAAAAACTAGAAAATCGCTAATGGTAGAAGAAAAATAGCCACTCAAAATCTGTGCAGTTAATTTTCCCTTTGGGCAATTTAAAAAATCAAGTCCTGTAGTGGATGGAGTACAACAGAGGGTGGGGGCAGGTTACAGCATATGTGACTCCAATCTAGTCTGCATGCCATGATTCAGCTAAGTATTCTTACTTCTTGTGTATTGTTTTGGTGCGTGAGAGTTCATTTATGTGGCATTCCTTTAAGCTGTAATCCTATCCAGTTTTAAAGGTCTTTCACTTAAATGAAAATATGTGCAGGTGTTAGTTGGTGAGTCCTTCTCTGAGGGCTGGCTGTGATTGTTATTTATTTCAGCTTTACTGTAGAAGGTACCTCTGGCAATGTTAGCTCTAGCTTAATGTGTTGTCTGCAGCTCCTTACTTCAAGAATTTATATATTGTCATCAACGTTTTCAAGCTAGTGGTCGTCTTCCCCTGCCCCGGACACTTGGATCAACTCCCTATTTTAGTACAAGTAGCTGGTACTTCAAAAACAGTGTACTGTTCACTTATCGAAAATGATGAGCTGAATTAGAATGTTCAAAGCTTGACTTGATTTGTTCTTCAGGAACTGATCAACAGACACTTAATAACTATGGCCCAGATTGATCAGGCTGATATTCCTGGTAAGTAAGTGTTTCTTGCAAACTAAACTGTGATGATATTGTTCTGCAACCATGCATATTCAACAATATTAACAACATCTTGCAAAAAACACCACTTCTTTTTAATTTTTCATGAAGCCTTGATCATCAGCTTGGGCTATGGATAACCAGATACAAAGTATTTCAGAAATATGAAATTTATTTCTTCTGTTCTCTTTTTCTTCTGCAATTTTCTACTGTTTTGAAACTCTTTAATAGTTGGGAGTATTTAAAATTGCTGGGAAAGGAAAAATCATTAAGGCAATAAAGCCTCATGAAGAAGAATATTGTATTACTTTATACATATTAGGTTTTTCTTTAAAGGATGCATGTATTTTCAAAGGCTATATATAAACTAGCAAATTAGTTTGTTGTAAAGGGTATTGACTGGTATATCAGAGAAGGCTTTGTACTAGTTATCAGGCAAGAGCAACATATACTATTAATTGTAATTTGGCTTCTGGAGAATTTACAATTGAGTGTGTTCAACTTGATTTAAACAGATCGCTTTTTTGTCTGCCGTATCCTTCTCAAATGTGTGTTTAATATGATAATGATACAGTAAAAAAAGCAGTTTATTTTACTAATCCAGATGAAGTACCAGTGTATCTCTTTTTGCAAGTTTAGTGTCTTAATCTGATTTGTAAAACGTCAGCACCTCTGTCTCTGTTTTCTAAACCAGTACATTAAAACACATAAAATTGAGATTTGGTTTTTTGTGATGAAAACAGGGTTCTTACAGTGGTATGAAGTCTGTATGGAAATTGGTGCTTGTTTATGAGTTTATGCAGGGAAAAAAAACCACCAAAGAAACGTCATTCAGAAGGGTGAATTTTTAAGGTAAACGAAGAAATGGCAGATGGAACTGTGCATCTATTCTGTTGGTTTTACTTGATGTAACTGTATTTCTGAAGACCATTATTTTAGCTCTGTGGAATCTCTTCCAGGAACCTTATATATTGGCATTAAAGCAAAACCAGTGACTTTAACTTTACGTGCACCCAAAAAAAGTATTTACGTATTAATGACAGTCATTTTAATCTTCTTTGCTACTGTTATAATTTTTTCAAAGTCAACTGATGCCTAATATGTTTCTGCTTATAAACTGATGATTTTAGCGGTTCCTGCAGAAGTGGACAGCTACCACAGTCTCTTTCCTTTGGAACCACTGCCACCGCCCAATCGGATACAGAAAACAAGCAACTTTGGGTACATTACATCATGCTATAAAGCTGTAAATAGTAAAGATGACCTGCCATATTGCCTTCGGAGGATACATGGTGAGAAAAATTGAGTTGTCTCAACAGCAATAGCATTCCTAAGCATGCTAGTCATATTTTAACGTCTGGTTGCTTTTTGGTAGTTTCAGAAGAAATGTTGAAGTAAAAAATTCTCCCCTAAAACATTAAAGTTTTAAGCCGTGGCTTTTGTTCTTTTCTAGGTTTTCGTCTTGTTAACACAAAGTGCATGGTATTAGTTGACATGTGGAAAAAAATTCAGCACTCAAATATAGTAACCTTGCGTGAAGTGTTTACCACTAAAGCATTTGGAGAACATTGTAAGTTTTTTTTTTTTTTTTTTTTTCCCCCCCCCCAACTGATGTGTTGAGACTTTTTTCTAAATATGCTTGAGTTAGTAATTGTCACATGTTTCTATTTTTAAGCTCTTGTGTTTGCATATGATTTTCACGCTGGTGGAGAGACTATGATGAGCAGACACTTCAATGACCCTAGTGCTGATGCCTATTTCACAAAACGAAAATGGGGTAAGGAAAATACATTATCATACAATACTTCTGTAAACTATTTCTTATACGTAAGCAGTAAACAGCTGGTCAGAAATAGTATTCCAACTTAATTTTTTAGCTAATCAGTCCTGTCGTATCATAAACTGATAGGGATTAGAGAACTCCACTTTCTATCTGTATTTTTAAATAATAGAAAAATATAAGTGGAGTTAAAAGTTATGGTAAAAGTCTAACAATGAATAATTTACTTTTCTGGTCACATCTGACTTACGGCTAGTTTGCAAAATTGATGTCAGTTTGTAAGGGAATTACAGTTTTTTGGCAGGGAAATAAGTTTTAATTGGGACCCAAGAACTCTGGGGTCCCAATTTGCAGGCTTGTCACAGAGTGATATCTGACGCTTATTGGAGATGTTCCAAAATCATAAAACACATATGCTATGTCAATTTGATGCTTCCTGTTCAGGTGCCCTCCATTTATAATTTTTTTTTTTTTTTCTCATAAAGTATTATGAGGACTAGTTAGTGTTTTATTTAATGTTTTGAAATATGAAGTACTAGTTAAGACAAGAAATGGCTTTAAAAATCCCTGTAACATATATTCTTTTCAGACACAAACTTCACATCATAAGTTTGATTTTTTTTTTCAGATTTATGCTATGACTTCAAAGGAGTCACTAAAACTACACGTACATTTGTGAATAAAATCTGTCACAGCATGGTCTGTGGCTCAGCAAGTTTCCCAGCAGAGCTCATATCCATATGGCTAAAGCCTCTTCCCCTCCAAAACAGTATGCTGCCAATCATGCTGCCTATGAGAACCAGTTTGTGACCCATGCAGTCTCACAGACTGCATCCAGGTGTTGTCTGGGACACAACAGGCCAAAGCTGTTGGCCAAAGTAGAGCCCAGTGCCATGCTGAGAGAGAGAGATACTCACAACTGAATGGAATCACAGAAAGACTTAGGGTGGGAAAGTATCCTTAGAGCCCTTGGCTCAACCTCTTGCTTGATACAGGACCAACCCTGAAATCAGATCCAGCAGCAGGGGTGACCAGATGACTATGACCTGGCCTCGTTTATTTTTTTAGAGTAGGTGTTCCCTAAATGTCTTTAGGCTACTAGTGTATAAAGAGAAGCAGAAGCTAAGGTTTCATCTTTCTCGTGCCTTTTGCAATTACAGTCTTTAGCTTTAGATTGAATTCTGTTTCAAAGGTTGACATGGAAAACTTGACTTGACTATCTGGTAGATCAGAGTATAATGGATTCACAGTGTGAATACATTCAAAGGCTTGTAGATCCCTTATATACTGAATAATTCCCACTGACTTTGCACTGAGCTGACCAGTATAAGTGAGGTTGGAACTTCAGTTCCATCATTGATTTTGGTAGTAATATCTCAGACAGGCGAAACCCTAGATTGACTTGTCATATCCCATGGCAAGTCAAAGAATGTAATTACAAATTCAGTGAGCCTGATGTGAAACTAATTTTGTAGGATAAACCTGGAAGGTTCACTGCCATGTTAATGACTGTTACGTGCAGGACCATGCTTCTGAGTGTCTTCCACCCATGGTTTTCAATTTCCATGTAAATCAGTCCTTGTTATGTTCTTATACTTCTCTAGAGTGTTACAGAAGAATGATGTCTATTCTAGATAAAATAATAGAAGGTACAATAAAATTCTTTGCGGCACATTCTTTTGTCACACTGAAAAAGAAATAAGTTTTGCTTTATGTAAAGGGCACTCAGGTCTCATTAATCTGTTAAAGTTCTTTGAAGGAAGGTCCAGTAGATAAGGTCTTGGGTTTTCAGTGGAGTCCATCAGAGTCTCTGAAAGAAATGAAGTGGCCATGAGATAAGAGAAAGTCCTCAGGTTAATAACTGGTTAGAAGAGAGTAAACAGAATAAGAGTGAACAGTTGATTTTTCATACTGAAAGATCACTGTTGGAGTCTCACAAGAATATGTCCTGGGAGTTGTATTAACACATTCACTTATTTGCACTGAAGATAAATAATGGTCTGTCAAAGCTGGCTGATAATACCAAATTATTTGAATTGTTAAAAACAAAGGCCAATTGTTATGGATTGCAGAAGGATCTTACAAGACTGGGATTCTTGGCAGTCACGTAGCAGGTGGTTTAACATAAACCGATGTGGCTGAGGGAAAACATAACTCTAACTTTAAACATAAAATGATGGCCTCTGTCTTGGCTGTTACTTGGCAGTTCTGGGGCTATAGTTAGGTAGATTAAGGAAAATATTGTCCTCTTGCTGAATAGCAGTAAATAGGAAATGGCTTGTTGCAGATCATTAATAAAAGAGTAAACAATGAAACAGAAGACATTGTATTCAAGATGTGGGTATACCATAAACTCAGATCTGTAGTTGTGGTCCTCCCTACACAATTTGGAAGGTTGTGGAACATCAGCAAAGAAGTTGAGAAGAAGTGACAGGGATGATCAAAGGCTTGGAACAGCTTCTGTATGAAGAACAGCAAAGCAGAATAGTTCTTTTCATGCTCTTAAAGATGGACAGAGATATGGGGTTAAAAATGCCTGGAATATGGTAGGTGTCTGAAAAAATCATTGGGGATTAAAAAAAAATAATGAATAAGCAACAATAGTTTGCTATTTCTTCCAGCCTAGAACTAGGGACTGGCAATGAAACTATCCAGGTAGCAAATTCAAAACCTGTGTAAATTAAGCCATGGGTCTTTGTTACAGATTATTGTGGACATTTGTCTGGGTTCAAGGGGAAAGTGGGCTTACTCATGAAGAAGAAATACTTGAGGACTGTTAACTGCAAGGATACTTAAACTAGCTCAGGATTTCTCTAAGCTGCAAATCATTAGGGGCTACTAGAATATTCTATTTGTTTATGCTTTTACATTCAGGTATCTATTGCAATCTATTGTTCTGATTTTAGTGTATGTGTTGAAACAGGTTAGTGGGCAATCTGGACCATTTATTTGGCCTACTACAACTTCCTGCTGTAGGCAGGGATGGTCTTTGAAACTGGAAATAAGACACCAGTTTCTCTTCAGCGAAACGAAAATATTATTTAATTAAAATGAACTGTTGCAGCAGAACTTAGAGATACGTAAAAAAGATAACTCTCTCCTGACCATGGCACTTCTCATTACCTGCTCTTCCAGTCTTTTTATTAGATAAGTTAGAAAAAAAAAATCACCTGAAATTCCCCAGTGTTGACAGATCTTTCTGCATATCTTTGCTTTGGCCTTTCTTTTTTGGTAACTGCTGCTCTCTAGTCTGGTCCTCAGTAGAAGGAGCAATTTAAAAGAGAAAAATAAGATTGCATACCTATAACTTGATTTCTCAGAACTGCCTGCCTTCACGGATCCTTTCTCCATCCCCTCACAGAGTTTCTTGGCCGTCTGCCTGCCTAGAGGAGACTCCCAAGAGAAGCAGGGGAATGGATGGAAGTTGGGTACTCTGCAGCATGAGGCCCAGATTAGTACAATTGCTTTTAAAGGTTTTAGGAGGCACAACACTCTGAACCTGATCAGTGAACTCAGAGAATTTGATTTCAGGTATGCAACCTTATTTATGTTGAACACTCCAGTTGGCAACACGAGACTTTGACAGTTAAAAGATGAGGATTATGGTTTACGTAGCTGTCTTGCATGTCACTGGTGTCAGTGTGGCCTGTCTTTGGTTTCTTCTTTTTGCGATGTTATTTACAGACCCTGTTACTGAACTACTTTGGAAGGGATTTGGGGGGGGTGGGGGAGGATGGGAACTAAAACCCAGCAGCTTGTGTTTGTTTTTTATGCTGTAAACTAAAGTCTTTGTTAATTCTGAACGTTATAGTATTTACTGCTTGTGTTCTTTATGCAGTGGAATATCCTTTTTCTTCATGTGGTACAGTGTGATAATCCGACATTGTTCTATCATATTTTACTAAATTTACACAAGTTTTAAAATCAGGAGTCTGACTTTTCAGTTGTTACTTATTTGAAAAGCTCCTTTTTGTTTGATTCTCATTCCTCATTTTCTCAATACACTTATTTCTATCAAAAGCGTCTAAACATTAATTATGTTGTTCTGGAATTCACTGGTTTTCTTCCACCTTTCTCATATTTCTCAACCTCAGATTATAGCACGTGTTAGTGCATTTATCTCTGCAAAAGCATTTTCTTTAAATTAACAAAATAACCCAGAAGTACTGAAACATTGTTCTTAACAGTCCAATAATTAAATGATAAACCACATTCTGAATGTATGTGCTTTAAAACTATTGGCTAGAAAATCCTGGCAAATTAACCATAACTATCTACTGCTGCCAATAAGGTTTTTTTCTTTGTCCTGATGAGCTTTTGTGGTTGGCAGAGATAAGCATGCCTTTGATACGTCCTATGGCCTGTTTATTAAAAATGCTCTGAGTAATTAAACGTTGGTTTACATGCTGTTACAGTAGTTTTCAGCAACACAGATTCTGCTTTTCAGCAAACACATGCTTTCTAATGAAGGTAGGCAAGTTTCCTGGACCTTGTTTTCCTTTGGACACATTAATAGTAGTATGTAATGCACAAAAATAGACTTCATTGCTGACTTTACAGATTTTGCATCCCCAGTTGCTGAACGGTTTTTCATAAAATACCTCTGCTATTGAAAAAGAAATAAGTTGTGTACTTAGACTGTGATGAGAAGAAAGAACATATGAATGTTGAAAATTGTGATGGTGTTGAAGACAAAATATGTGACTAATAATTATCCTAAAATGGTTTTGCCAAAAGCTGCAACTTTTTTGAAGTAAAATCTGAAGATATTGAAAACTTGAATTTTTTGATGAAATTTAATGCTGCACTAGTAGTTCAGAACCTTTCTGTATATTGAAAATTGGGAAATGTAAAACCAAAGCCCAGGTTTCCCTGGAGAAGGGGTAGAAATGAAAGCTGCTGCATTTATCTTACTTTCAGTACTGTAACTCAGGAACACTAAGCAAACGCTCAATAATTCGCAGTTCTCGATGCTAAAGAGTGATTTACAGGCCTGAGAGGTTCAATTTAGTAAGCAGCTAAGTTTTTCATTGGGCTTCTGGTATTTTTTTTTTCCATAACTGTCTGATGAGAATTGCTGTTTGTTAGCATGCTTTCTGACAGTATTCCTGATGATGTAAAACAGGTCCTATTGCCGGTGGTCCCAGCTGTTTCTTCCCTTCAGGACTATCCATGACTTTATCCTTGCTCTGGGGAACTGAATTTCGTTTGAATGCTTTGTTAACAAACAAAAAAGAAGTATATACACACATACCAGTGCAAAGGGGACGTTTCTTGCTCAGTGAAAAAGTTCATACTGTAGAACATAAAAATAAATAAATAAATAATGATGATAATGAGCTTATCTTAACACAGCAAGGAAAAGTAATGGATAACCTGTGCTTTTGGAGTAGTCGTTCTTTAATTTTTAATATTTTCCATTAGTATCTGAGCTCTGCATCTCAGAGATGAAAGCAATGGGAGAGGTGAGTCTGTAGATGGGAAGAACATAGTCAGAAATTATGCATGTTGTGGCTGTGGATTCAACCTGTGATAAGAAGCCTTTTTCAAATAAACCATGAAACCTCTAAAATACCACTTTTTGGAGTAAAGTAACTCTGATCATTTTTGTAATGTTTTCTTATATTCTTCTGATTTTTTTCCACTGTGTTCAGTAGTTTTTTGAAAACTGTGTGTTTTGCCTGAAGAGTGAGCTTTTGGGTCTAATCTCTTTGGGTCCTTGCTCAAGTGCCATCTGTGGCAGGCCCGATGGGCCTTCATGGGTCATACTTTGTATTAGCATTGCAGCAAACTGAACTACTTTTAATCTTACTTCTTTTGAACAGATAAATATGTAAGTGAGCATTTCAAAACTGATTCCAGTGTCTTAGCTTGTACCTTTAGAGTATGGGAACGTGGGGTGCAGCCAGCCAGCCCCAAAGCAGCAGACTAGATTCAGCTGTAGCCTCAAGCAAGTCTTTCCAGTACTAAAATAACGTTGCTGCTTGATTGCGATTTTCTGATAGAGGGGGAGAGAAACTGTGTTGAAGTCTGATCTTTCAGCTTTTCAGCACATGTTGAATATTCTCTTCGTTACATTGCCTTTATCTGGAAATCAAAGAACGAGTGCTGTTATTGTATAGAAAAATAAGCCTCAAGTTTTGGCTTTTCTCTCTCTTTGGGATGATATAGCAACATTTCTGTTCTAGACGTACTTATTTCATAGAGCTGTAATTCTGCTTTACAGTATCCATACACATTCCTGTTAAACTTGACACATATGTTGCTGTTTACCAAACAGAAAGTGTATTCTATAGCAAGTAGTAACTAGAGGAAGACCCTTAACTAATAAAGGAGGTTATCTCCTCAGTCATTTTGTATCATCATAATTCTTGTCATGCTGAAGGAGAGAGAATCATGAGCAAAAAAAGTTTGCTACGTGAGACTTTTGGTATGCTGGTTTGTGGGAAGTGATTTGCATAATGATTCATCAGGACTCCAGAAAAAACAAGGAGCATCTCATTATATTCAGCTTTCAGTAGGCATGCCAGGCTTACTGCTATTTAAAGGAGTCAGTGTCTTGATCTTTATAATCTAAACCAAAGCACCTTAAACCTGAAAAATGAGCTAAAGTTTAGAAAAAAAGAAACAAAAGTTCAGAAACGAAAGCTGGAAACAATCCCAGCCCATCACTTCAAAATCAGTAAAAACTTTTTTGTTTTGTTTCATTTTTTTAACTCCCGCATATGTATGTGTGTGTTTGTGTGTATGCATGCAAGCGCACACACACGCACAGACTTATTTTGAGCAAGTGCCCAGATGTTGATATGCTCCTGTAGGGAGAGGAAAAAAAAAAAAGCCCAAATAAAAAACCAAGAAACAAATGTTTGGAGGAGAGTGCAGTCAGTTTACAACTGAATTGGATGCTTATATGATTTTACTGAATACTGATGATATTACTGGTCTCAAGATTAGCAAAATCAGTCCTGAGGCAACCTCATGAAACGCCTATGATGTTTTGTAAAATTGAGATGCACTGTCTTTATCTGGATGTGCTTTCTTCTCTGCATCTTTGTGCCATACAAACAGTAGCAACTTCTTTGCATTACACGCATCTTACTAAAAATAATGCTTGTTATATGTATCTTTATTTTTTCATCTCTGGCTCAGTATTACTCAGAAACAGCTTGCAATGTAGAATTTGGGGTGGTTTGCAAAGAATTGGTTTTACATTTGAACGGGGGGCTACAAATCCACTTAGAAAGGGAGTGATGCATTGCTTTCATATGGCCCATTGAACACAGGGGTCACACAGCGATGGCGTGTCAGGGAGTTGGGTCACAGCAGAACATAAGTGAAGTTCAGTGATGTTTAGCCACCAAATCTCCCAGTCTGATTTGTCCATGTAATTTGAAACTAGCTTGCTCCTTTACTTTATCAGATGATACAGAATGTTTGATTTGTAAGACTTCCTACAATAGAGGAGGTAAAATGGGATTGGTTGCAGCTACTGTGGCACATGCTTCTTGTTTCAGAATACCAGCATTTTTACTTCTGAAGTACCTGGATATTTTGATGTACCACCCACTTGCAGCAATTTCTAACCAGTGCTCTTTTTGTAATGATTATTCATCCTAAACTTTAAAAATCAGCATAGTTTTCCTGAATGCGAGAGTGAAAATAATAACACCTAATGAATTGTGAGCGTTTTAAAATATGTTGTCCTTCCAAAAAAACCCAACCTAAACCAAATAAAAAAAAAACCCACGCAACCATTAAAGCACAACAGATAAGGTTTTGAGGACTATTACGAACTGAGTGAAATGAGTATGTGAATTAATTGTATAATTCAAAATGTGCTAACTTTAATTTTATGTAGTGGCTTTACAACTGATGCTTACAACATTTTGCTTCTAGGTCAGCATGATGGACCTCTACCACGGCAGCATGCTGGATTGCTTCCAGAGTCTTTGATATGGGCATATATCGTGCAGCTCAGCTCTGCATTACGGACCATTCATACAGCAGGACTGGCATGTCGAGTTATGGATCCAACAAAGATTCTAGTAACAGGCAAAACAAGGTAATGAAAGCGTTCATCTTGCTGTGTACTGTGAGCTGTGTTCATGGTAGCTGCTGACCATGCACCTGTTACAGAAATAGCAAAGCCTCACTAGAAAGTACTGTTACTTGTAACTGGTATGATACTAAAAATGAACACATGCTAAAACTTGTAAATTTTTTTTAAAGTTCTTTTTAAACATGTTTGGGGAAGACTTAAGCATGATCCTCAAACGCTGTTCAGATCCACTACTGACAGCCTAGAAATTTTTTGATCTATTCGTAAACCGAAGACCGTCTGTTGCATTTTATCAAATAGTAAAATTAATATTCTCTGCTTCATAGCTATTTGCTGAGTACTGATGACTTTTTTGTCATATCAAAGCGTTCAATGAATGCCAGAGGAAAAACTGAGTAACCAGCAGAATTTAATGCCACTTCTTCCTTTTCTCTTCTTGTTCCTAAAGGTTACGAGTTAATTGTGTTGGAATCTTTGATGTTTTGACTTTTGACAACAGTCAAAATAATCCACTGGCATTAATGGCTCAGTTTCAGGTAAGACAATAGCGCTGTAGTTAGGTTGGTGGCTTGGCATGGGGAGTACTGAAAACCGGTGTGATTCCTTTTGGAAGACAAGTATTTTCATTTAACTGTAGTCCAGTATATCTATCTCTAAATGACTGTATTTTTTCATTCCTGATTTGATCTTGGTTCTGCCATGCATTATTCAAATTTGTTTGTAATTTAGAAATGTGAATGCTCATCTTGCTATCTTCTAAAATTTCAGCAAACACACCAAACAGGTTGAACTATTAGTGTTCAACGAACTAAAGTCAGAAATGGTTGGAAATAATGGATTTCTAAAGGAAGAAGAAAAATCTTACATTTAGTGTTAGAGGTCAAAAAAAATAATGGTTGAGTAACAGTTTTTGCTCTGCTTTCTCTTTTGTTATTTTAACAAAAATAACTAAGTGTCGAATACCTGTTCACAGAGGAGTAGGGCATCTTTTAAAGAACTGCGCTTAGGCCTTCTCCTCAATCCTAAAAGGTTCTAGTGTATCTTTATTTTAGGCTCCTAGTTTTTCCGTGCTTTCCTGGCGTTCTCTGAAGTGTGGACTCTGCATAATTCCTGAATTAAGAAGAATCCCTTTAGACTTAACAAAAACTGTTCCGCAGTCATCTGGAGCATCACTGTGTAGAGGAGTGCCTCTTTCCCTAACTTCCCCTCAGGGTAAAGTACATTGCTTCAGCAGTCATCACATACCCTGTCTATACTTGGAGTAAAAGACTGTAGTGGGGAGTTGGTTTTAATTTATTTTCATTAATTGAGCTTATTCACTGTGAGAAAATTGGTCATTCAGAGTCTTCCAGTGATAAATGGAATGTTTGAACTTTGGCCAGGCAGAAGCTAGCTTGTTGGAAACCATGTCCTAAAACATAGCAACTTTTTTCCTTTTTCCTGAATGACACAGTAAAGCAATTTTCAGTGTATTTTGAATAGTACATCAAAGGATTCCCCTCCCTAACCCCCCAACTATGTATGGATGGGCTTTTGTTAATAATTTAGTAGAAAACAGCTGAGAGATGATAAGAATACATGCAAGTGAGGGATTCCATGTCTAAAAATATAGAGAGTTTTGTTTGTTTTTTTTAAATCTGAATACTTCTTCAAATTTATCTTAATTGCAGCTGGGAAAGAGATCCTCCTGAGATATTATGACATTCAAGTAATTTTAAAGCAAAACATTTAATGTACTTGGAGGTACAAATCTAAAAATACTTGCAGGTACGCGAATCTGTCAAAAGCATTTACCACCATAGCAGCCCAACACTTGGCAACTAACTTGCTTGGTAATGCCTAGTTTTATTTAGGGGGGGATGTTTTTGCATGTTTTATACATTGTTAGTGTTCAAATTGCTCAGGTACCGCTGCTAAACCAGAAAAGAAATACTATTAAATACATAGTTTGGAAGATCTAAACTGGAGTTAGAAAACACAATATTGCCTTCTGTTTTGTCACTTCCTCTAGAAGGGCTCAGCTTTCACTATCCATTTTGTTCCTTCAGAGATTCTGGACTGGGTTCGTTCCTTGCAATTCAGGAGTCATTTATCATCTTCTACCTTTGTTTGCCCTAGCCAGAGAAAATTACAAAATAACAGCTGCTGCTTGTCCTTTTTCCTCTCGATCCATGACCCAGTTCCTGAATTCCTCTGGGACTCCAGTGTGACTGTTAAAAATGTAGGTTATCTCTCGGTTTACTGCCCAGCTGATATGCATTTCCTTGTCGCTGCCTTCAATGGAGGAGGGTATTTTTGTTAGCATTTGTCACTTTCTGGCTATTTCCCATTGTTAATATAGATAGGAAAGAGTTTGGTCAGAACAGTGAGGTGCTATGTAAATGGAATGCAATTGTACTTTACAATCTGTGTTAAACATTAATTTATATAATCATTTAAGAGTTAAATAAAGGCAACAGCAAGGGAAGCTAGAAAGTAGTAAATGAAATATGAATGGCTGCTTGCATTAAAAGCAAGGTGTTAAACCTATATAAATTCCAGCACATCACTTCCCACCCCCAATCCGTAAGTCTTGTGACAGTCAGTTACGAGACACAGATGGGAAAACTGTAAATGGTGATGTAAGATAAAATGGAAAGGTTTAATAAACACTTCTGTATTTGGAATAAAATGAAGGTGAGTCTTATCCATACAAAATTGAGTGAAAACATAGGTTCTATTGATTTAACAAGGGCTATAAGGTTACATTTGCTCAAAGTAAATAGTTTTAATTTAGCAAACCAAAATAACTTTCCCCAAATTTAAAGAAACTAGCTGAAGAGGCATCTGAAGTATTAATGTTGACTTTAAAAAAAAAAAAAAATCAAAAAATCTAGGAACTTGGAGGGACTTCTAACTGCAATTCCAGAACCTAAAAGGATAAGTGAATCCACAGAGTTGTAGAGTGGATGAGCTGATACTGATCCAAGCAAAGCAGTGGAACAGGACAAACAAAAAAGTAATGTCAGTTTCAAAGAGTTTATGGAAAATGGATCTTCTCAAAAATTAGATTTGACTAGCTTATATGTCTGTCTGATAAAGCCAAGTGTATAAAACGCTGAGGTATTTCCAGGGCATTTGGCATAGTTGCACATACCTTTTTAATATTAAAAAAAAATTATGCAGAAGGGAAAGGGTACCTATTCAATTAACTTTTAAATTGCTCACTGACATACTTGAAATTCATTTGATAACAGGGAGACAGTAATGAAGAGGGCTGTTTTCTGAGTTTATCTCCTAGGGGCTGGTTTTTAGTCTAATGCTATTTAACATTTCTATCAATGAACTAGATGATGTTGATAAAATCTTTCTTAGCAAAGCTTTCAGGAAATAAAAAGATTAAGTACAGGTTAAGGTTATTAATTTAATTGCTAATTAAATGGTTATTAGTTGCATGCAAGGTCCATTTTTGAACAAAGGGCGGCCTGTACTTAAAAGGTGTAAAGCGTTTCCTTGAAGTTGAGAGTCAACATGGTGTGACTTAGTAGTCACTGTTGATAGTTACCATAGCAAAAGTCTTCTGACAGGTCTGTGGCAAAAGGAACTGGTGTGATCCATAGATACATGTAAAGCACAACATGGAGTGTAAACAGGGAAATGCTTGTACCGAATGTTCATCTGTACCTTGCACTAGCAAGGGTACTACAGGAATACAGCATTTATTTCTGGTGTCCCTCCTCCAAGGAGGTCTAGTAGTTTTCATGTGCCTCCCTTAACCTTTTCCTACGTAGGAGGAGGAAGAGCTGAATCTGTTGACGTTTTCAGAGGGGAGGTTAGGCCTTAATAGGCATATGTGGATTGCTTTCTTATATAAAGGGTGGTGTACCCCAGTTCCTGGGAAGCTGCGTACCCTGTCTGCATGCATAGAGTTGGTCAGTGGGTGGTAGTTTTGTCCCTTCTGACATAGGAATCTGACTTCCATAAATCCTGATCTTTATGGGTCCCTTCCATTCAAGATATTCTATGATTCCCCTATCACACAGGAAAATTACTGCCTGTCTTTGTGCACTTGTAAAACTTCAAACATTGGGCATTGTAATAACATTTTCTTTCAGGGTTTCAGCTGTCGGTGAATAGTGAGGCACCTTGAGAGAGCAGTTCAGTTCACTCAATCTGAGTTGTTTTGCAGAGTTACAGATATCTTAAATCGATCAGACTCTTAACCGAATCACTTGAAGTTTAAGTCCCTAAAACCAGTGGGATGAATCCAAGCCACTTTTGCAACTAAAACAAGTTAGGCGTTGACTGTAATTTGAAATGTGTGTGTTTGAGGCTGCATTGATGCATTGTATCCTCTCTGCCAGTTTTTCTCTTAGATACAACTTGCAAAACAGACAAAAATTAAGGTTGCAAGTCCAATGTTCAAAAAAAAAAAATCAAAAGTCTGAATTTAGAATTTCCTGGATGATGTTAGCATAAGACTCTTTCTCAATAATTTTTAAAATCTAATGCAATCTGTATTATGAAAATACGTATATAAAGGAAGACTATATTTTCATAGGGTCTTGCCTGAAGTTGTATGTTTTTGGTGTCTCAGGGTTGTGTGATGATGGAGAATTTATATAGGATACATCCTTTCGAATTACTAGAAGTTGGAAGGTATTAAAGTAAAGACTGCAGAAAGAAGAAAGATTGTGGTTAATACAGATACTTACATATTTCTTCTAAGCCTTTTAGAGAAAAAAAAAATAATAAAAACACCATTGTGACAGGTGGTACGTGTCCGTATAGATATGGCATCAGCATGATTCCTTCTGTTAGTCCTATAGCAGCGTCCTCTGCTGCTCAAATTTACTACTTGGTAGTGAAAGCAAGTGAATTCCCACCAAAATGCGGTTTGTTGCTCTGGTTCGTTTCTCTTTACCAAAGTACAGAGGAATGCTGATACTCGGGAATTCCTGGTTCCTTAGGAAATCAAGTCTAGCAAATGCCAGTCCCATCTCCTCCACCTCTTCGTCCTTATTTCTGTCTCATTTCCCACATCCTGTTTCTGTCTTCAGTAGTTACAAGAGTACTACGGTATTTAACTTTTACCATGTTGCATATCCGTGTTTAAATTGCACCGCTTAATCATACTTGATATGGAAACAGCAGGGACACTGAAAGACCTGGAAATGTTTTCTTCACTCTATCCCTCAGCACCTGGGAGATGTGGCTGCAGGTAAAGCTCTGCTCAGCTCCTGCAGCCAGAGGCAGCAAAAGCGGTTATCCCTCTGGGTAGAAGAGCTGTGAGGGACTGTGGCATGTTCAACATCACAGCAGTTTTCTAAAGCTGCTGAATTCTATGCAGAACTTTTAATGTTGCAGTGCTGCCAAATTTTTGGCCTTTCTTACAGAAGCGACCAAAGGTGTATTCCTTATATGACTGCATTCTCTGCTAAATGACACAGCCTTGTTTCAGACTGTGGAGCTGACATTCTTGATAATCAGTAGCTTTCACGTTTTTAATTCTGCAAAAATATCTTTACTTTCTCAGGAAAAAAAAACAAACCAAACTCAGGAAAATACTAAATTTGTATCTCTAATTGACTCTTAAATTCAGTTTGAAGCAAGCTTCCAGCATGGAAAGCTGCAGGTGTTTCAAGTTTGGACAAGTTGTGTGCAGCTGAAAGCCTTTCCATGGAAAGAATCAGGCAGCTTTTGCTATGAATGTCATTGCCAGATACTAAATTAGGCTCCTGTTTTTAGGGATGGGCTTTAAAATCTGGTATAGCTTTTCAAAATAATTTCTGGTGTCTGTCTATTAAAATAGGCAGGATTTTCTGTTGCAGCAAAGCAGTTTGTATGCAGCATTCATCTTTTAAAAGCTGTTCTACTTTAAGGAAAGCATTTAGTAACACTGAGGACTTTTTCATAAAATGTGATTCTGCTCAATTTGACAGCCATACAGGCCTGTTCCTATCTAGATGTTTCAGGTAGTTCATATTTTTCACACTGGCCATCCTTGATAGGTATTTCTGCCTCATGTATCAAGAAGACTTGCTCTAATTGCCACCAATTCCTTGACTCGTCAGGAGCCAACAGGTGGGTGGTTAGGAGAACCTCTTTGCAGAGCTTCTGTTCACTATGCAAGAGTTCTCTCTGGTGCTATCCTTAAGCTAAAAATAGGTAAACTTTAAGCATTCAAAGATAAATGTTATACCTAGAAATTGCTAGTTATCAGGACAGAAAATCAAGACAGATATTCCTCCGTACGTTTTGACTACTGTAACTTGGGCATTCATATTGAACTATGATTTGAATAGCATGTGTTTTAGTTGCTTAAATTCTTTTAAGGTTGTTGAAGAACTGTCTCTCTTTAAATACCATCTAGTACCACAGGTAATGTTTATCTATACTAAGAATCTTATCTCTGTGTGTTTTCCCTGTTAGCAAGCAGATCTGATGTCCCTGGGGAAAGTTGTGTTGGCTTTGGCTTGCAATTCTTTATCAGGAATTCAGAGAGAGAATTTGCAGAAAGCAATGGAACTGGTGACAATCAACTATTCCTCTGATCTGAAGAATCTGATTTTGTAAGTTTACTTAATAAATCTTTTAAAGGAAATTACTACTTTTTTTAAACATACAAGTGAAAATGTCAAATGATATTTTTAGATGCAAGGAAGATTACAGATATAACTACTGTCATTGAGTTGTCTGCACAGTCAATGCGTTGTTAAACATAATTTAAAATTTGTTTGTACAATGTGTATTTTCATGGTGTATCTAATAAAATCAATGTCCTTTCTTTATTATGTGCTGTTTAAGGTCCTAATAAGAATTAGGAGCTTAAAGAAAACAAGCATTTTTAAGTTGTCTTCAGTACTGGGCTTCATTGCCTATTACCTACCATAGTAATATGCTAGTCTTATCTTCCAGTTTCAGGTGTTGAGAAATAGGTGTAATGCCTTTATGACCAAAGGGTTGAGTGCTGTTTTTTGTTGGCCGCATATTATTTTTAGTTGGTCTTTAGTGTAGTCAGCCTTTCTCCTCTTGCAGCCTAAGAGGGAAAAGTAGAAAACTGTTCCCTCCCTGATTTGAAAAACAATTGCATGACAATGTGAATCTTCACACCTTCTCTCTTTTTGACTATGTTCTTGCTGTTTGAGTGGGTAAACTCTTTGCAGTTCCATGAAAGTACACTCTTATCTTGTATAAGTAAATACTGGATGTATACATGTAAGTTAACACACATTTTCTCTGTTAATATTTTTTTTAAAGAAGCGGTGCAATTGTCAACTTTGTGTATTAAATAGACATCATGGTCAAATAGTTATAAAACTGTAATAGGATGATCTCTCTGGCATTTGCAGCATGTTTAAGTGATCTTTTTTGGGGTGGGGATATTTTGGCAGGTATTTGCTGACCGACCAAAACAGGCTTCGCAGTGTAAATGATATCATGCCTATGATTGGTGCACGATTTTATACTCAGTTGGATGCTGCTCAAATGCGAAATGATGTTATAGAGGAAGACCTTGCAAAGGTAAATAATTTAGTAAATCCTACGGGAAGACCTATAGTCAGTATTCTTACAGCTGTACCTTAAGAGGGAATGTTTTCTACCATTATTTCCATTTGCTTGTTTAGCAACCTAAGTTATCTGCTTGCAGACTTGAGAACTGCGAGCTCAAGGTATTGAAAGTCCAAAAGCTCCAAGAACCACTAGTTTTAGGATGTCCTCAGCTGGGCTTTACCTAAAGTAACATCTTCATGTCCAACCAGTAGTCTTGGGGAAAAGATGTTCTTTATAGAATGGTTAATTCTGAGTAAATAAGGCCATGCATATCATCATGTAATTTGTGCTAGAGTTTATACAGCAACAAATGCTGCCTTTAAATTCTTGGATAACTTTGGATTCCAGTGTCCCTTTACTTACCTCATACGTTTTCCTTTCCAAATGAATGATCACGGAGGAAAAGGCAGCCATCCTCAGTTTCCGTGAAGTGTGTACCTCTTGCTGTGTGGATCTGGTTAGTCTATCAAGTTCAGTCAAGGTATCAAGTGCTAGCTACAAAGGAAATATGTACTTTGTCCCGTGTTAGTGAGTATTTGTTCAACAAGAAAGGGTGTCTGCTCATCAGAAGCTAATGGTCACAGGATTTTCTAGCAAGACTGAGGTACGTTACAGAAGGCTTTCGTGATGCTGAAGATGTGTGGGATAGGATATTAAGTTTTTAAGGATCTAATCAAGTCCTGTGACTCCTTTCCATTACATGCCCTCACTGAGAATTTTTTTAAGAGGTAGTAAACCAATGGTTGGGATTTTGATGAACTGGTTCTCTTAAATTCTCCACCATTAGCTTGTTGGATAACTGTTTTTCCCTCCTTAGTGTAAGATATTGCAATCTATCAGAAGTAAAGAGCTGTAGAAGAGCAAAGTGGTATCTACTTTGGATGTAGAGCTCTAGATGACTGATGCTCAGTCAATCAGAGTTATCCACTACTCCTGCTCTGAAGATGTTTAAGGTAATTTCTTATTAAGGTGACCCAATGTGCCTGCACAGATTTGGGCAGGCGGACCTTTTCCCAGAACAAAGATGGAGATTGTCCAGTAATCAGCATTAAGCAGCCCACACTTTCAGTCAGGTTGTTTGTAGCAGCTGCTTTTCTGTGGCAGGTGAGCAGAGCTGCTACAAATCCAAGTTGTTGCATAGCCCCCAGTATAGCTGTCATACTATAACCTGTTTGTACTACCACATCCTCAGTAACTTCAGAGCTACAGCATCCTTTAAGTCTAGCCCAGTACTCTCTCTTCATTATTGCCCCAAAGCAGGTGCTTCAGGGAGAGTATTAGAACAAGACTAGTATGTATGATATTTTCCCTTATATTCTCCTAGCATGCTGTCATCTGTAGCTTAGGAGCTTCTCATGCTGGAAGTAGTTTGTATGTAATTAATAAATTTGTTTGCTCGAAGGCATGAATATTTCGTTACTCCCTTAATGCTCTTGTTTCACACAGCAGTGACCCCTTTCCTTCCTCACCTTAAAATTTCCATCATATATACATGCCAGCATTCAAAGCCTCAGTTTTTTCAAGTCCTCTAATCCACTCTGTAGAAGAGCTCCCTGCCTTACAGGCTACTAAGCCTGGAGAGAGGCCACCTGGAAAGCGAGTGCCAGTGTTGTTGCTCAGCTGTGTTACCATTGACTGGGAATCTGCAAGGCAGTGGCATTCACACAATTTGGCTTTTGTCCACATACCAAAAAATTACTTGGAGGTTTTATAGACCTCTACTAGCTGGACAAGGTAAGTCTTCCCTGTCAGTCTCTGAGTGTAGTTACAATTGTGGTACAAGCCATTCCCCTGGATGTTTTTAGGCTGGTAGTAGAAGTCTTGCAACTCATAGGTTGTCTAAGGTCAAGCTATTATCACCTTGACCTGCTTTATTTACCCAGCTGTGCCTAGTAATCCCCTCCACACTGAATTCATTTGAAATCAATATGATCATGCACGGAATGTGATGCAGCTTAGCATGAATTATGTTGGAGAGCTGGGCCATTGGAGAATATGAGTAATATCAGGAGAGAATCATTTTCCTGCCAGCTTTGAGCAGCTTTTACTTAAACAAAACATTAGTCCACAGTGTAATGTAAGCGAGGATGTTAACTCTTATTGAATCCTAATCAATGGGAAAAAATGTATGAAACCGGTTTTTCAATTGCATGTATTCTGAACGTATAATTCTAATGTTCTGTCATTTGTGTGAGCTTATTCTTATTGCTTTATCTATGTCATTGATGGATTCAGCATTTATACTGTTTTAAGACAACTTCTAGCTTTTTTGGAAAACTTGTTTCAAAATTATATTTGGAATCAATTGTAATTTGAATGTTTGAATGCATGTCTGCAAAACAAATCTGGTAGTTTACGTTGCTTCTCATCTTTACCTGAAATAAGGTATTATACTATATATTTCTACAGATGTGTGTGTGTGTGTATATATATATATATATATATATTTATATATTTTTCTTGTTTAACTTACTATGTTTTAGCGTACCTATAAGTGGAGGCTGGCAAAAGACTAGACTTACATTTCCACAAAGAAATAGATTGCCTGATCCAGTTTCTGCTGGGGCAGCAAAGTGTCGTTAGTTGTTAGATCTCCACATTATAATTTGAATATGAAGTGCTAAAATGAGCATTGGTCTACCGATACACAATATAATGCATTCTGTCTCTTTGAAAAAAAATCATACCCTCCTCCTAAATTAAATAAATAATTGTAATTAATAGTGCTTCATTGGCATTACTACTGTATACCTTTTGCAAATAAGTTTCTTAATTTTATGTTTCAGAAACTTTAATAATCTCTTTCTTGTTTTCTAGGAGGTGCAAAATGGAAGGTTGTTTAGGCTTCTAGCAAAATTGGGAACAATCAACGAGAGGCCAGAGTAAGAAATACTTGTTTTCATGGTGTAGAGTATGTAAAACCCAATTTGCAGTGCAAGGTTTCTTCTTCCATAAATTTAAGCTAAACATTTTCCCCATATTTGAGTATTCAAGAAGCCTTGAGAAAAATAAGATAAGCAACTTTGACCAAAATTTTAAATAAAGGAGAAGAGAAGGCTACAAATAGATATGCCAAAGTTGCTTCATTTTTTTTGTGTGGTTTCTCTTGGCAGTCTCCTGTGAGTGACAAAAGTTTTTGAGGCAATCTATAGTTTACTTTAACTGTAGCAGATGCTGTAGATATTGGTTTTAAGCTAGTTAATTTTCAGCTTATTTTTTATCAACTACTATGTACAAATGAAGTGTTCATGGTCGGTTTTCCACCCTGTTGAAGAGACTTGGAGTTGACTTCTATTGTAGACTTGGAGTTGTTTGTACTGCTGGTTTCTAACACGTTAAACTTGTTGAATATAACTCTTGCTTTCTTCTGTTACTTTTCAGTAGCCCTTGGTAGGCATTAGCTTTGGGTACTTCAGCTAAGAAACTTGATTATGTTATATTCTGTTTGTCGCGGGCGGGGGGAGACTCATTTAATTGCAAATTGTAATAGGTAGTATAGGAAAGCAGTAAGATTACTCAGTTTAGATTGAAGAGTCAGTATATATCTGTAGGGTTTGATTTTTTTCTTAACTTTCTGAGCTTTAATATAAGCCTTTATTTTACACCAGGTTTCAGAAAGACCCAACGTGGTCAGAAACTGGAGACAGGTATTTACTAAAGCTCTTTCGAGATCACCTTTTCCATCAGGTGACAGAAGCGGGTACTCCTTGGATTGACCTCAGTCACATTATCTCATGTCTTAACAAGGTACACTGTACTTGGGTTAGCTTTTAAAAATCTGTTTGGGTTAACTTTGTTTAAAATAATATTCCTCTTCAAAGCAAGCTGTCATTGGCAGGTTAATTCTGTTGATTTAACTGATGGTTATTTTCCCCGTTTTGGATGAAAACAATGTATTTACTAAGCTAATATTCAAACATTTATGGATATTTTAAATAAACTTAGTACATTAATATTAAAATTCAGAATTCGGTAATATAGCATGAGATACAGTATTAACTTTTCATCCTAGAATGCATTGAATACTGTGGATGAGCAATGCTGGTCCCTTTATGCTACTCTGGTCTTTCAACACAGCATAAAGGATCCATGAATCCCCTTTAACTGGGGGAGATTTCTACTGATATAGTTATCACAGAGGGTGGTCATAAGGCAAGAGGATCCATTCCTAAACTGTGCTGACCAGAGTAGGAGACAGGAGGGTATATCAGGAGGGAAACGGCAATAAAAGTTTGTGCAAAATCCTTACTGTCTGGGATAGTGCTGGAAAATTTCTGACTTATAATGTTAAGTCCACCTCTGATAAACTCCCCTAGCCTCTCTAGCCCATCATTTTCCAAGGCTGATTTAACAAAGCTATTTGCAGTTTCCAAGAGCTGCACCACTAGCAAGTTTTTAGCTGAGCACTCTCTTGATTAATAGCAGGAGACGTGTGAGAGATTGCAAGATCTTCAGTAGTTGTAGCACGTGTTTTGCTTCATAAATTAAAAAAAGTATGTAAGCTGATTATTTTTTTTTTTATTGGCAGATCAGCTTTCAACATACTTTACATTGTTTTTGCCAAACTTACGTAATTCACAGGAGAATAAGATGCTGCTACTTCCTTTTTTTTTTTGTAGCTGCTTGGTCATTCCACTCACTCTGTAGAGAATGGTGATGCAGACACTGACAATAGAGTCAGTGGCTAGTATTCTCTAGTTAGGGCAGCCAACTTTCTCTTCCCGAAAATATTCATATCATTTGACATGTAACAACTGACTTAACTACAGTTAAACCTTTTTCTAAATTATCAGGGCTTTTAATCTCCTATTAGACCACTGCTGTGCATTTCTTTAACCTCCTTTTTATCTTTCTGGTTGGTGTCTGTAATCAGTTTAAAAAGGACATTAAAGGGATTGAGGCTAAATCAAAAAGAAAGCATGTTGATATTCAAATAGGCAGTGAAATGCCATCATGATTTGAAAGCAGTGACCCGTACAGTACTGTAGCAAGAGGGGACAGTCCTGAATTCATAGGTCAGGTAAGAGATGGTGTCAAAGAATGCCTTGTTCTATAAATGTTCATGGCTTACCTTTTTAAACAGAGGCTCTTCTCTTCTGTGGTTGTGGGCTCAGCACACAAAAAATGTAAGGCTTACAGAACTCTACTTTGGAAATACACTCCAAAACACACTTCTGAAGCTGCAGTGTGCACTAGTAGAAGTGGTTATCTGGGTTTTCCTGCTACACTACAAAAGCATTCCTTGTGAATGAAAATTACTCTATTGTTTAAAAAAAAATATCTTTTTTTCAATGTGGCATTTTGGCGATCTTTTCAGCTGAGATACTGATTTATGCCTCCACAGGAGGAGAGGAAGAAAGCCATAAATATTGATGTTTAGTTAGCTGTGTGGCTTTCTTAATACAGATCTTCTGTATCCTAAATTCATTAAGGTAATTCACTGATTTTTTGAATTATGCTAAATATTGTCTACTGTATATATTTCACAAACACCTTAATTATGGTAATATTTTGTAATGGGTGTTGGAAGAGACTGGTGGTTTTGTCCCTCCCTACAAGAATTAAAAGGTAGTTGGCTTCCTTTTGTCCTTCTGAAGCTATTCATAAAGCAGGAACTTTAAATTTGGGAGGTTCCAGCTCAGAATACTATTATAGAAGATACATGCAAGAAATTTCTAACTTGCTGTGTTGCTTCAGACAGCAGCTAGTGGAACATCAGTGACAAACATAATTGTTCTGCTATTCAATACAACATTATAATTCATTTATTTAATCCTACTGGGGTTGTATTTCCAAAGATTGCCTCAATAATGTCATATCCCACTTGTCTCTGCCCCACCTTCTGTATTGGAACAAGAAAGTTTGTAGTGTCAAGTATTGGGAAATATCAATATAAAAACTAAAACAGAGCTACAAAAGTTTTGCGTTACAAGAGAATCTGAAAATTCTCCATTGGTGAACATTTCTTGCAAAGTGAGGAGAACGTAAGATACAGTCTTGGAAGGGACTTCAGCATATAAAGTAGGATATTCCTCTGTTCCAAATTGGGATTGAGTGGTACATCTCTGAAGTACATAGTATAACATACAATTTTTTAATATTGAATTTGAGAAGTCAGAACAAAACATGAAAACAAATGTGGAACAGACTTTAACCCCAAGTTATCTATTTGTTTATGGATTATAACTAGGCAATCTTGTTGTTGTTTGGTTGTTGGCTTTTTGTTTGTTTGTTTTGTTAAGGGAAGAAATGTACCATACAGCTTAGGAACTAAATTTGTTTCCAGTACTGCCAAAAATGTGAGGCTTGGGTTTCTACCGGTTTTCAAACTACCTGGGGCTGGTCCATTCGTTATTTCATTTTAGAGTGGGCAAGAAGTAGTTTACCTACCCCGCCTGAAGGCTTGTGAACATTATATGCGAAGGTAATGTCAAATGTGGTTTTGTTCTTCAGGAGCTCTATGGAAAATTTGCTAGGCTTTCTACACAGGGGAAGATAGCATTGAAGGATTATTAGCTTTATGGAAAGGGAAGAAAACAATGGTAACCTAGTCCAAAGGTCTGGAATGTCCATCAGGTTAAGACCAAAATGTCTCAATTTTTTGGCAAGTACATTGTTGTGGTGCGATTCAGATCCTTCCTTTCTGTGGTGTTAGCAGATTTGAACTGCACCACAACAATGTACTCGCCAAGAAATTGATTGCTTTTGTTATTGGGGAAATGTTTTGCCATTTCTTTCACACTTCTTTTATTTTATCTTTTGCATTCTTGTTACAGTTAGATGCTGGTGTGCCAGAAAAAATAAGCCTCATTTCCAGAGATGAGAAGAGTGTACTTGTGGTAACTTACAGCGATTTAAAACGCTGCTTTGAAAATACTTTTCAAGAACTGATTGCAGCCGCAAATGGTCAGTTGTAGTATTTGCTGAAAGCATGCAGGACATTGCTGAGGAACTTAACCAATAGCAAATTGCACTACAGCTGAATTGTTGTTGTCATCTCATTTCACATTTGGGAAACAAACAGGAGATGAGCAAAGCTGCTTGCACTTCAGTCAGGTACACTGTTACTTGAAGGGAAGAATGTTTCACTTATCCTAGAGCTAAGGCTGCCATTGGAGGCTTTATCTGTGAAGAATTTATTTTAGATTAAGGAACACATCAGGTGCATGATGTTCCTGCTTTTATTTTTTCCACTTGTATATGCACTAATTTTAATTTTTTTAAGACTTTTCTGATCTCTGAAGTTTTGCCACATTGTATACTTAAGGGAAACTCTTTGCAAGGACATTTCTGGGATACATTTTTGTCACTGAGGATATAGCAAAATTTATTCATTTTTGATATTATTTGCACCCAGAATAGCATAAAGGACCAGGTAAATAATTTAATAGAAATTGTGTTCTATTAAGGACCGTTTAGTTCGTAACCTCTGTAAAAGTGTGTTGTATGCAAGCTCTGTATGCCACCCACTGTTAGCTCAAAAAAGAAATGTGAGAAGACGAAACTTTTTAAAACCAGTCAAGTGAAGTATCGGTGAATTGACAAAAAAGGAAAGAAGGCCCCCTGTCATTTGATTTAAACTTTGTCTAAGCAAAGTGACGAAAATAGCAACATGGGAATCATCTATAATTTAAGGAGCATATCAAACTTCCTCTAAACACAACCAGCGCCTTTTAAAAACTGTTTGTACGTTTTCCTGCTAGTCAGAAGCATTTACATTTATGCAATTTTTTTAATAGTTTTTTTTTTAAAGAAATTGTTTAAATGCCTGAAGTTTCAGGAGTGTATTACTTTAGGTTATTTACAGTATAATTTTTGTATAAAGTTCTGTTCTTTGAACCACAGCTTTATTATGGTACGCTACACTGGATACAGATACAAAGACACTGTTAAAAGAAGATTAACTAAACACAGCAGTTGTCTGGCATCAAGAGCTTTTCAAGTTTTACAGCCTGAATCTGGAGGGATAATGATCTGCTGTGCCTTTGCAGTCACTGCTTAGCCCAAAGTAATATTACTTTTGATAATACTCAACACATGAATATTCCTGAAGTAATTCAGTCTCAAAAGTCTGGAATTTTCCTCCTCAATTAACTTTCTAATATTTGGACATGCAGTTGTTTCCAAACTTGGGTATTCGTGGGATTTCTAGTTAAACACCTACACTTTGATACTGAAGACTGCCAAATATGTAGGAATTTTCTTTTCTTAAAGCAGTAGTGAAGACTGTATCTACCCTTTCCCAGCACTGAATGTTTTAATAGCACTGGGTGCTCACCATGAAGAAAATGTGGAAACTCAAAAGGTCAGGACAGACTCTAAGCACTTGCAACTGATGTTACTGACATCAATTTTAATAATTCTCAATATTTGTAGTTTTCAGAGAAGTTTTTAATATTTCTCTGTCCACTTTTTTAAGCTTTAAAATGATTCTCCGCCTTGAGACTTGCATCAAGAAAAAAGCAACTCTCTTCACATCGAAAGCTTTGAAGACTAGGGACATGCTTTACACATTTTAGAAAATGTGGTTGAATCCACATTAGGTAGCATCAGTTGTTGAGTTTAAAAATCGATTATTGTTGCATTTGATCGAATGAATTTTAAAAGGAACATAATGTTTAATATTCAAACGATAACAGTTGCCAGAATGTTCTTTTTAATATAAAAGGAACAGGAACTTTGAAAAGTGAACATGCAAAACAGTCTTTTATCATTAGCTCATGTATTTGAGGAAGAGCAGCTGTCTTTTATATGTTTTTTGACAAATCATATTGTAATTCTTTTGTACAAAAAAGAAGTACTTGTATTCTAGAAGAAATATGAAATGCTTAATTTATAAGCGGGCTGAGGTTTTTTCCAGTATTGTTTTCTTTGAAAATGAAAGGGGATCATCTGTTCAGTTGTGGGGTTTGGGAACCTTTGAAAATTTAATTTGTGGACCAATATTTTGTGAAAGTGTAAGGCAGGGGTAAAATAGGGCTTGAATTCTCATCCTTTTTAGACCAGCAAACCACCCTCTGCAAGACATGTCTAAATTGCAAACCTGTGTGTATTTGCATAATGTCAGTTTGCTTCAGCCCCTAGTAACCTCAGGACTTGGTTTAAAAATAAAAAGGTAGACAGCTAATAAGTTTTCATACGTAATGTCAGCCAGAAAATATTTGGTGTCAGGTAATACATAAAATAAAAAAAAAAAGTTGAGTTTTGTTTTCTATTTATTTCATTTGGTCCGTATTTGGGAATGATTTGAACAGTCTGAAGTTCAGCTTGGGTGTTTTTTTGGGGAGAGCCCTTCTACCCCATTTTGATTCCATTAAGAAGGTTGTCCTAAAGTTGTAGTTTGATCCATTCATAGGAAAAACTGTGTATCTGTATTTAAAAAGAAGAGCCACCAGGATGTGCCCTCCCAGATGGGAAATATAATTCTGACCTTCCTATTTTTTACAGCTAAAAGCACAGAAAGGACAACCTTTGAAATCATCTGATGTTGGTCATTTTAATTTTTGTACCTGTTTTAAATTCTGTTGCTGTATTTACTATATTGTAAATATTTTGTTGAGGGTACCTATGTATTTTTGATTTGCCCTTGTTTCAGTAATTCAGGTGTCAACTGCTTCCCCTAAAAAGCACCAGTATGTTAAGTTCTAATGTCATGATCCCAATATGTGTTACTCATCTTTAATCCTGTTTTCATTCTTCATGTGTACAGCAGTATTTTTAATAAAGAATACCAGAAATAACGTGGCCTTATTTTGACAATGTGAACTTGGATACAGGGCTTTTCAACTTTGGTACTGGGATCGTCTTTCATTCTGTCATATTTCTTTTGTATTCACTCTCTGCAATGCGGAGTTCAAACAATCAGGAGTCACAAAGTGCGTTTAGTGCCTGCCACTTGTAGTATGTCAGATGTCCACATGTCCTAAAACTTAGAGATGTTGTTCACTAGAGTTGTACTAATACATGTTTCCTTAGCTCCCAAGCCAAGTCCCCTCTGCTTCTGCCAGATCAGGTCTGCTTTACTGGACAAGCCCTAATTTTGAAAACTCTATTAAAAGTACCCTTACTTTCATCTTTTTTGAAGATTTTTTTTTTTTCCCAATAACGAAGTATATTAATGTCTCTGACAATTTGCATGTGGAGTCATTGATGACTTCATTGCCCAGAATTATTTTTCTGTGGTGTTAACCATTAAAGCTGAGGTGAGTTACCAATGGGGTAAAATCTCCTCTACCCATCCAGTCCTGACCATGCTTATGTAATGTGAAATTTTGTGCAGTGTATGTGAAATTGTCAATATTCTTTGCACACAGGGAGTCATTATCAGTTAAATTGCAGTGTTTTAGAAATTTTATTACATAGACTGAACTAAAGCTGCAGCAGGCTTGATTGGCGCAGTTATCTAGTCTCCAGTTTCTTTTAGTGATGTGCAGTAATGGCTAGAGAACCTTCTGCGACAGCAGTTAGGGGATCCTGTTACGTTCTGCCACCCCAGAGGAAGTTTCATCTCACCTTCCTTCCAGCACTTGTGTGTAGTATATCTGCAGTGTGGCTTGGAGATCCCTTCCCGTTATAAAATGCTGCATAGCAGAGAGCCCTCAACTGAACATCTCCGTAGGGATCATCCTCAGCTTCTGATGGATGGGCTGGGGATGTGGAGATTCCCTGAAGAAGAGAAAGCATTTACCACGCCTGAGGTGCTAACTCATGGCCTTTCATCTCTACCAGATCTTCTAGCTGCAGAAGTAACCAGGCGTGGGGGGCAGTTGAATGGACGTTCACTAATAAGCTGCTTTTTCTTCCCACACCGTGAAACTTTGCCTTTCCCAGGGGTGGAGTTGAGGGTTTTTTTTTCCCCTCTAGACAGCAAGCAGTAAGTGCTTCTTGCGTATGCTGTATCTAAGGGATTTCACTTGCATGGGGAGAGGTGCAAGTGTCCATCACTGTATCCACTGTTGTGTGAGAATTGTGCCTTTCCTGCTGTTGTTCCATATTCTCCTTTGCTCACAAGAGTGGCCTGGCGAACAGATTGTTTGCCTGATGTTAGTGCTGCCCAGAGCTGAGTCATCTGCTGCAGCAGTCTCTGACACCGGATTAACTAGTTTGGCAGAACTCTGCAGATTCTTTCAAAAGCAAACTTTATTATGTGAATTTAGCAGTCAAATATATTATATGAAGACAGAAAATGTAAGACAAAATAAGAGTTATTCACATCTGAAGAAACTTAGGGGGTTCATATAAAAGTAATCTTTGTAGTCCATTTTTCTTAAATATTTATGCACAAAAAGCATATTTATATATTTACATTGTGCAAACATTTCCTTTGAGGTGCATCATCCCATAACTGTTTTTTGCTTAATTGTAGTTAAGAAATGGTTCTTGAAATTTCCTTTTGATTTGATCAAGATCAAATATACTTTACCAGCAGGAGCCAGTGCAACAGATACTTAAAACCTGATGATCTCTTGGCCAGGAAGACCTGGAATTGATACTTAGCTTAGAAGTAGTGGTACATATTTCTTTTATTTGAATATCCAAGAACATTTTTCTCTTTAAGCATGGAAATGGTCATTTGCCTTTAAGTCTGTTAGTGGGTTAAAGTCGCAACTCCTAAGCTGAGTTTTAAGAGGTCAGAACCATATTATATGTAGCATTTTAGTTCATATATATTTATAGTGGACCACAAGAAGCTGAGATTGGTCAGTAGTTGTTGATTTGGAAGACCTCAGTGCTACTGTGTTAAATGGCCAACTTTCATTTTAATATTGCATTTAAAGGTGGAAGGGGATGGTGCATCCTTATGCTTCTCAAACAAAGAACGTTCATGCCCTTTCTGAGATGCTGTACAAAAGTCTGTTGCAAATGAATGATACCTTTTTATTCCTGTACATATATATTGATAACTAACCTGGAAATTCACCTGTCTTCATAGAAAAGCTGCCCTAACTTTCCAAGGAGTTTGTCATGTCATTTCTAACCTCTTCAGACTCTTTAATGATCGATTCTTTGTTTAAAAAAAAANTTAGTAGCCATCGTGTCTTGTCAGACAGATTCCCATAAATAAAATATAATCAGTGCAGTGTTAGAAGGTCCACGAGGTTTTGTGGACAGAGCTTGGCTTTGACCTATCCAGCTTGTGGTTTGGTTCCAGTGTGTGCGTGTTGGCATACTGACAAAGTGCAAAACCTCAAGAATATTTACTTGATGTCAGCAGGCTTGTCCAAACTGAATTGATCCGTATTCCCTGTTGTTGCAGCCCGAGCTCTGATCTTAGTTCTCCTCTATCTTTGCCAATTGTGTTTTGCAACACAACGTGTTTGAAATTCCTCACAGGACTCCTTACTGCCATCCGAGGCAGTAAGAGCCATATAATGCCCCAGCTAATTCGGCTTCCCTGGAGCATTAGCCATCCCTCAAGTTTCTCAAAGTAGAGAGAAACTCTAAAAGCTGGAGAGCATGGTCTATTCCTTGCTTCTCTCTTCTTGAAGAATCCTTTCTTTTCCAGCGCTACACAGGCCCCAGCAATAGGGTGCAGATTTCCCGGTGCCTGACACGGGGGGGTCCCGAGGGCTCCCAGCTGCCTCTCGCGACCAGGACACCGGTGCTGCCCCTGAGTCCCAGCAGAGGCTGCATGACTGGAGTGTGAAATACCATCCTGCTGCCAGGGACCAAACAGCAAACTGCTTTGCTCTGTAATGTTGACCATTCAGGTTTTCAGAAGCACTGGGCAAATTTAGTGGCAGCTGTTGGTGTTCAGCATCAGGGAAAGTCAAGGCCTAAGCATTAGTATTTTGCTATATTTTATATATGCTTGTTGCAGTCTGTAGAAAAGCAGGTCACTGAGATTAAGCCAATGATATCTTTTTAAATTTTAGGATAATTAACATTATTTGAGTCAAAGTTTTTAAACTGACAGTGTTTCAGAAGAACATTTTTGAGTTAAAAACATATTTAAATCTTGCCTTAGAAGTACTTAAACGGGGGGCTGAGAATAAAGGACGACGGAGCTGTAGTCAGGAGGGGGAGAATGGCACACTTTCATTTTCTCCAGCACGGCGTTACCGTACGTATATCTTCTCTTGGAGTCACTGAGCTGGTCACAGCTGAAACTGCAGAAACTTCTTGGCTTGGTTATGCCAGAAAGCACCGACTCCTTGCTCCTGCTGGCACCTTTCACTCTGTAACAGAGCAGCCTCACTGTTAGCACATTTCACATGTACGAGCGTTTGTTTTAATGACTTGAGCAACACCATGTCACAAGAAGCAGCTTTGTTTATTTTCTCATGACGGGAACAGCATTGATGCAGATGGGATTGCTCAATGAGGGAGTGGGAGGGAGGACTGAAAGTGTCCCCCTCGCGTCCCCTTCTGAACAGAGATGCTGTGACTGAACATCACTGTTAGGGTGCTTGTGTTCAGTGTAAGTATTAGAGTCTTGGTGCTTATGGGGAGTACTTGATTGCTCAGCCTAAGCTCTGATTGCTCATTTGTGGCAGGTGGTAGGGAGTGATACTTCATGGCAGGGCGTAGTGTGGAGTCTGGCATCTGTGCTGCTGCTGGGCGGTGGATCCCCATAGGGTCCCCACACTTATATGTTCTTCTGAAGGGAACTGGGATTTTTTTGAGCAGGAGTGAAGTAATGAAGGGTCTCAAGCCCTGGGGCAAAAGCAGGAAGCTGCTAATGTAGATGTTCCCAAAGCCTGATGCTGGGATGAATTTTTAAGCTAAATGGCTGATGTTTGTGAGGAAGGGCACAAGGTCTGGGTATCTACTCTCTTAGGCTTCTCTCAGCAGCAGACATGAACTGCTGGTTTGGATTATGTTTCCTCTCCCACAACCAGTTATCCTGTAGGCTGCCTTTTATAAGAGTCTTTTTACAAGAAGGGTTTAACGTCTTCTCAGCTGAGCTGCTCTTTAAGACCCTCTTCACCTTCCAGCACTTTCTCACCCATGTTTGGAGAGAGCAGCACTTAAAAGGGCTCTTTCAATAATGAAGAAAGTTAAGGCAAAGAGTCAAATTTTTTAAAGGCAAATTTTCACACCACTGAATTTAGATACTGAAGATTTATCTGTAGACAGAAGACAAGCAAGAGCATTTTGCATCACTGATTATATGTGAAATCCTAATGTAAACATATGTTGGATTACAATGCCTAAAATTAGATTCCCTCCCCCGTATTTTTTATAAATTCATGCCCCTCTCCTTTTATAAGGTCGGGAACGTTGGCAGCCCGTCTTGAATTCCAGAGAAGACAGTCAGAACATCTGTTGAGGTTTTGGGAGCCCAGGGTTTTTCTTTTCATTATAATTTGCACCGTCATATCTTTCAGTAAAGTACAGAACTGATAGTACAGGGCCTTTTACTGATTCGGAAAGGGAGAAGTAATAGTTTCTCTTAGTTTTCACGTCTTTCTGAATCTTTAACTCACAGGCCTGTGTGCTTTGTAGAGAGTGTGGTCTTGGTCTTCTCTCCTACTGTAGGAAATTGAAGGGTCCTCCCAAGAAGACCACCCCATTACATTTGTTTGTAGATGGATGGAGTTCATGGGAAGGAGCCCTCCTGATGAGGACTGTGGATGCATCCCATATTTTTATATTGCGTCCATTGGCAGATGGACAAATAATTGCCTTGGGATAAATTCCATAACTATGTGACAAGGTTAGTCACAGACTCAACAGACTTTTTGTGAAGGGTTTAAAAAGAAACGCTCCTGTGATTTACATTGTAATTGTGAGTCTTAGGGAGCGCTGGGCTGGCAAAAGTGGAGTGTGCATGCAAAGTTACAAGCCTTAAAATCATCACGCTTTGATCCTTCCATTCATCATCAGGCTTTTGCATCCTGAGAATTTTCTTGCAAGCTAGACTTGGCTTCTACTTTAACTATTAAATCTTCATACCAGTAGAGCTACATCTGTTAACTTTAATGCACTTGAGTGCGCTGCTGTACCTGGGCGTACACTCCCACAGAGAGCTTTGGGGGAACCCCTGGGCTTTTGGCATACATGGTCAGGCTTCATTTTCAGACTGAGCTTACAGTCAGTAAAGGCTTCTCTAGCTGTGGACTATCTCCTTTCCACTCTGGGAATGTAAATTAGAAACTCTGTCTAGTTGGTTCTTAATTGGGATCATTTGTTGGAAGAAACAGCAGCTGCTTTCCTGACAGATTCAAGAATGGAGTGAGGTTAGAGGTTGGTGGTGGCTCTTGAGATGCTTGTTCCTGCTCAGAAGTGGTGGAGTTCGCAGCCGTTTTTTTGGCAGCCTGAGGATTTTGGCTTACTTGGGTTGGGCTTTTTCACCAGTACTGAAAAGGTAAAAGAGAGTTGCACTTGGGTTCCTTTCCACTTGCAAAGGAGCAAGGCTCTCTGCTCTCCCCAGGACCTGGCTCTCAGGTTGGTCATGCTGCGTAAGCACCAGTGCATGCACTGGCTCTCTTCTGGAATAAAATGGTTAGTTTCCTCTCAAACACACCCTGGGTGCCCTTCTCGGGGACAGTTAGGATGCCACCAGCTTTGGCTCCTTCCACCCTCTGCAGACCTTCAGCAGTGTGGTGGTAGACGTGGTACTGCCAAGTCTGAATCCTCTAATGCCATGCTGCAGGGCATGCACATGCCCTTGGGCTGGTCTGAAAGAGTCACCCCACCTGGCTGGATCGCGTGTGATTTCAGATGCTTTGAACTGAGAAAAAAAAACACCTTGAGCCCAACTGTTCTGCCCCCGCCTGCAGGCAAGCGGGGAGCAGCAAGGGCACAGCCCCACAGCTTCCTCAGCCTAGGCTCAGGACCCTCCGGCTGCTGCGAGTGCATTTCTCTGCATCTGTGTCCTAAACTTGCAGCGCTGAGGTTCACAGCGTGATGGTAAGTGCTCTGGGAGCGGTGAGGCGTTGCAGTGAAGGTGATGGAGCTGTAAGCTGCTGCTAAGAGGGGGGTGACCCCTTCCTTCCTCATCCTGCTGCTGGCACCGTCTGCCCTGGTGGTGAGCTGCTACTGCTCCCTCAGGACCCATTCTGGGGTCGTTCTTCTCATAGTCCAGCCACCTGAAGCAGCTCTGCAAAGCAAGCCAAGCAGAAATATCTGCACAAGAGAGGGGGCAGGACCACAGAGAAGGATGCCTGAGGTGCAAGGGAAGAAGCACGACTGTGCGTCTGGTTAGATCAGCTTACATGTGCCAAAGCCCTCCAGGCTTTACCTCTCTACTGCTACTTTCAGGGCTATTTATTTACTGCTCTAATTTAGCCAAAGTAAAGGATGCTCAGCTAAGAAGCTACCTTTTTAGGAATGTGTGCAGAATAAAGGGCCGCTGTGTGCATTCACATACATGAGTGCTTTTTGGCATAGCGCTACAGTACCACTTGTTTAGCTTGCAGACCAGATGACCTTGTATGTTCTCACCCAGCTGCTCTGTTTCCCCGAGGATTTATGTTCTAGCAGCCACTGTTGAGTTCTTCCCCCCCACACACCCCATCCAAGCGTTCCTTTTCCTTCTGCAGCTGAAAGTGCTCCTTAAAGCAGTTCCAGAGGGATGCTTGGGGCATACTCCATGTATTCCATACCATGCAAAGAAAAAGGCATTTTGTACATCTCATGTGGGGAGGTTGCCCTGTTGTCTTTGTGGCTGACAGCAGCCTTCAGAAATGTCACATTTACACAAAGAAAAAACGGGTTAAACCACTTCTAGGAAATGCTGCATCCTTTGGAGCCCTCTAATATGCACACGCATTCCAAGCTCTATAATACTTGGCTCCTCACAAGAGAGTATGGAAAACTGTCTTAATAAAATCAAAGTATCATAAAATTGCTCGCAAGCCTTTTTTTCTGAAATGTGAGCAGTCAAGGCAGGAGAAAGGGTTTTCCAGCACTCGTGTGGCATGGCTTGAGTCACCCCGGCCTTGCCATGTGTGAGCAGCGCTCCACTGCAGACTCCTGCCAGCTGCATGTTTGCCCCGCACACCGCATGTTAATGGCTGTGTGAGCACACATGCCCTTCTATCCCCGTTTCTCCGCGTTTAACTGACGCCCTCTTAGTCACAGAATCACAGAATCTTCAGAGTTGAAGGGACCTCTAGAGATCATCCAGTCCAACTCCCCTGCTAAAGCAGGATTGCCTAGAGCACATCACTCAGGAATGCGTCCAGGCGGGTCTTGAAAATCTCCAGAGAAGGGGACTCCACAACCTCCCTGGGCAGCCTGTTCCAGTGCTCTGTCACCCTCACCGTAAAGTTCTTCCGTGTATTTGAACGGAACTTCCTGTGTTCTAACTTGTGCCCATTGCCCCTCGTCCTGTCACTGGGAACCACTGAAAAGAGCCTGGCTCCTTCCTCCTTCAGCCCACCCTTTAGATACTTGTAAACATTAATCAGGTCTCCCCTCAGCCTTCTCTTCTCCAGGCTAAAGAGTCCCAGCTCCTTCAGCCTTTCCTCATAAGGGAGATGCTCCAGTCCCTCAATCATCTTAGTTGCCCTTCGCTGGACTCGCTCCAGCAGTTCCCTGTCCCTCTTGAACTGGGGAGCCCAAAACTGGACATTTTTCGTGAAGCAAGTCACTGGAATTTTTTGTGAAGCAAGCCCTCTCTGCCTTGACCGCACGTTCCAGCCAGCTCCAATTGTTCGTCGAGACAATACTACACCTCCCAGCCTGCCCAGCTGCGAGTCGCTGACAAGTCTGGCAGAGGCAGGATGGCGGGATGGCCTTGACCTCCTGCCAGCGTAAGATGAAGGATGGGTTGGGTCCGGGCAGTCCCCAGGCTGGCTGAGAGCAGGGAGACAAAACCAGCCGCAGACACTGCCAGCTTCGCAGCGGCTGGGAACTGAGGCACCGCTGGCGTTGAGAAAATAAACATTTCCCATTTACAGAGAGTTCATGTCAGTGCGGCGCATTTCTTAGAGCAGCCTTCGTTCCCTGCTTGGGCAGCTGTCAGGAATTAGGTGGAGGAAGGTGGCCAATATATTAAAGTGCTTAAAGGCAGGAAGAGAAGTGAGGCCCTCACATCCATCTATTGTAAAGTTGCCACTTTAGCATCCTGAGCCCATGGGTGTTAAATGGGCCGTGCTTAGCTGAGTCATGGAAAAGGGCAAAAACAAGCACAGAGGGCCTTGTCCCAGCTGGGGTGCCCTTGGGGACTTGCAGAAACAACTGCAAATCCTTCATAGCCACACGTTCCCCCTCCTGCCCTGCCAAGGGCTCATTTCCTATAGTTACCTACCTCTGCCTTGGTTTAGTGCTCTCTGGCACTCGCTTGTCCAGCCTGGCACTGAGTTGGGGATCAGGCTGATCAATAGGGCTACTGAGATGATTAGGGGACTGGAACACATCTCTTATGAAAAAAGGCTGAGGGATTTGGGTCTCTTCAGTCTGGAAAAAGGGCAGCTGAGGAGGGATCTTGTCAATGCTTATAAATACTTAAAGGATGGGTCTCAGGAGGGTGGGGCCAGGCTCTTTTCAGTGGTGCCTGGGGACAGGACAAGAGGTAATGGGCACAAACTCAAACATAGGAAGTTCCACCTAAACATGAGGAGGAACTTCTTTCCTTTGAGGGTGGCAGAGCACTGGCACAGGCTGCCCAGAGAGGTGGTGGAGTCTCCGTCTCTGGAGACATTCAAAACCCGCCTGGACGTGTTCCTGTGCAACCTGCTCTGGGTGACCCTGCTCTGGCAGGGGGGTTGGACTAGATGATCTCCAGAGGTCCCTTCCAACCCTACCATTCTGTGATTCTGTGAAGGAGTGCTAATAAATCATAACAGTGATGTGCATGGGCAGTTATGAGGGCTATTGGTTTCCTTAAAGGCATATGGAGGGTTAGGTGCAGGAACTGATCGACTGCTGACCCAACTCAGTAGGACACACCCGAGCAAGAATGTTTGCAGGGACAGGGGACACCTCGGCTACTTTCAGTATGTCTCATTTAGCACAAGGACCTTGAATCCTCCTTCACCTTCTAAATTGTGAAGTAGAAGAAAGAAACATAAAATACAGACCCAAAGAGCGTCCATTTCTGCTTGCTGCCTGTCCATGTGAAACGTTTCAGTTCTTCTGGTGCCAGCACCATCCCACTGTCTGCTTGGTAATCCTTGAAGGAAAAAGACAGACACAACCCTATTAGGTGTTAACTGTAGAAAGTTACTGTTGCAATGCGCCCAATTACCCTTCGGTCCGATTTTCAGCATCATTTTCGTTGTTTATACTCAGAGAGCTCTAGGAGACAGAAGCTCTGCGCTGCTGGAGGTGCCGCAGTGCCCAGGTATTTAATGGTGCCTTTCTAAACTGTCCTTGCTTTGGGATGCAGCAAACGTGTGCCATTAATGCAGATACAGGGTGTTGGAAGAAAGGTGTCTACATGCAAGGTGAGGTCCTGGCCAGCTGCTAGTTCATCCCTGAGAGGACCACCGTACCTTTCCCACCTCCCACTGCTTCATGCACACAACCGGGCTGCTAAAAGCTTCCCCCAGCCTCCCACTCATGCCCAGTCCCACCAGGACAGTATGTGTGCCCCGTTAGTAGACATTGCCCCAGCTTGTCCATGTGATAACAGGACTTGTTCATCCTGGGAACCTCTAATGGAAATGTGACCCATGAGTCTCATTTATGGACTACTATTCAGATGAAAACACAAATCCAAGGGATTTTAAGTGTCTCTCCCACACCAGTGGCACTCAGATGGGAGCCTGGCAGCTGTATCTTGCTGGCCCACTGGCACTGGCCGTTTCTTATCAGGGAAGGAGAGTTTGCAGCCCATGGCATGGTCAGCAAGCATCTACTGTCCCCAATTTGTAGGACAGTGGGATAACACCATGCTGCAAGCCCAGATAATCTTGCACCTCCTATCAGCAGATCTGACAAAGCAGTAAGACCCCTTCTTCATTCTCTCTGTATAAATCTGTCACACAAATAAAAAGAAATAAATGGCATAACATTTGGCCCAAGAGTCACTCACATTAAATACAAGCGTTTCCTTGACGGGAAGCTCTTCAAATGTCTTTATGCGCTGGGGTGGTTTTATTTTGAAAGTGTTTATGTATCTGTTCGACAAAAAAAAAAAGCAGGACAAGTTTTGGTGAGGGTGTGAAGTGTGTAAGCAGGAAGCGCTGGGTATTTCTCTGTTTCTTTTAGCAGTTGGCACCGAGGTAGTTTACACAAAAGGGACTCATTAACCACACCCCACGCAAACCTCCCTCCTCAGCCCTGGAGCGCACATGGCTGCCCCTCTCAGAGCGCCCAGGCCTGGTGACACGATGGTCCCCCTGGGCTGGGACATCCCGACGGGCCACCCCAGCTCGGGTGGCTGGCGGGACACTCAGGCCCGCAGTGGTGGGGTGCCTCTGTGTGTTTTCTCCCCCCAGCAGCAAGCCGCAACACCCAACAAACTCAGTCTTCATCTTGCTTCTCTCACCTGATGTTTTCAGTGCTTCCACAACTCGGGCTTGTAACAGAAAAATTTTCATTGCACAAAGGATCAGAGGCAGGGGGAAACCCACTTTCCGTTGTAAATATAGTATTGAGGGGTATGTAGTCTTTGCCTTCCTAAATGCAAACAAGAAATCAAAGAGTTATTCCTGGCACTGTGCGGCCGGTCGCCCCTGCCTTGGTGACAGCCCGTGGCCATGACGTTGGTACCTGCTGGACGTTTGCTTGCAGCAGGTCGCCCAGCTTTTTCACCAGCTCAGAGAACCTCGGCCTGTCGTTCGGGTTGCTTCGCCAGCAGTCCAGCATGATCTGGTAGCTGTGAGGACAAAAGCAAAATGAGCACACGGAGGGGTTACGGCTTGCTTTGATCCAAGGCAGCGCAATCTCTGACAGCTTGTCGTCGACAGAGTTAACTCCTGAGCCTGCCTGATTTTACAAAGATGGTCTCTGACGGCACTGAGGCCTCTTACTAAAAGTAAAAGAATAAACGTTCTAGAGAGAAAGAAAAAAAACTTCTTCCCGCAAGATACCGGGAAGACCACATCAAAAGAATAATTTAGCCAACTAGTCATACTTTCTTTTTTCATTCCTAATTAAGCATGAAACCTTTGTATTAAACATCTATTAACTGGCAATGTTTAAGTTAAGGCATCCTAAGATGACTTATATGAATGTGTCACTTCCTCGTATTGCTCGAGTCGAGCTTTCCTTCCTGCAATAAAATATGTGGAAGAGGAAAAAAAAAAAAATCTCTTATCTACTTGTCACTAGGATAATAAAATTAGCCAATGGGTAATACTCCCAGATAGGCCTGGCTGGCTCGCATCCTTTTTCTTCTTCCAGAACTATTTTTTGGTAAGTGTTGCTATTTAGAGTCATGACGTAGTACTCAAAAAGGCGCTGAAGACACCTATACGTACTTGATTTTGCCTCCAGAGGTAAAATACCCTCGATATGTTCATGCTCCTGCATGATTCGTGCCACGAGGTGCGTGGTCGATGTGCTGCAGGTGCCTCCCTGGTCAGGGCACTCCATCCCACTCCCAGGGCAGAGGGGCTGCAAACTCAGAGGCTCCCTTGGGACACCCCTCAAGCCTCCAATAAGGTGTTGGCCATGCAGCAGCAGCTGGAGGCTGCACCTAAAGGCAGGGAACTGGGGAGGGACAGCCAATGTCGCGGTGGAAGAGCTCAGGCAAACCCCGCAGGCGACACGGGCTGGGAGGCTGTGGGTCCCTGTCACCTTCCTCTGCCATCAGACACCGTCTCCGGGAAAGGGTGGACCCTTGTCACCCGAGTGTTTGCAAGGAAGCCTCCGCTGTTGCTTCCTAAGTCAAGACGACGTTAATAATGTCACATTCCTCCAGCACTTATCTGCGTGCATGTTGGTAAATATTAAACCTGGAGAGGAATGAATGACCTTCCTCCTCTGGGCTGCTCACTCAGCCCAGCCCTGGTGGTGCCCTGGGCTCGGGTCCATGTCCCTCCTCACCCTGTCCTAGCCCACAGGAGGGCCAGGGGGACAGGGGTGGGGAGGGATGCGAGAAGATGCTGATGACAGCAGGAAGATGCGATGCAGCATCGGGTCGTTTTTCATGATGTTGGCACAGGGTATTTTTTGTGGAGACCCAGGAGGGCAGTGGTACGCGAGGCAAGCAGAGAAAGGCATCTTACATCTCCTCTGTCGCTTGCTCCGGGGCTCGCATTCTTGTGCCTTCCTTTAGCCTGCTGCAGAAATCCTCATCTATTTGGACTCCGGGGTAAGGAGAGGCACCTGGAGGCGGGAGAACAGGGTCATACATCCCCTGCGACTCAGCTTTGGCCCTATACTTCCCCCCTTGCAGAGTCTTGGGGTGTGCAGCATCTGCTTGCAGAGCTGGGAGCCCAGGGCTGTGTCCCCCCGCCATCCCCATCTCCCACAGGCAAGGAACGGCTGCTGACGCTGCCCCAAACCCCAGTCCTTGGAGGGGGGGGCAGGATCAAACCCAGCATTATTGGTGGTGCAAAAAATAAATGTGAATTGAACTTGAAAAGTATCCCTCAAGAAAAGCTGAGTCTGACCTCTCTATTGGTTTGGATCACTCCAAATTCTAATAAGCAGAGTATTAACAAACCGCAAATGCTCAAAACCACCTTGAAAATAATAAAATTGTGGTTTTAAATCAGATCACAGTACATTTGCATTATTTTCTTAGTTTCTGTGGTTTTAAGATGCAGACTGATTGTGCTGTCAGTCTTTTTTCTGTAGAAAAAAACAAAACAAAACAAAACAAAACAAAACATCAGGAAAAGGGAAAACGAAAGAAAAAAAACAACCAAAATCTTTCAGAGAGTTCAACAGTCACCAGGTACAAGGAGCTGGGGCTTTAAGAAAAAAATAGCAGGTATGATGAGGCTGACCATAAAATCACAAGAGTTGGCAGGCTGACCAACAACGTGTATTTAAACTAATTAATGATTGATTGTCCTGAGAATTGTATAGTATTGTTTCCTCTGCTGTTCGCCTCCTTTGTCAGTCTCTATGTTGAACCCAATTAAGGTTCTTCTATTCTGACAGTCATTGTTGTTCCCGCTCAGTGTACATCTTGTATCCTGCCTTTTCCACGTGAAAGAAAGTGGGGGGGGGCGCGGGAGGGTGTGTGAAAAAAAGCGTCACTGGGTTTTAATTTCAGATTGCATGCTCTAGTTCATCCTGCGGCATCTGTGCGGATGCTTGTTTGCCTGCTGCGTCCAGTGACCTGGGTTTGGGGAGCGGGGGGAACACGCGCTGGGTCCCACCCTGGGCTGGGGCAACCGCCTGGTCTCAGGCTGGAAATGAGGTGACACAGTCCGAGACGTGCAAAAACCCCTGCGTGCGTTCAGCTCCCTTGCTCCCACTGGGGATGTAAGAAGCTTTTGAGGAAGAATCCAGACCATGGCACTGGGTGTCTTGGATGCTATCTGTGGCACAGGAGGCAACGCCTCGGTCTCTGGCAGCTGTCGACCCATGCCCACAGTTTCGTGTTATCCCACAGGGTTCCATATTCAACAGAAACACCTAAAAAATTTGCCCGGTCTTCCTGGTTTGCGCCATCAGTTGGACAAAGGGCTGTGACTGCTCCAGCTGTGCTGCTCTGCATCCCTACCAAGGGTTTCTACAGGAGAAAGAGGGAAGCTTAGGTTTTGCCCATGGCAGAAATAGGTGGAGAAGCGCTCAGATCGCTGTGCTATCCGTTAAGGCTTTCAGCCTGGCAAGTCAGTTTTCAGTGCCCTTACAATCACCAAATTTTACAGTTCACGGGGGCATGATACACTGGGTTCTCCCCTCTACCCTCACAGCCCACCTCAGCCTTTCTTTATTAAAGACCTGGCAAAAACTTCTTGAAGATAAGGATGTTTTTCCCCAGGCTGAAACGATGGCCCCAGCTACAGCCTCCACCGCTGAGTCCAGCTCCTGGGGTGCAGAGTTAACATACCCAAGGAAAATATCTCCCACAGCAAGACCCCGTAGGACCACACGTCGCTTTTTGTATTGTAGATTTTATCAAATATGGATTCTGGAGCCATCCACTTGAGAGGAAGTCGAGCCTGGAGTAAAATGGACAAACCTGACTATTATTTTCAAAGTCTAAAAGAATTTAATCGTAGATGAATCAACTATATATTGTTACGTAAATAATTACCATTCAAACAGGAACCTGTGGGATTTCCTTACAGGCAGTCAAGATAAACCCACATTCATTCAGAGACTTTCTTAACAAATTATCAGAGTAAAAAGCTGTTTTTAAGATGCGTGGCACAAAACGCCACAGACTGGAAACCTGTGACCAGAGTGACCAGGCCTTTTCTTTATGGAGTTGTGGGGATATGCAAGAACAGAGGCCTCTTGCCAGCATCCTAGAGACAGGGGAGAAAACCCTACATCCGAGTGCAGATCATTCTGTGACGGCGTCAGTGATGTGCTTGGGGAAATTTTCAGACCCTGACTTGCAGGAACCCTTGAAGCCCCCTCAGCGCAGCCTCATAGTGTCTCCTGAGCAGTACCCAAATTACACCAATAACACTTCACAGCTAATATGCAGTGCCACAAGTCTTGAAAGCTGTTTATGGATGACGGAATAGCTGGCAGGTGGGTGAGAAGCAGAAGGAGACTCTTTGCATGAGCCTGATGCCCACACCAAATTCCCACATCACCAGTGGGCACAGGCACAGTTTTCCAACCCAGCGTTCATGGCAGGCTTGGCAAGGGGCTTACTGCCTGATATCTACAGGAGAAGCAAAAACCCCAAATAAGTAGGTGCTGGAGGCAGCGAGTCCAGCTTGGCTGCTGGAGGCACCATGAGCGATGCTTGACCCTGGTGTGGGTGCACAGCGGGACACGCACCTTGTTTCGGGAGGGACTGGTTTCCTTGAAGGAAGTTAACTGAGTAAGTGGGTTATGCTTCAGAGAGCGCCAAGAAACAAATGTCGAAAAAATATCTAAGGGCAGAGCTGTGAAACAGTTAGCATGTCCGAGCTTTGCGCTTAAGGACAGAAATGCTTTCCAGATCTACAACACATCTGGATAGCTCATCTTCACATAAAAACCATGATAGCTTTCAAGCTCTTCTAAGTTCAGGAAATGTGAACGTCTACAGAACATTTTGGTGGACAGTTTGAAATGATATGTTATAATCATTTGGGTAAATAAACAGCATCTTGACTTACATCTCCTTTTCTCACATAATCAGGATTCTTATAAATATCTCTTGCGAGGCCAAAATCACAGATCTTCACGACATTGTTCTCAGATAAAAGGATATTTCTGGCTGCCAGGTCACGATGAATGCACTATAATAAAACAGTTTCACAATCAAACTGCATTTCCTTAATCCTGCGCACAAATTTCCTGACTGTCTCCCATATCCTTTTAAAAATTCTTATTATTATTTGAGAAATCAATTTAATATTTTTTTAGGGAAGTTGACTATAGTTTACATGAAGTTACTGTAAACAGTGACAATTCTAAATAGAAAACCCACCAAACTTCCCAAGTCCAGAAACTGGTAAATTTTTAAGCCCCTTGACATTTGGAGGTCCCTGCATAATATACGTTGAAACGAAGGAAAAAAAACCACCACACCCAAAAGACCTTCCCTGAGTGAATGAGCTTGACCCACTGCCTTCAGCCATGATCCTGTGTTTATGGACTATGGAGTCTTGGATAAACACATAGTTATATTTATAACGCCAAGAGGAAAAAGGCTCTTCCTCTGGGAGCTCTCCCAAGGAAGGTGTCACTAAAACGTAGACATGATTTCACCTCTGAATCCCATCCTTCTGCAGGGAAAAGTCCCCAGCGCAAAACTTACCTTTCTGGAGGAGAGGAACTCCATGCCTCTGGCCACCTGAAAGCTGTAAGAAATCAGGTCCTCCATAGTAAGGGGCAACTTGTAGAGCTCATCAGCCTCTGCAAAGGTGGAAAAATGCGGTTCATTACACAGATCACTCACCAGGCAGTTATTTTCCCCCTCTTACTGACCCTATTACTCCCATAAATTCAGTCTTCATAGAGTAGGATTCGAAGGTCAACCCACTGTCACTGGAAACAAAAATAGTGCTTGCTTTATACCCCGTGCTTTGCACATTGCTGTGTTTTCCCCAAAGATAAGGAGCAGTCAGAAGAAACAATCACACATTTTCCTGTCAGATCTAGTAACCCTGGAAATAATCTTTTTTTAAATCTTCTACCCTCTGGACATGACCCTGTGAGCGTCTCCCACGGATGTTTATTAGGGTGATAAATGAGGAAAAAAATTTCAGGGATGCACAGTATGCTGTAAAAATATCACAGACCGTGTAGGGACAGGAAGGAATTAATACCTACCCTCCTCGTCCTCCTCCACATCACTCAAACTTTTATCTTCCTGGAACCCAGAGCTCGCGAAGCTCTCTCTGCTGGTGACACTGGCCAGCCTTTGTTTTTTGCCTTCCACTGGCTCAATATCCTTTTTCACTGGCTCTCCTTGCAGAGAGGAGTCCTTCAAACAAACAGAGAAGAAGAGGTGCTACATCAGAGCGATGGAGGGGATAGGAGAGAAACCGAGTCAGACTTCTGTCACCTATCCATGAGGACAAAACGCTAGTCCGTGGCACGTGCAGTCACGTTTCCCATGGACAAAGGTGTCCAGTGACAGGTGGGGGCTGGTGGCAGGGCTGCACTCCACCAAGGTTGCCATCCCCAGAGGACAGAAACATGATGTCATGGTAGCACCAGCACGTGATTTTGGGGCACCCTGGGTGGTGGGCTACCACTAAGGAGGTGAGGATTTCTGGGGTCCATGGATGGACATGGTTGCTGGGCTGTGGCTCATCTCAACCTGAAATGAGACATTTGAAAGGGCCTATTTCTCTCTGGTAGCCAGAGAAGGAGCCTGGTGGGATGAGTTGAGAAGGATGTGCCCACAGTGCAGGTGTCCCAGCCTTCTCAAAATAGAGTCAGCTTTTTGTCCCAGGCAGCTTAAAGCACCTGCCTCTATGTCTTTGCACAGTGCTTAGCACGAGACTCTAAGCCCTTCCAACAAGGAGCAAGGGCACTTCATGTTTGAAATACAGCTGCTCTTGGAAGTGACTGCCTCTCTACCCTGACACCTTTATCCAATGTCTTTACGTTGCAGTCAATGAGAGTTTATTGGGACACATGCAACACTGATTGGAAAATGCTTTCCCACTGCCATCCGCAGAGCAGCCGACCTGCTTGGCAATGCTTTTGCCCCCTCTCCCCTTTGCTCTTGTCGTGTAACCATCTTACTCCCTTGCATGTGGTGGTGCAGAGGCAGGGTCCCTCCCTCCCTCCCACCCAGGCGCCCTTCCCAGGGGTGCCGGAGCACCGAGAGCGAGCGGGTTCCTCACTGGGGGGAAATGTGGGCAACTCCCCCCGTGGCAGACCCTGCATGACCATGCTCCCCGTTGAGCATCCTACACCAACAACCACATGTTGGAGGAGGCGTCTGCTGTGTTTCATGCAGAGTCGAACATGGACTTGGGAACAGAGGCCCAGCCAAAGTCCTTTGGAGGGGGAGGTCCTGCTGAGCATGACCACCTGCAGAGCCCTCCCAAAATAACCGGCACAGCTGAGCAGGAGTTTTGAGGACTGCCGATTTTGGGTCCAGGCTCCTAAATCCCACTTCAGAGCCCTTAATCCTTTGGGGGATTTTGCTGAAAGTGCACAAGCAGGGATATAGTTGGCACATTTGGGTTCAATTTTGTAATAAGAAACATGCTCTAGAGTTGATGCAGAGGGCTGTGGGATGTGAAGAGAAGACTGTAATCTCTTTTCCTCTTGATAGCCCTTCTCCTCACACAATAATAAGATTACTTGCAAATCTCTGAACATTAGGGTGTCTTGGAACATGAGCTTTAAATGGCATTATCTCGGTTGTGTTCCCAGCAATACGGGAATCAGTGGGCAAAACCACTTCCTTCGGCTTCGCTGACACCAGCCTCAGAAGTGACCCCAAGCTCAGCAGGAATGGGTTCGTCAGCAGTGGAGTGAGAGCATGTGGGGACACTTTGGATAGGATTCACTTCCTCTCTCTGTAGATGGCTCCATCCGAATTACTCCCAGCAGTCTCTTTGGACAGTCAGGGGAGAGAAATGCGCCCTTTCTTGGCACAGCACATCCCACACCGAACATTAAAATAGCTCAGGTTAACTGCACCCAAGAGTCGTTTCTCTCCTTTGGTAGAAGAGAGTCTTGGAGACTAGCTCAGAGGCTGCCATCTACATTACGGACACTTAGGTTAGGTAAGATGAACTCTAACAAAGGCATCTGCCTCCTCACCTTGTTGGGGCAGAAAAAATTCCTCTTGCTCTTCAGGTAGTTTGATAAATTCCCATATTTGCAGTATTCAACAATGACCATCAGAGGCCCTGGGCAAAAGAAAAGCACATTTTGAGCAGCGTAAAGCAATACAACGGGTTGTCAGTTCTGAGAAGAATATTTTTCATGCCTGTAACTAAAACTTGAGTGCAGAATAACTAACAGCATGTCCTAATGAAGTAGAAGGCTGCTTGAAGGACACTGGACATGTTAGTAAAACAATACTGTTTCTGGAAATTAGGGAAGAGACTAATTTTTGAAAGCTGGGTCATGAACCTGGGTCCCGAGGGACCCTCTGTTTCCTCTTTGGGCAGTCTGTGTTCAGATCGGAGTTCCACAGCCCACACACACTTGTTGAACTGAAATAGGTGACATATCTAAAACAAAGCATCACTCATACTGCCCCTTTGATTTTCTTGGTGGAATGTCATGAAGGATTTTACAACAGTTGCCTTGTGATTCATTGTTCAGGGCCAGCAGCTGATATCCCTTGTTCCCAGTCTTTTCAGATCAAATTTAACTTGAGCTTCAGCAGTGAAGTGAGTAAGATAAAGGACAACAAGTGGCACGGTCCTAAATTCACGCTTCTCATGTTAACACTAAAAGAGAGCTTAAGTAGAGAAAATGTTTAATCACTTAATTAAATGACTAAAAATCTCTTTTTCTCTTCCTCTTTTTTTCACCAGCCACAGGATGAGCTCAAATATTTCAAGTTAATATCTTGACCTCTGGGTGAAAAACAACATAACCAAATGACTGTTACTGGGAGGTGATCCAAACCCATTTTCAGTGCAGTGCAGACTTTTTTACCTCCATTTTTCGTGCAAGCTCCCAACAAATTCACAATATTGAGATGATGACCAACGTGGATCAGGATTTTCAGCTCAGTCATCAGTGCTTTGTACTCACTTGCTGTGGCACCTTCTGTAAATGCAAAATAAAGTCAACGTGAAATGGCAAAGAACTGATCCTGCTGAGCTTTACCACTTCTCGTTGCTGCCCATAGAAATAACCTCCACTACTGGTTGTACTTCGTGTGTTGATGCTCTTTGTCTGTTCCTCCCTGCTCCGCATCCTTCTACTCGCAATAAAACCAATAAAAAGAGTTAGGCACTCAGCTTCCTCCCAGTAGACTCTGTTATATTTAGAACTGAGAGAAATTTTTTTCACATGAATAGTTTTGTTGTTTCAGCCAAAAAAAAATGAAAGAACAAATAAAAAGGGATTTCAAGACTATAATTAACTCTATCTAGAGCGGGTTTCGGCTGACCTGACTTCAGCCGTGTAAGGGTTATGTACTAGCCTGACCTAATCAATGTCTCAAGGAGTCAGTGGCAAGACAGAAGCTTATGCAGCCATCAGTTTTAGCCATCTGTATAGGGAACCCCTTGGAGATACTGGCCTGGTTCTGTTCATTATAGCAGAAGCCTGGAGTATTAAGATACACCAGGGAAGTAAGTTTTAATTGGTTAAAGTTAGGTGTCTGCATCTGACCCTTACTGGTTATGATCAGTATTACTAATAATAGTAATGATATAAGAAATCCCACAACTAAGCCCAAAAGATTCTGTTTGCTGTTGAGTGAAACCTTTAATTCCGTCCAAGCAAATTTTTTTCTCCAGAATTTTATTTTGGCAAGAAGACAAGAAAAAACTTATTGCTTTGTGTAGACCCAAAATGACTTTTTCAGTTTAGTGACACGAAGAGTAAGATGAATAGTCCAGTGGAAAGAACCTAGATCTAGGTCTGGATTTCAACATCTGAATGGAAACAAATTTTCTTGGTGGCCCCACACAAAACTTGTCATCTACTAGTCATCCACTATTCATCTGCATACATGGTGACACTTTCCCTCCACCTCATGGGAATTCTGCGAGGATAAAGCCCATGAATGACTGCAAAGTTCCTGGATAATCTAGTGAGGACACTAGGAACGGGGCAGATCCCCCCTAACTTTAGATGCCCATAGCGAAGATACCTACAGAGGATCTAGTCACCACAGGCTCTCTTCATAGTCAGCAGAACTAAACAAGCACCCAGATCACCATATGCAGGGATCTCCCTTAGGATGGGATGAGCTGTTGTTTCTCACCACTGACAATAAAAGGAATTTGAGTGACTAACTCAGATACAAGCATCTACCCTGCACACACATGCAGGAATCCCACCATGAAGACTTCTTGTAGCTGCCGTCTGCTCCCATCTATTCCAGGAGCAACGCCTGCTGCCTTGACGGTGCTGGCTGGCACGAGAAGCCTGCTGATGTGCATAAAGAAATGTTGACTCTGGCAGATCCCTCTGCCAGCACGTATGTCTGCATGTTGGCAAAACAGCTCAGTTAAGCAGGGGTCAGGTGATGACCCAGGTGACAGGCCATCCACTGAAACCAGTGACACAGATGGCTATTGGCCCACTGCTGCAGAAGGTCTGGACAGGGACCAAAGCTTTAGTTTCCTCCCATTTTCCAGACGTGCTGCAGGACAGTTGTTTATTTGGTATTGGCCAACAAGGTATTTCTGTGCTTCTGCAATAAGAGAAAGCAGAAAGGTTTGCAACCCTCTCAGCTGCAAATTCCCTCCTTGGGGATGATCCTGGATATCGCAGTAGCACGAACCACCCCCTGCGAAAGCATTTGATGTTATATTGCAGAACAAGCCTGCTGAGGACAATATCAAGAGGGTACACCCTACACCGTGTACGGCTGCCAGGTCATTGCAGGCAACAAATAGAAGCTACTTCAGGTTGAGTGTTGCACAGACAGACTGTTGGTCTGAGAGTATTGCATGGGTCCCTCTAAGGGATGGAATTAGCATGTACAGATCTCCTGATAACTGCTAAGTAAGCAGCTGTGAAGCTAGAAGCCACTGGGTAAGAGGGATGTATTCAAACTACACCTGAACAGAGCCAACGGGGTGCATAAGGGATCCAAGCCTTGCTGGCTGTACAGGGAATGTGTCCTGGCAGAGAATGACACTGAAAAGGATTCAAGGATTAAGACAGATAAGCACTGCAGCATAAGCCCCTAGGGCAATGCAAAAAAAAAAAAAAAAGGTCTGATATGATCCTTAGGTATATAAACAAGGGGAAGTTAAATACATAGGAAGGGATGCTACCAAGACTCTGGGTTAGGGAATTCAGCCACAGCCGCTGCAGGCTATGACTGAGTATCATCCTGCCTGCTCACTTCCCAAGCGCCCTCTTCAAATTGATGAGGGGCTTTGTCCTTTCTGCTCCAATGAGAAAAGTGGCAGTGAATAGCTGGGAGATGATTTCACTTTGGGAAGAGCACTGGTGGGTGAAGGGCGCTGGCAAATCCATTACACAACCTGGGTGTCAGCATCCTCCGACAGCTCAGAGAGGACACACCTATGCAACGCCACCAAGATTTAAACAGCTCAATCTGTTTAGCTTAATAAAAGGGCCTTCATGAAGAAAAATCATTATATAATCTCACAGAGAAGGTTAGAATGAGAAGAGAAAGTCAGACAGATGCAAATTAGACATAAGGCACCTGTTTTTAACAGGGTTGATTAATCTTTGGAACTAATGACCAAGGAAAATATGAATTCTTCCATCCGAGTGTCTTCGTATCAAAGCGGATGCCTCATGTTTCAGCTAAATTTCATTCACAGTGTTCAGTACGGGGTCAGTCTCGCATAATGGCACAACACAGAGTATGCAGGGAATCTAATTGCTCCTTCTGATCCTACAAAAGTGACTCATTCTTTCTGGCATTTGGAATAGCAGAACATGATTTTTAAAAAATTTAGGCCATCAGGTAGGTTCTCACTGCATCTGAAACTTTCTCCTATATCATGCAACAATTTATCACCTTTTTTACTGTGAATGCAATTTTTATTTCATAGTTCTGCCATTTCACTTGTAGTGGACCTGAAACTTGGTGTACACATTTTGGAGGCCACAAAGAGGGGATAACATCACATATTCCTGCTTTCAACAGAATCATATTAAAAGTGGGACACGCCAGGTTAAATGGGGCTTTGGGCAACCTGGTCTAGTGGGAGGTGTCCCTGCCCACGGCAGGGGGTTGGAACCAGATGATCTTTAAGGTCCCTTCCAACCCGAACCATTCTATGATTCTATGATAAAAGGCATCAGTTTTTCCAGCCCAGCTTTGCAGCAAGATACCTTTGAGCATTTTCACAGCAACTATTCTGCATGTTGGTGATTTCTTGATTCCAAAAGCAGATGCTTGTACCACCTTTCCAAAAGCTCCGTGTCCAAGAGACTTTCCTGTGAAGAAAATAAATTGGAGAGATACATTGTGGTAAAAAAGCAAACGGTTTCTTAGATAATGAATTGAGAAACGTCCTTTACAATGAGTCCCATGTGTATATTTCCTACATATATGTGTTTTGAGGGGTTTGTGCTTTTTGGCTTTTTTAAAGAGTAAGCAGACAAAACAGAAGACAGAGTCATTGGAGGGAATAAGTGATATGATTGAAAAAGATGCTAGATGAATGGAACCATTCAGTAGAGGTACGCTGGCTCCTGACCCAATTTTTTTCAGTCTAGCTCTGCCAGAGAAAGGTTTGCCCCCCTTTTCCCTGGGCACACTGCACCATGCAGCAGGCTGTGACACTGCTGCTCGTGTCTTCAACAACACAAGGGTCTCTGCCTAAACTCGCACACACGCTGAGCTGCAGCTCGCCACAGACTCTGGTAATTTTTACAAGTGAAATTCTTCCTTCTTGAGCATGGTGCCTTAAAATTATCTTCATTCCAGGGAGGCAGCAGCAACTTTGCATCGCAGCCCCTGGAGTACCTGCACAACCCCCTGATGCTCTTCCTTAGCAAGCCCTTGTAGGCTGAGATCATGGAGTGGTGAGAAGATGCAAATCTGTGCAAATGAGACCTTCACATTTGCAAAATGAGGTCTGGGGTGGATTCAGTAAGAGGGGACTTGGAGCAATGAATGATGGGTTTGCTTATGGTGGCTACGATGCTTCCAGGTGTCCAAGGGCAGACAACTGTGCTGTGATATCATCATCATGCTGCTACTGAGCCGACTCAAGGAGAAGCACCCAGAGGTCCTTGGGTGAAATCAGTGGGCATCAATAAAATTCTCCAGCAGTAGAAGCTGAATGTCCTCTTCCTTCAAGTTCAGAACCAGGCAAGACTCCAAGTGTATTGTTATAGCTTTTCTAGAATTTGTGACATTTTAAGCCAATCTTATGATCTTCACAATCTCCTTCATGATTTATTACTGTTTGCAGCAGGGAGTATTGACTACCTCTTTGACACCGTGCTCACGTGGCCAGGCCTGGCCGCCTCTGCCCTTCTCGAGTGGCTAACAGAATTTTGATCAGAGAGATCTTGTCAGCGTCTCAGCTAGCAATAAATTTTATTTCCAAGTAGTAACTATTCTCAGATTGCATATGTGCTTCACCTTCAGCAGAACCCAGGCACCTAAGTGGCTAGCAAGATTATAGCAGCAGGCTTTGCAGTGTAGAGCAGAAGAGCAGAAAATAAAGGACAGCTTTTCATACAAAAGCAGTAACACATGCCATGTATTCATTTCTCAGATATGGGCATGTGACATAGCCATTTCTATAGGACCATTTCCTTTTTCTGTGATGGGCATCTGTTTGACTAGCTCCCACTTGGACATCTACCTTGTTGACATCTAAAGCTAAGTGAGAGTTGAATCCCACTCAGACACCCACAGGCAAAGAAGAAGAGCTGCTGTCAGTTCTAAATTAAATTAAATGGATACTACCTTTTATATGTGTATCACATTTCTAAACTGTAATTCTCAGTATGTCTGTCAGTAGAAGCAAACAGCATATGTTATCAAAGCAATGGAAACATGAAGTGGAATATGCTAAGCCAAAAAAAGCCCCGAAATTTATTTCCCCCCTAGATGTGCAAAAGTGCTGTAATTTTTAGAGCAAATAAAAACCATTAAGAACTTAATCTACATGGTTGAAAAGCATCAAGCCTTGGTATGTGAAAGGCTTAGAGTTTGACACACAAATACAGGTGAATCGGTGTGTATTTTTGAAAAATCTACAGTCGCCTTCTTTTTCAGTTACTGCATATAGCAGATATATAAGGGAAGGAACATTAAATTTTCAGTTTTCTTGGTAAATTATGTTCTTAGTCTTTAATATATCGACTGTTCATGGTTTCTACTAGATGAAGTTGCAGTTTGAGGTCCTGTAAAACCCATCGTACCTTTGTTTAATCCATAGCTTTAATCCGTTTCCATCACTGTTAACTCACTTCCCACATCGAGATAACCTACTTAGTCACCACTTGGAAAACATACCGGTTAGCTCATAAAGCTGCACAAAGCTGCTAACCTTTCATAAAGGAGAATGAGCACTGCAAACAACACTTCCTTCTCTAAACAACGATTGTGATTTAATGGGAAACTGTAATAACACTTGATGTATTAGCCTTTGTTGCTCCGCTATTGTTTGTACCGTGCTAAATGTTAGCGCAGAATAAGGCTGCTTTAACTTTTCAGAGCTTAGATCAAACTCCACAGTTTGCAGAGTGTGTCTATGGCCCTAATAGCTTGCTCTTGCAAAAGCCCCTTATGTTGACACAGAAAGTAATTACAAAATTATTAAATGGAGCAATTAAACAGAGGAATATTAAGGCGCCCAACCATCTGAGCAGTCAGCTCGTCACAGCCCTCAAGCAGCCCCACTGGCCATGTTTGGGATAACGCTCAGGTTATGAAATGTTGCAGCATTTACATCCAGACCAAGGAAGCAAAATGCTCTACTTAAATTTTCTGTGGTTGGCTTTGCTTTCCTGGGGCAAATCAGAACCCATTAAAGTGAACATATCCCTCATTGAAGGAGTTTTGGATCAGGAGGCTCCCGTTTCAGTCCCGTTTTAGCAGGGTCCTTCCAGCGTGTGAGTTGTTGGACTGGGGCATCAGCAAAAAGCACTTTTAGACACCGCTCTCCATCCATCTGTGTTGGAAGGCAGAGGCTCAAAGGTGTGTTTGTTTCTCGGTTCCTTTGCTGCAGTTTGAGTCATCTGGAGTTTTCCCACACATGGCTTCACATTTTCCATTAGGTTACGTACAGCAGCTCTGCACGTGGAGGAGGCCGGAAAGCGCTCCACTGGGTGCCAGCGCTGTGGGCTGGCCGTGCACGGGAGGGAGCGGGGCTCGGGAAGCCGGTCACCACCGGCGTGTTTGACATTGCACCAAAGCCGTGTGGCAACACTCCCGCGGGGTCCTGCACCGCAGCGTCAGCAGTGTGTCACCTCGCATAGATTAGGAAGGTCAAGCCCAAGAGTAAGGTGAGAAATGCATGCTAGCTCAACACTTATGCTGGCCGGCAACGTTATCACCGACCACTCTGACAGTGATTTATAGCACCAGCATTTTTCTGCCTACTGAAAAGGTGACATTTTGCTCCTGGTCAGACTAATCTGTACTGAATGTTAATTATCCTAATTTCAGTGGTGTCCATACGAAATTTCCTGTAACATCTGTAGTTCTTACAGATGAAGGGGGAGTCCTCTTGTTACAAGCATTGCATCACAGCCGTGGGCTGTATGTAGGCGTGTTGGAGGAACACACAGCAAAGGAGATGTGGGCTGAAAGGAGAGACTTATTTGCAAAAGTTGCAATAAATATGTATACTGGAGGATAAGTAGGTGGCAAGAGAAAAACAGACATATCTGTTGCTGGAAGGGGTTGTATTTCTCAGTAAAAATATTTGTAAAAAACCATCGAAGCACATTTTGTGTTTGTGAGACACTAATCCTCAGAGACTGCCAAGGTTACTCAAAGACTGAGCCAACTGCCATGTAAGCAGGACTTGCACTGAGCTAATCTAGCATACTGCACATACCCAATTTCTCTGAATCTGGTTCTCATTCATTGTCAGCATTCTTTATTTGTTTACACCAGTTCTTCTACTTTTAACTCATTCTCTGGTCATCATTCCTCACCTCCAGACTCCAAACACCAACCCTGCAAGACGTGGGCTTTTCCTTGGTGTTTACATTCCATTTCTGCTTGATTCTTTCCATGGGATTTACACACAAATAAAGCATTGCATAAACCAGCGATCACATCGTCTGCACATCAAGCTCTTGGTCCTTCATTGTAAGAAAACTATTTGAAGACTGAAGACACTCCAATGCAAAGCTATGTTTCAGCATTCCCAGAATTGTGTATGACAATTATAAATGGCTAGCAATATATTTCAGCTGTGCTTATCCACATCTGGTCACCTTGTGACTTCTAGCAAGCGAATTAAGTGTGATCCTAATTGCATGCATGTTTTAATCACCCTCTGCCCCTGATCCCTGGAGGACAAAAGGAATCTATTACAGCTCCAAGCTAAAATGCAGAGATTTTCTAGCCCTTGCTGTAGGACAAATCTAATGCATGCCTGAAAGAACAAACATCAGTACAGCAACAGTCTGAGGCTATCACTGATATTTTAGTGTCGACTGTCTTACTAAAATCTGTGTGGTTTCTAGAGGGATTCCTCGACTCCAAAATCTGGTCCCTACCATCCTGCCCTTCTTATCAACCCCACACTGGGCTAAGCAAATAAGGAGCAGTCATAAACCCATGCCTTTTGAGCATCTGTAGGCCAGCTAGCTGCAGGTTCAAAGTTTCCATGGATATTTATTTATTTATGCGTGGACTCGTGTGTCACATTCTTGCATTTTATGGTGCACCAACAAGAATGTTTATAAATCTGCACCACAGAAGGAAAACAGAGAGAGTGTGTTGGAGAGAGGAGGAAAGGGAGAAACAGTGAGGGGTACAGGGTAGGCTGTGAGGACACATTTCTGCATAGGTTTTTTGCCAGGTGATCACATAACCAGGTTACAAGGGAAGAAAATCACAGTAAATGCTGAAGGTCAGGCTCCTAAGTCTAGAGAGAGAAGCATCCAAGTCAGTGGTCTGATTTGGAAGACTCCGGTTGTCCTGTTTTTATGTCGTGTTTTAAGTAAATCAGTCTGCAAAAAATAGATTGCAGCATTTTTGTCTGTGTTTTAGTTTTCCTACCTGGAGTCAAAATATACATATGGAAAGTCAGGTAGGCAGAGTCAGTCAGTCCTAAGTGCTGTAAGTCAGTCAGGGGCCAGGGCATATGGTACAGAATAGCTCACACCGAACCTGGCAGGGTGTTGTGCTGCATGTCTTTCACAGAAAGAGCGGTCAGACACTGGAATAGGCTGCCCAGGGAGGTGGTGGAGTCACCATCCCTGAATGTGTTTAAGAGTTGTTTAGATGTGGTGTTGAGGGAGATGGTGTAGGGGAGAACTTTGTAGAGTGGCGTTGATGGTTGGACTCGATGATCCCACGGGTCTTTTCCAACCTAAATGATTCTATGATTGTATATTCTGTGATTCTATGTCCAAAACACACCCAGCTCCTCTCATTCAATCACGGCAAACTCAATGTGAAGTATCCCAATATTACCTAGTTTAAGCCTTTCCCTTGCAATCTCCCACTTGCTGGCATCATAAGGCAGACGTTCACATTGCTCATCTAAAGGGACTTCGTCAGGATCCATTATGATTGACAGGTAATGGCTGGTCTTCATTCCAGAAGAATAAGGCTAGAAAACAAATAATATGGCAAAATGAAAAAAAAGGATAAGGGTATCTGTCAGAATCTTCCTGTTTGGATCAAGGGCTCCAAGATAATTCTGCCCTCGGGGCTGCATGTTCCACAGTCCAATAGATGCTTCGGTTAAGCTCCCTTTGGCTTTTTAAAATATTGCAAGACTTTTCATGTAGAAAAACCCTTGTCCTCTAGGTTTACTTGTATGTGACATATCAGTTTCTTCAATGAAATCCATGTGGATCTATCTGTATTAACATATGGTGTTATGATACAGGCCCTCTGCACAGTCAAGAGAAATATTTTCAGCAAATGACTAAACAACGTTGCTGATAAAAATAACTTTCCTTCATGATTGTGCAAAGCAAGATGTGGCCATATGCAACAGATGGAGTTCAACTGCCAGTGGCTGTTTTTTCCATATACCCGGCAAAGACAGGTCATATGTGGTTAGAAGTTGTGCAAGACCAGTCGTCAGGAGACTAGACATTATACATTTCAGAAACTGTTTACAAATTTTCAGGATTTTTTATTTCTTTGATATAATTTCTGGCAAATTTATTGAAATTACTTGAGTTTCGAGGAATTAATAAACACCGGGACTCAAACACATAATTTCAAACACAAAATTTCAAGTGAATTTGCCGGAAGTTCTGTTTCTACTGAGCAAATGGATTATTCACTTCACATGAGAAATGTAAGGAAAGATGAACCTAATTGCAAAGTTTTCTGCAGTCCGTACATTTTGAAACATATTTTCCTTGAAAGAGCACCTAGATCATCACTCTAATCCATTGGATTTTTCTTGACGCAGGAGAAAAGTCCAGTGGATTAGAGTGGTGTACTGGAGTACAGGAGTACTGTAGAGAAGGTCTCAGGTTTGGTCTAATTTCCTGGCTATTAGCTGGAGTTTATGAAAAATCTGTTGAACTGACACCCTTCATGTTGCTTTTCCTAAACTCGTGGAAACAGCACACAGGCACATACACAAACACGCAGACAGATCTGCATATTCTGTTGTGGTTTCTTTAACTGCTCCCTACGACTTTCAGCTTTCCTCCTCTACAGCTTGGAAATGTGTCTCTAACACATGCATTTCAAGACCTTTGCTTTAGAAGGCTATTACTAGCTGTGTATGTTTTGGTTACAAACATAACTAGACTAAAATGACGGTAGTTGATAGCTCCTGTTTCAGTTGCCTTTCACCATCCCAAATACAAAGAAGATTAATCCCAAGAAAGATTACACTGATGTTGGGGAAAAGTCAGGTGGCATAAAGCCTGGCTCCGAACAATCCCCTGACCCTGGATAGGACATGGATAAGTGGGACATGGATAGATACAGAAGCGCGTATGGTGCTCCAAAAATGGTGCTTCTTGATAGAGATGTGTGTACCAGACTTCTCCTACCGGTCACTTGAGAAGAGATTTTAAGTGGACCCAACCCAGAAAAAGCAATAGGGGAGTGGGAATGTGCAGAGAGCTTCCTATGTTTCTTTATTCAAATGCAATGAATCCCAAATTTTTGTCACAATTAGAGATTTGAAACAACATTTTGAATGATGAAGAATTGTTAAGTATACCATTTGTCCCTGTATGTGTAACAGGCTTTAAGAAAATGCTCTCAGAGAGCATATAAACCATCTTTTTCTGTTGTAGCAACATAATTTGTGTATGAAATTTAATTTAGAGCTAATTCCAGACATAAATCCTTGAGCGTAAGGGTTTGTAACAGAAACACAGAGAAGACCCTGAACATAGACTAACACTAGCTGGAAAGGCTCATTGGAAAGAAGCCTTCATGTGCCGTCTAGTTAAAGTCCCTTGTTCTACAGCAAGGATGATTATTTTTATTATGTTTTAACAATCTACCAAGCAAATGCCAAGTTTTGGTATCATAACAGATGAGAACCTCTTTGCTACTTTGAAAACTTACATTTTCCCAGTGGTTTGAAGTTATTATGTTAAGAATTGCTTCATAACTGGTGAGCAGTCAGAACTGGTCCCACTTGCTTTGCAATTTCTCTATAGCTACAAAGTTTCTCGACGGCTTCTGCTGACCTTTACTTTTCCTTCCCCCTCAGTGTCAGCTATATGGCTGAGTGAAGGCTGGCAGATGGGTCTCAGTGCCGCTGTGGTATGGGACTGGGGGAGAGTGGGACACGCAGCCATCCCTCATCTCATGTCCTGCAGTGCACCCCCTCGCCCCAATACCTCCCTTCCCTCAAGCCCATCTGCTCCTGCAAGTTGCTCTGAGATCTTCCCGCATTGTGGAGGAACTGTATTTTCTGCTTATGAGAGTTGCCATGGTTTAACCTGCACACACCACGCAATGCGGACACGGTGCTGTCAGCAAAATGGGGCTTTAAACCATCATGGCATCCTGGGACAAGAAGAAGGGTCAGCTGCATGGTCAGTTAACGTTATCACGCTGATACAGGATCATCTGCTCTAGAGGCCGCACAACCAAAACCACTTCAGTAAAATATCACTTTGCAAGTGATGTAATTACACCAGACACTGTGTGCAAACCAGACCCCAGCGCACTCTGTGAAGATCTGTCGTTCCCACTCACTCAGATCTTCAAAGACATTAAGATGTCAAACCCCCACTGCTTTAAAGAGAATGGGAATGCCTCTGGTGGGAGTCAGGCATCCAAATGTTTGCGACTCTCAGGGCCTTGCCCCCACCCAGGCTTTACTTCTTGGCTTGGCTCATACTCAGCCGTGTGGGTGACAGGTCCCTGGGCACCCATCAGCAGCCTTGGTGATTGCACAGGGAACAAAGGTGAGCCGTAAGTGAATGAAGTTAATTTTGTTTTTGTAGTCTCAGAAATCCCAGTGGTCTGGGAAAGATTTTCTAACATGAGCAAAGGTCTGGTAAGGAGACGCAGGTACTGCCAGGAGCTCCCTGGTCGTTCTTACCCTCTTCAGCTTGCGTATGAAGAGGGTCAACAGGAGCCAAAAGAGTGTTGCAGCCACGCAGGTACAGGTCAGGGTTATTAGCTCCAGGTTGGACCTCTCCGATGTGCCTGGGAAAATCAAGTGGCAAACATTTCAGAAAATGACCTGAGAACCAAGGGCGCTTTATGTTTCTTTGCCATTACAATAAAATACCAGGAAGGACCAGCTTCTTCTCAATGGGGTATTAATGTCTGTTTGGACTGGCTCGCAGAGCCTGGAAAAAACGGTCTCCCCAGCAAAGCTGTTATATTGAACACAGCAAAATTGCATTCGATCCATCCATAAGTTTTTCAGTAAAAAGTCAGCTCTTTTTTGGGGTGCAGGAGATGAAGTAAACCAGGTTGTGGATGGCCGGTCAGATAACAACTTCCTTTTGGGATGGAAATTCAGCTGCAGGGTTATTTTAGCCAAATTTTCTCTGTGTGAGAATGTGTGCGGATGTGCTCATGCAGTTTTACACCCACCCCTCCAATAGCGAAACCATCTGGCCAAGCCCACATCCAAGAGAGGAGCAGAGGTCTTAGTCCCCAGCAGCCTTGGGAGGGGATGGCTCTGCTGGCCCATCCCTGGCACCAGTGCTGCTGTGTGAGAGCAGCTGATAACACTCAGGAGAAGCTCCAGGGAGGGTTTGTGCTGGTATAGACACTGATGAATCCAGGTGTGACCCAGGACATGCTGTTTGGGTTTTGCTGTCCAGGACGTTTGATGCCTTTCCTTGGGTATAACCCACCAGCCCTCACCAAAAACCTCTCTGATGGGGAGCTGGGAGCTCCCTTGGAGGCTCGCCGCGCATCTGGCAGCAGTCCATGAGCTCTCCTTCTCATGGTCTGGATGGACCTGGTCTGGCACCTGTGATCTCAGCTTCTGCAAAGTCTTGATCTTAATCCCCAGTGTGGCCAGAAAGCTGGGGTGTAGAGCCCAGCGCTCCCTCCAACCCGCTGGTCCCCTGGCAGGCTCTGCACCTTCAGGTCTCCTGCCAGTCACACCAGCAGCACGGGGACAAGCTCCCCAAGGGGGACATGGGACCCTCTCTAGGGGACCCATCAGCACCTTCAGAACCCAGCTGGCAGGGAGCTGGGAGAGGTCTCCAAACCAGGGAACAGACTAAGCACAGAAAGGGAAAAACAAAAACAACAACTGAAAATGAAGCAGCAAGAAAACATGAACATTAGAAATCTGGAGAGGATTAAAGCCCACTGACAGATCTTAAAAAAAAGACAAAATAAAATTCACTTCAGACTGCTACTTAGGGACTCGTAAAATGGTTTCAGAGCAGTCTGTTTTGCAAATACTGTGATCGTGTCAAAATACCATGCTTCCCACAATATGTTTTCCATCTGATTGGTAGCAAATGCAAGAAAAAAAGAACCCAAACCCTTATTCTCTGCCTCTTATTCTGATAGACTCTCCAGAGAGAGAAAATGAGAGGACAAGAAGGAGCAATTCTGAACATGATTTCACAGTGGTTTTGTCAACTGCACTTGCAGCAGCTTCAGACCCCGGGCAGCTCAGTGCTACTCCTGACACATGAAAAAGGGGTGATCGATGTCTCAATGGTGGGCTTACCGGGTAATCCAGAGGGATGTGCTGCCTTGTTTTAAGTAAGGCTACAGAGCTTTGTTCAGAGCTTGAATTCCTTCCTGTAGTTGTGGCTTAAGCAGCATAATATCTTCCCTCTCTAAAGGTGATAATCAGATTTGCGTTCATACCCTATAGATTCCTCCAGTATGTCCATTCTGAAGCTTTGAGAATGCAGCTCACTGAAGAAAAATATGACTGCAACTACAAATGGAGATATAAAGTATCTATTTCTCAAAAATGCCATGAGTGTTATTTTTTCTTAAGTATTTTTTAAAGGCTTGGTTTAGATAGGGGTCATAATGATGGCATAAATGATACAGCCTAATGCAGCTTGCCTGTCTTCTAGCATCAGGCTTTCCTTTTATGTATGGATACTTTCCTCTTGCTTCTGAGCAGCACCCGTGCAGATGGCGAGTAATAGTTTCTGACATTTATTCAGCAAAACCTGGAGGGGCTGAAGGTTCATTTGTTGCCACTGCTCCGTATGGCAGGACTCAGAAAAGCCGTGAGGCATCCTACAGCCCGTCCTGGTGTGGAAGGCAGCAAATCCCTAACCGCTACTGTATGCTGCCCAGGAGTTAGTGAAGAGACATGAAGGTGCTGTTTTTGAAATGTTGAAGTGAATTTAGGCAACCAGAAAACATTTCTCCGGGCTGGGGTTGGGCTGGATTCCTTGCCTTGCTAAAAGCCTTGCAGCCAGAGCTGGCTGAGTGCCTCTCAGCTGGGTAGGAAAAGGTCTGATTTGAGGCAGAACAGGCAGGAACATTCAGAAGAGGGCTTAGGATCAGCAGAGTTTGGAGGTGCTGTAAGCAGGACCAAATCCCTCTCTCTGCCCAGTGGCCTGAGATTTCTGGCTCCCCCTTACACCCGTCCCAGACCTTTACTCCCCAGACACCTCATTAGACACAGACTTTCTGCCATGTGCTGCTCTGCCCCATCCTCCTGTCTCTCTGCAGCAGGCAGCAGCCCCCTTCTTGCCCAGAGCTCTTCTGAAAGTCCCCCTGCACCATCCTGTGTCCCTGCAGTGCTGCAGAGGGGTGAGGAGAGAGCAATTGAAGAAGTGCCACCGGCAGCAGCTTTTCTCTCTCAGCAGCTACAAGAGCCACCAGGATGGTGCAGGCATGCAGGGACGACAGCCTGGACTAATGCACTGACCCCTCCAGGAACGAGCTCAGGCCATGGGTTGGCGTAGGCTCTGTCATTAGGATTTCAGCTCTGAACATCAAGGTGCAGCTCTGTGTCAGGTGTCAACCAGGGGAAAAGCAATGCCTGGGGCACCAACACCACTCTCCTGCACCCAAAGCGTCCCTCACCCCTAGATCAATGGGATCTACCCTGCTTAATCTGTGTGATCCCATGATCACGGCAGTGCAGCACTGGGATAGGTGCTTAGAGATGCTGAGGAATTTCCATCCTTAGAGGTTTTCATGGCCTGGCCAGACAAAGCCATCACTGACTGGATGTAGTGTTTGTGATGAACTAGAGACCTCCATGACTTCCTTTGGTTGTCCCCTGAGGTAACAAGAGTACAAAAGTCCCCTGATATTCACCTTTTCTCTTACACCCATGCACATAACCCATGCTGAACATCATTCAGTAGCCAAGGGGATTCCAGTTAAACTTCGTGGAAACATTCCTGATGACTTCAGAGTCAGTGACCCAAAAAGTACAACAACTTTTTGAGATACGAAGTCAGAAAGGCAGATAGATAGAAAACCAGACAGCTATTTAAAAAGCAAACACCCTTTTCATAGTGTTAGAATAGTCCAATGAATGCTTAATAAATGAGATGTTTTCCTTTCTTATCAGCAGGGATCACTTTAAGTTATCAACATCGGCTTTAAGTCTGTGCATGTTCCTGTATTCATTTGCTTGTTATACGTCTGGATTTCAGTGAGCATGAACTGTAAAACATGCTCCTTCCTTCAGCAACACATCCCCTTCAAACGGTGCAGCACCTCTGCAACGAGCAGCTGTATCGGTGGCTGCTGCTGAGGTGGGGGTGCGAGTGTCCCCAGGAGGAGAAGCAGGGCAAGGCTTTTATGGCAAGTGGCCCACTCTGCAAACAGGGCAGATGGGTGCCCCCCCCCCAAGGAGAGCTGCCCAAGACAGCCCGTGTTCCCCCCATGCCCACCAGCTTGTGTCCCCAGGTTTTTAGGGACACAGTCCCCTCCACCTGCTGGGTGCTCTGGCAGCCATTTGCTGTTCCTGTTCAGTCCTTGCAGGTTCTCTGCCTCTTCAGTTCCTCAGCCGAGAGCAAGCGGACAGTTTGCTCTGACATGTCCACAAAAGCAGCCCCTTTCCTCCTCAGACAGCCCGCAAAAAGGGTTTCCAAACCAAACATGGGCTGTGATTATTTAAAGACGGCCCTTGAATTTCACCATCCATTCATCCACCTTGGATATAAAAATAACACATTGTTTTATCTGTGAGTATAAGAATGTTTTTTCAGAGGAAATAAAGACAGCAGACAGTTTCCTTCCTGACTCATTCACAAACTACTCTTCCAATCTGCTAAACACGGCCATCCACACGAGGCATTGCTCTGCTCCCTTTGATCTGCAGCCTCACGCTCCGAGAGCTGCCGGGATGGAGGGAAGGCTTTGGTGCTCACAGTGGCAGTCGCATGGTCTGTACTTCTCAGAAAGACAAGTAAGTGGCAAAGCCCACTTTTGAGAACCCCACATTTAAGCCACATTTAAGCCCTGATCTCATCCCTCCAGGCTCAGGGATGGGGTGAGAGGTTGCTGTTCCCTGGGAGAGGGACAGACACTCTGGTGTGACTGAAAAAACCTCCAGTGATGTCCCTTCAGGCAGTAGGAAGAGAGAGGGTGGAAAGATGTTTTCCTTGACCATAGTAGTCTCTCTTTTTCTCATCCAGTGTCAAAGCTATAAATTTTAATATGGTAGACTTCATCTCCTGCTTATCAAAGAGTTCCCATAGGATTCACACAAGAACATTGCCAGTGGTTCCCCAGGACATGTAACCAGAGAAGCAGACTTCCTGGTTGATGTCTTTCCTCTTCTCTGGATCACGGACAAGGAGATATGACTTTCTAGAAGCCATCTGACAGAATGCTTGTGGTTGTAATAAATAGCCAAGACACAATGATGTTAAAAATCAATACAATAATTAATTATATTGTCCAAGTCCATCTATTAGTAGGATGCATTGGACAGCAAGTACTTAGGCACAAAGTATTCTTTTAACTATGAGAGCAGCCATAAAAACCTCAGCATTATTTATAAGGACAGGGGTGTTTTTAACTCCTTGATTACACCACTTAGGCCAGCGCACATGTACATATACTTATCCCTGACCTTTTTAAGCAAAAAAAGTTGTTGTATTATCAAAGAAGACCATTAACTGAGACTGCTAAGACACTTGTGGCAGAAAATCAATGGTCTTCTGCTGTAGGGGAGTATTCAAATACTCAGTAGTATTCAGATACATTTAGTAATTGTATGAAAATGTCCACAAAGATATAATCCCTGCCTGAGAGACCTGGTGGTAGTCAAACAGTCTTCTATAAAGAGAAACTAAACGCATTAAGGACTATTTACTTAACACATGAGATCAATAAGATAGGTTATGTCAAATTCAATTTATGCATGGCACTGACTTACGTGGAGAATGCCAACCAGTTCTCTTATCTCATACTATATGAATCAAAAGGGTATTCAATGAAACTGAAAAGTCACTGAATAACACTTATTTTTAGGCAATGTAAAATTACTTGATAGAAGTCATTGCCACAGACCTGAGTCAAGCTTGGCAGAAGGGAGAGTGATGCTGTATATTTAAACGACTGACAAAATATCTCAAGTAATGGTTACAGAAATAACTAGAACCTACTTAGTTCTTACAACAAGTACCTTTGAAAAATGCATGTGTAGCTATTGCTAGGCTAATATCTTCTAGTCCAATCTGGCAGTTCACTTTACATTGAAAACAAACAAATGAAAATATCCCAGGCCTCTAATTTCTTTGGAATTAACCTGAAATGGGAAAATGAGTGGGTAGGAGTGTTCCTTATTCTGTTTTTTGTTTGTTTTGATGATACTAAATTTACATTTGTCTTCTACCCTGACCTGATCTTTGTTGGGTTGAAGCAATTCTTCTTTTTAGGTCAGTGTAAACACGCTCTGAGTTAGCATTTCCTGCTAGGCTTCCTTTCCAACCTGGTACACTTCCCTTGCTCGGATTTCCTTCAAATTGCTGCCTTCAGAGATCACTGCATGAGCCCTGAGCCGTACCCCCACCCTTCCAGCCTGAGTAGGAACACCACCCTGGCAAGACCAAACTTGCTCTTCCCATTTCATGTCATGCTTTACCTTGTACCGTGACGTATGCCGCGCTCTCCACGGACCCTTTTAAGTTGGTGGCTATACACTGGTAAAGTCCTTCATCCTCCTCTTTTACTCTTTCAATAAACAGCATTCGGCTTCCGGGCCCTAAAATTATTCCTGTGAAATGAAATATTTTGCAATAAGAGGGAGCCAGGATATAAACAAAACCAGGCCCTTGTGTAATAATATCTGCTTCAAGTTCTTCTCAAAAGAAATCTGAGCCACAGACTGCACAGCACAATGTTATCTGCAGGAAAGCCAAATATACTTGGATGTTTTGGAAATCTTTTGGAAATCAGTGTTTACAAAGCACTTGTGTTGAGTGAAAAAGCTCAGCCTAAGGGAACGATCCTGAGAGCACTTGGTATCATATATATTGATTAGCACTGTGCCTAGACATTTATGCAAATGAATTCTTCATCATGTCTCCAACTTTGGAAAATGGGTGCTGTGGTTACTTAACCACTGCACTTACAGGCTCAGGTCTGCACCAGAAGCAGCTCAAGCTCAGAGCACTTCCAAGAACCAACTCCATAAGTCCACACTGGTCTTATGGGCAGCAGAATCACTCCAAATCTCACTTGTCCATGTGGTATGGGACAATGGGCCCCTTCTCAGAAGGACCACAGCCAGTGCAAAGAGAGGTCCCGTGAGGTGTACCCTAAAACACAGGAGTTATCTGAAGTTTTCAACACCTTGTGTATTCCAGCTGGGTCAACCCAGAAGCCAGCCTGGGCAATACTCCAGCAAGAGAGGAAGAGGCAGGGAGCAGATTTGGCCTCAGGACTGCCATTAAGGCACTGTATAGCCAGGAAACATGCAGTCAAGTGGACACTTGTGTGTTTGGCTCCATCAGAACTACCGTTCTATCAAAATGTACTGTTCCCACCATCTATTTCAGGCACCTAACTGAACTGCTCTGACCTACCCTCTAGAGACATCTTCCTGGTTCCTAACCTCATGTGTTGCATTACACCCAAGTTAGACACACAACACTTACTTTAGAAGACAATAAGACACATTACAACCATGTGGTCACTGTAAAGCTTCATGGAATCTAGCTCTAGATTAAGTTTGGTGCCTTTGCTGCAAGTCTGCAAGTGCTTATAACTCATTTTGAGAAATATTCAGAGTTATTCCCTGTTGCTTTTATTCATGTTATGCTGATTTCCAATAATGCAGGACAGAACCTCAAACACAAACATTCTAAAATGTTGTTATTGAACTACGCTTGGGATCCAAGTTCCTACAGACAAAGCCTCCTTGAACGTTTTTGCTGAGCCTGTAACACCAGATCATTGTGTGCTTTGGATCCAAACGTGGATGAATTCCCATAAGAAAGGTTTTGCCTTCTATCTGAATGATCCTGAGATCATTCTCAGATTCAGATGATCTGAAATCTCCAAGGAGCATTTCCGTGACCTCTGTGCCATCAGAGCTGGACATGTAGCCTCAGTTGATCTTTCAAGCCACATTCCGGATACAGCAGTAAAACATCTCCCAGAGTTTTCCTGTAGCTGTAGCATGCCACCTGGGAAGCTGTTCCTTTCTGCTCCATGAGAACTGGATTCTTCCGCTGCCAGCAGATGCATTTTTGTTTTGGTGACCTCAGATACAGAATTAGTCTGGCGGCTAGGTTGTCAGTCAAGAACAGACTTTGCACGCCTGACCACAGACTCCCTGTGGTACTCCTATGCACATCATGCAAGCTTGGTTTCCCCCTACCTAGCTATACACTGACCAAGACACCTGATCCTTAGGCTCCCTCTATAGTAAACAGAGAGAAGTATTTTTTTTCTGGAGATGACTCTACTCAGATGCAAATTGAGAGCTGTATTTTCCCCACTGGCTCCGTAGAAGCCCGTTGTGCCTACACCTCCAGCCTGGCTGGGGTTTTGGACTGAGACAGAATAACCCGGAGCATCTGTGCTTCTCTGCCTGTAACAGCTGGGCAATTCTCCTTCCTTATGTCTGGGTACCGATGCCAAAGACTCTGCAAATGGCTATCTAAGGCAGACAGGGCACAATAAAAAAAGCTGTAAAACGTAGGCGAGTACACAGAGCTCTCACCTGATTCTTGCTGTATTTCCTCATGGTTTTTAAACCAGGATATCTGGGGCTCGGGGATGCCACGAACCTGGCACTCCAGCATGGCCGAGTTACTGGTGTTCACTGTCTGATCCGTAAGGTGCCGCAGGAGGGCTGGTGCCTCTTGAGCTACAAGACAAAACAACACCTCCGTTTTACATACCTGTAGCTGTGGGGGCTTAATTATCTTCCCTACCAGCATTTTACTGATGTAAACAGCTATGGATGTTCTACCAAGTTCATCGTTCATAGATTTTTATTTACCATTCCAGTTTGTTTAAGAGCGTTTGATGTGTGCAGAAAACTCCCATTACTCAGCAATAGGAGGTTATGATGACCAATGAAGACCCAGTGATGACATCGTTTAAAAGATTTCCTCAATTCCATTACCAACCACATTTGTTTATTGAAAGCAGTGAGTTTCCATGAAAGTTCAGAGTTTGGCATCATCAGAAGAAACAAACTGTGACACCAAGGTTTTTAACAACGATCAGGACACCCTCGTAGCAGAGTATCTTTGTATCGCTGATAGCCCTGTGCAGTCCTGTACACCACAATACCTGTGAATGTGACTTTTGTAATTTACTTACTTTAAAGAGTACAGTTACAAATCATATTCAGTAAACTCACATGATCTAAAACCAGAAACCATAAGCACAAAAGCATTGCGTTACATGTCCCAACGTCTTCATAAATTCTTCCACTTTTGCGTTTCACATATTTGGCTGAACACAACAAGGCCTGGCCAAACCACACTGCAGCCCGCCTGCCAAAACTGCGTTGGTGAGAATCACAGAATCACACAATCACAGAATCTTCAGAGTTGGAAGGGACCTCTAGAGATCATCTAGTCCAACTCCCCTGCTAAAGCAGGATTGCCTAGAGCACATCACTCAGGAATGCATCCAGGCGGGTCTTGAATGTCTCCAGAGAAGGGGACTCCACAACCTCCCTGGGCAGCCTGTTCCAGTGCTGTCACCCTCACCGTAAAGAAGTTTTTCTGTGTATTTGAACGGAACTTCCTATGTTCCAAATCGGAAATGAGAAATGCGCCCGTGTCCTCCAGCAGCCCAGAGACGCTGGAAACCCTGACGGCAGGGGCCGAAGCCGAGTGTAAGCAAGCCACACAGCATAGCAACACCACTCCTGTTTTACTTTTATCTACTGAAATTCGTACAAAGGCAAGGTACTAAAACACATTTCCATGACAGTCAGTGACAACGAGTATTGGAAGCACATCTCATCTGGTCTGCTTCTGCTCCCAGAAGGGCATTTCAAAAACACTCTATAAACGTCATGTTAAAGTCATCCCTGAAAGAAGCAAAACAACAAATCTTCCCCATCCTCATTTCAACCCTTTGCCACTCCTTCCTTCATTCTGTGCAGAGCTGAAGGCTGTTCTGACAAAGATCACGATATTTGCGACGTTTATGCACATTATACGGCAACATCTTTCTATCACATTTGCAACTCTCACATGATCCTTTTTGGTCCCTTCAAAGTAGTGATGGAGAATCCAGGGAGCTCCTGAGAAATCTCACAGATGCAAAAGCCCTGCAGTTTCCCTTGAATTCCCCGGTCTTGCAAGAACTGATTATTTGTAATATTTCTCTTCAATGACACTGCCAGGATCAGCAGTTGCCAACATAATAAGACACACATTACAAAATATGAAACAAACCAAAATAAAACAAGGCAAAACCCAACCCTTGGTATATATTTTCTTTTGGACTGCAGTAGATACCAATACAGCAAGTATAATATCAGCTGAATTTCTGACACTCTGTGTTTGGAAAATTATACTCTAGTCTTTCAGAAAAACCAACTGTCAGACACTTTCATCTTCACAATTATTCTGTTACTAGCTGTACATAAAAAACTCTTCAGAAAAATTAAGCACTTAAGTACCACCAGCTTATGCAGTGTGCATGAACCCCACAGTACTAAAAGCACTTTTAAAGTAGGCTGTCTTTGCTACGGTTTTACCCCTTGAAATTAATTCCAGCATAGTCATGACCCTGCAATGACCAGTTTGGGCTTTTCTGAGCTGCAAGTCTGTAATTTCCACAGGCAATGCTATTTTTTGTTTACAGTGTATTACACAATCTGTTCTCTCTCCCCAAACAGTAATGCTCATAAGAGAGGCTGTAAAGTAAAATCTTCATCCAATACCTACACAATGACACGGTCAACGATATTTGCCTGGCAGCCAAGAAAACTGCCCTCTTCTCACTGATATCTCGCCTCAATTTTTACAAAGTTATCGTTTTTCATAACATACTCTGCCTATGAACAGTCACCGTCTGACACATGTCCGTGTACCCAGACTGAGAAGAGCTCCCCAGTTCACATTTGTCAGTGGTCCCTGATGGACACCCGAGCCCAGACATCCAAAATGAAGGCAGACAAGATGACAAAACAAAGGCAAATCACACATTCTGTGAGTTATTTGTGATTAATTTTAATTTTTTTATAGCCATACACTAAAGATGGGTTTTCATATTAAGAAAAACTTTTTTGCTTAAAACTTAAGTCACCATTCACATATTTTCAATAATTTCTCTGCTGCAATCAGCTGTTTTTTCAAGGACGTGGTCAACCTGAGGATTATCCTCTTTTGCACCCCCCCCACCCCACACACACACACACATTTTCTCCTGTTATTTTTTGCGGTGAAGCCAAGGGGGGCAGTTTCCAACACCCGGCTCTGCTCACCCCAAAGCCGAGGGGCTGCCCTGGCCACCAGCACAGACAGTGCTCAGTGCCCAGGGCAGCCCCCCCAGGCTCATCCCCAGCCCTCGTGCCTACCCGCAAGTGCTGCCTGGCCAGACCAAACTCTGCTCTCAGTGTCCCCGAGGAACTTCATTGTAGGCAGAGTTTGTCCCCGGGGAGCGACAGGGGAGAAGGGGACGCTGGTGTCAGAGCACTCAGCCCACCCGAGGGCAGTAAAGGAGGGGAAATTCGCATTTCCAAAAGCAAACAATGGCAAACAAGGGGAAAACATTACAAATTGTTCATTTTGGGGTATACTTTTGCATTCCATCCATTTTTGCCCTTTGTTATGATTGCGTTGTCTGTTCACTTATTTTTATTAATCAGTACAAAAATATAAATACAAGCTTTAATTTTAACACTTAAAAAAAAAAAAAAGAAGAAATATAATTCACACCTTTCTCCCTAAATAATATATTACACAACAGAAAGCAGAGAAACTCCCCAAACCGATGAGATTCTCCAGTGATCTGAGGACATCAAAAGTGACATCAGTAGTTTTTATCTGGCCCCCAAGACCTGCTTTCCTCAAACGTTTCCAGTGAGGTTTCTCTGTGCCTCCCAACACGAGCAGCCACATGGGGATGTTACGACATCCGTGCACAGCGTGGCCCTCCGAGGGCTGGTTGAGGCCAGGCTGGCAGGACGTCCACCCAGCAGTGATACACATCATCGCGATTCACAACAATTTCGCAGAGGAACAGTCTAATCGCCACATCTCTTTTTTTTTGCTTGACCCGAACTCATATTGCCTGGCAACTGGCTGCTACAAGTCATCACGCTCCGGCTCCCAAGGCCATGGAAAATTCATAACGTCCTGTCATCACCGCCCACCTTGCCATCAAATGTCTTCTCACAAAACAGCCTCGTAAAGAAGGGGATTCTGTATTGTAATTCTTTTGAAGACTTGCAAATGCTACAGAGCGCGCTCGCCCCATTTTTAAGCAGTCGCCAATGATTTCACTTGCTTTTTAGGCATATTTTAGAAAAAAAAGAGACCCAGGTCCCTTTGCAAGAACACATTGTTTCTGGAAGCCATGACACTAATAATGAACAAAAGAGCTACTGTATACAAGCAGGCTATAGGTGACATTTCAAGATATAAATGATTATTCTTTTCTTTACTCTGACAACTTCCAGGTTATCAATTGTTTCCTAAGCATTTTAGGCTCCATGAAACTGGCATTACGGGGAAATGCTATTGTTTACCCTTTCACACTTGACAAAAGCAATTCCCACGTGAAAGACAAGTTTAGCCGTGGGACACAGTCTCGACACCTAAAGGAGGAAATAGCCTGGTGAGTTCCCAAGCGCAAGAAACTGTCATGTTGTCACCCTCTATTTTAAAAGCACAGCCACTTTGTTCCTTTGCTGTAGCTATTTTGGTCACTACGGTCTGTTTTGTTATGGCTTATGTAAATGCTATATAAATGATCAATCATAAATGTAACCAAAAATAATAAAAGCTATGTATTGTAAAAAAATAAAGTTATCAGATCTATTAAAAATAGCAACTTCTTCCTTATACAGAATTTATAATACACAGAAACATCTCATAGCAAAATCATGTTGAAGGAAATAAAAGGGGAAACGCTCACAAGGAAGTTTTAGGTTGCCCTTAATTCTCCTTCAGCAGTTTGACTGGTTCTTAATCCCCATAATAAATCCAATTGTCACTTGCATCCCAAAAGCAATGAATATTTTTAATGGCTTCAATTTTGAATTTGTGATTTTAAAAACATATTAAAGAACTCACTGTGCTGGCTGCAACCTTGTCAGTCATGTTAGTGTAATATTTCTCATTTAATAAAATAATTACAACATTACAAATTCCTGTATCTTCAGGCCAAGCGCAACATTCACCCTTTTATCAGTAGCTTTTTACATTAGTGCAGAACTGACTTTAAAAATTGACCAACACAGCAACTGGAAGTCTACCTGGATTTATTTGGAGAAACACGGTTCACGTCTGTCAGTTTTAAAATCATCATTATTATAAATGATGTGATTGGTCTGTGCATTATATCAACATTTTTATTTCTTCCCTGCATACTTCCTTTAGAAGATACTTTTTAAGATTAATGTACTTTAGTGTAGAAAATAAATTTCAAATAAATAAGCATTAGAACTTGCTCAGCAGGTAATATTTATAAGTCCATCAAGATCAGATTAAAATAAAAAATATATAGTCCAGTCAATCTCAAACTGAATTGTGCTCATTCTGCACATTCAAGTTAACTTATTAAATGTCCATTGTTGACTGAAAACAGCAGTTTTTAAAGTTAATCAGTTTATTCAGCTTTGACAGTTTTGACGAGGCCGATATCAAAGTGGAAGAAAAGATTGATCCAAAGTTTTCCTTATCGCTCAGTAGGAGACAGCAAGAGAAAAAATAACAACATGCAAAATGTAGCACAGGGGATCTTCCAAACCCCAGCTTCCACGTGCTTTGTCAAAGCAGAAAACACCCGTCTCAACTCAACTGGAAGCTCACGCGTTACGATTTTTTTTTGCTATTCCTCCTACGTCCAACCCATGGGGGAATGTGCACCACCTCAGGGCCTGAAAGGTAGCAACAGTAATAAAAAATCAAGATGGTATGAGACACCTGTTACTGTTTAATGAGTCCTTTAATGTTTTACATTGCTTTGTGTTGTACAATCATTCCTTGTGCTTTTATATTTGAGGATCCGAGAGTAAACAGCCTTTTTGTTGCAGTGCTCACCTCTGATTGTAACGTCTTTCTTTTGAAGCACTTCTTTCCCCGTGTATATGTTCCTTGCTCGGCAGGCATAGGTGCCCGAGTGTGCCAGGGAAACGTTCTTGATGGTCAGAGTGAGGGTGATGGAGTACTCCTTGTTGAGAGATCTTTTTGCTTTCGTTTGATTGTTGACTGTCCTCGGTAAAATCCAGGCAATGTCTTTGTACAGGAACTTGTTGGCCGAACAGGACAAGATCAAATTCTCTCCTTCGATGGGCATTTTTTCCAAACTAACATGAAATCCACTTGGTACATCTGTCAAAAATCAAGAACACTTTTTAGTTTATACGAAATGAATGAGCCAAAATTAATGCGGCATATATTTTCCCCTTTATCAGGAAGCCTTTGAACTAATCAATGCCCTTGTCTTCCTGCTGAAGTCTCTAATCTTTCCTTTCATATGCTAGGCTCCAGCTATTCTTATAATTTGTCTTGGAGCTACAAGACACTTGGGCTCAGACATCAGTTGGTGTAAACTGAATCCGCCTTGGAAAGTATTGAGTTTGTATAAATGTTATGCCAAGTTAAGAGAGACTTCGGCAAGGTACCAAAAGCAGAATTATTTAAAGACAGCACAGTGGGACTATGAAAAAGGAGTAAAACTCTGATCCCAGTTCCAGTTTGCGAACTGCATGAGAGAAAATGAATCTCAAGGGGACAGCAGAAAAATACTGCAGTTCATCAGGCTTGGTTATATTGTTTTCTTGTTATTCATGAGTATTCAGACAAATCATGTCTCTTTCTCAAAAATGCTTCAAATCCTGAGAAATTACGCAATCTGTGATAACATGCCTGACATTTCCCTTGGAACAGAGGTATTTGCCCGCCATGCATTTAAAGCTTGTCAGGCACCCAAAAGGAGAGCAGAAACAGCACCTGCTGGCCCGGGTGGCCAGCTGTGTGCAGGCAGCACTAGGGTGAAGATCGCTCTATTCAGGCTGCTTGGCATTAAACGTAAGTGAACAATATTTCCACCTGAGAGAAATCAAGGATCACTGCACTAACCATTTACTAAGTCTTAAGTTTTCACAAGGAATGTTCATAGCCGGTAGTTCAGGTAGGAATAATTTAGCTACGAATGTAAAAAGTCACACTTGAAAAAGTCATGTTTGTTGTTCATTGTAACTTTACTGCAGCTTCGTCCACCTGGGGAGCAGCACAGACCCGCGGTGGTGCTGACCACCTCCACCTGGGGCTCACCCCTCCAGTGAGGGAGAGTTACGCCACTGGCCTCAGTGAAAGTTCCTAAGAGAAAGCACTTCCAAGTTTTACTCCTAGAATGCAAGCTCTCTGCGTTTATTTGTAGCCAATATTCTGATAAAGTCATTTCCTTCTTCTTGGTCAAGTGACATCGGCTTTGGCCATTTTCAATTGTTCTTTCACTGCTAATTGCTACAGCACTTGGCTGTGAACTTGACTCAAAACCATAAGAATGGTTTCATCTTTCATAATGGAGAATTATGCCTTCTTTTCTTGCCTCTTAGAGCATGAACAACTCAACGCCGTCTTTCATTCAGTTCCATGCTTACCAATGTTGCTTCGGGTTTAATGTCACAGCAGCAGGGGCACACGAAGAGTAGATCTACAGTGAATAGGATCCCACACCTTTCAGTAACCTTTTTCATTGATTCACCAGTCCATCAGAAAGCTTATCCCTAAATCCCTACTGTACAAGCCTTGGCTCCCCAGGGGAACCACGAACACGACTTGCTCACTGCTGACTTTCAAACAAAGTTTCTGCCTGTTGAAAGTCTGGCATCAGCTGCTGCCCTTAATATCCTCTTTCCTCACCTAGCCCTGAGTGTTAAATACAGGGTAAATGAGCTCCTGCGAGTCCTGGATTGAAATTTCCTCTGATTGTAGATGCCTTCCAGGGAGAGGATTTCTGTTGGTTGAACTCATTGTGCCCTTGCAGTGAGAGCAAGGCAGCTGTACAGTCACCAGCTGTAGTTCAGCTGTGTAGTCCAAAGATCAACCTAATGGAGGCAGTGACACTAACGTATTAGACTGGATATTAAAGCCCGTGTGTTGACTTGTTCCTCTTATACATCATTGGGACCTCTCTTTTTTCCTCTATCCAGCAAACAAAACTAAAAGAAAAACTTTAAATTTAGTGAACTCATCTGTGAGTGACTATCACCAGCATCCTTTTTGATATGTAAGGGTGCATGGTGCCAGATTCTGGTCTCAGTTAAGAACGTGTTGACTGTAAGTGCTACCAAGATTAAACCTTTCCCTAATGGGGTTACAGCATATTTAGCCTAAGCCACCAAAATCTACTTGAATATACTTGGTTTGTGTATGGGCAAAAGTTTACAGCCCATGGTGTGACAGAGGTACCTCCAGAGAGCAATGCAACCCATTGCCTTAAGATGAGCCAAATTCCAGAGATCGTAATCCCTCACGCTTACTCATTAAGAGATCCTACATGACCAATTTAGGCTTAGATACCTAACTTTAAGGCTTAAATTAGATGAAGTGAATCCTGTGCTTGATTTTGTTAAACAGCATTGAATTCAGACACACTTAAATGCAATCCAGGGTCCAAAGTTTTGATCATGAGTAAGTATTTGGATGAAAGAAATCGCTGCGTCTTACTCGCAGTACACCTCAAATTATTCTGATCTGTGTTGGGAAAGCCAGGGTACAGGTCTGAAATATTGCACTTTTTTGGCTTTTGCAGATGCCAGCACTCAGCAAATACTAGGAAGTGCCAAGCAAAACTCTTAAGATGAAACTAAAGATCCCCTGGGATCAAGGCAAGTGAGCTATTTTTAATGTGAAAGGATAACATGCCAACAGAATAATATAGTTGTAACTACTTCCATGTTGCCAGGTCTGGAGCTCTTCCTAGATGTGTCTTCTGTGAAGAAAGACTATTTTCTGAAAAATCTAAGGACAAAAGCAAAACGCACAGGACTCCACAAGAATCACTTGTTTAAAGGCCGGGAGCCCCTAATATATGACACCTCTCACCAATTGTTACAGACTCAGGCTAGCTAAATAACATGGCTGGGAATAACGTAAAAGGGTTTTATTTACTTTAGTGATTTGAAGCTTCCTGTGGAAATAGCTCCCAGGTTTCCTGATGGAAGATTTTGTTTATCTTTGCCAAGCACCATCAGGAATCTCAAAATAAAATGCGCTTAGTGACATTGGGAAACCAGGGAGATAAGGCAGAGCTGTTCCTGTTTCACCCTCTGTAATTGCAAACACACCCATGGGCCTGCTGTGTGCCAGCAAAACAGCCCAAAATGTAGGGAAAGGGGCAGGCTGGAGGGAAGGGGGCTACCCCAGTCAAATTTGGCATAACTAGGTTGTTAGAGAGACTGTTGCGGTATCAGTGAGCAGGAGAGCCTTCAGAAATCACCTTTCCACATCACTTTTATGTAAGTCCAACAGCTGCTTTTGTGCCCTGAAGAAAGATTTGCATTTAGAAATAAGTCAGTGTGACAATACCCCAAAAGTACCCATTTGACAGAGGCCATAGGAAGGGAAAGCTATGGCAGAGCCCATGGACTTCATGTCCTACATGCTCGGGCACAGGGTATAAAATTATACCACTCTCAAACCTCCCAGAAACACATATGCGAGTCGCACTTCAAGCCCAGAAATAATGAGATTTAAAATAACTTAAGGAAGGGCTTGTTCTTACCGGGTGCTCTCTGCTGTACCTTCTTCCACTTAGTTCCTCAGATCTACCTTTTCTTGAAGGGGTGGAACATGCCACTGACAAATTAAGTTCGCTGAGACAAGCTCTGCCTCCCCACCACCTTCCCAACAGTTTCTGCCTATAGAAAAGAGACTCCTCAACCACCACAGCTGCTTCACTGGAGCACGTGTGTTTTCTAATCCCCAGGACAAGGTCTGAAGGAGATTTCCCTCATGGAAAGTAATTCTTCCTGTTCAGGACAGGCTTTGTCTCCTTTCTGTCTTGTCCCTTTTTACAGAGGGCAGCAGCTCCTCTTCCTGCATGGAATTGCCTTCTGCTTAGACACTTCTCTTACACTTACTTTGGTGTGGTTCAGGCTAGTTTCATATGGCGCCAGCAGACCCAACAACATAAGATAAACTGGCCCCAAGCTGTCACACGAGACCTGAAGTATTGGTTTTGGACTCATCAGAAGGAAACACTTTGCAGTGTCCTGTTCACATCCATCAGCTGTTAGGGCTCTCCTTTTTTTGCTCCCTCGATGTGTTTTTCAGCAAACACTGGACGCATTTGTTTCATTGTCGTGAAACACAGGCTGCTACCCAACCACAGCAGTTTGGTCTCAGCGCAATGGCGGAGAATTATGATTACACACTGCGAGCCCAACTGATGCACTGTGTGCACCAACCCAAAGAATGAGCCAAAACTGATTTTTGCAAGGACAAAACAGCAGTATTGTTTAAACAAACTGCCTTCAATCAGTGCCACCGAGCCTCAGTGGATGATCAGGGCTTTCCATGTCACACAATTGAAGTGCTCAGCTCCAGGAAACAAAAGGACAAATGCATTTCAACTTCACCACCCTATATAGAAAGTTTGCTATTAGTGAGGATATTAAGAATTTCCAAGCCATAATAAAGCAGACACTCCTCTTTCTGAACACCAGCCAATACAAGAGCCTTCAAAGGAAATTCATAATATTCTGCATGTTCTCATGCAAGCTTTGGTATCAAGGAGAAGGATTTCCTTCTATCCCTTGTCAAGATCTAAGTATGCGAGATCTAAGTAGGGAAACTAACTCCTTCATGTCACAGCACTAAAATATCTGAAACGGCCAACAAAACTTTGAAAGGGAGATGTGGGTACAGTGAATGGGCCCCATCAAACTTCAGCTTCATTTGGTTTCAGGATCTTCCATGGACATTTTGAAGACTGAGGACTAAGAGCTAGAGAAGGCCAGATTCAGCATCTTGCACATTAAAAGAGCCTCAGTGACTGACTCTGAGTGACTGCTCAAAGTTACATGTGAAGTCCCCAAATAAAGATGAGAACACAGCTCCACTGGCACATTAATTTATGGAGAACTATGTGCCATCGTTAGATTTCTGTCCAAACAGACTAAATGTAAGGATAGGAATGAAAGCAAAACTGTGATTTGAGAGCAGGGACAGCAGACATCTGCAAGGTGGCAAATGTTCTTGTCACATCCATTAATAGAACATGGAGATGTTCTTCTTGTTCCTGTATTTTAACAAACAACCTGCCTTTGTGTCACTTATCTGTTTAGACTTCATTAACTACTTCTCATGCTTGTTACCAGTGTTCTATGTTATAGATAACTGGCACTTTCAAAATGTGGAAGTGTATTACTACAGCTAGTCGGAATATTTAAAAAATAAAAATTTTGGCACACAAAATCAGGAAGGGGGACATTTTTCAAAGAATTTTTCTTTTTTTCTTTAAACAAATCTAGTGAACGTGTGTCTACTCTCTTTTGGTATCTCTCGGTATAGTCACAAAATGAGTTTCACTACAATAACTCATCATAATGATAAGTGAGAGATTGACAACAAAAACAGACAAGAGAAACAACAAAAATTAAACAGGATGCATTTAAATTATTTTTTGCTTTCTGCTTCAAGATTATGATTTTGGGGTTAAAGTATCAGAATATTTTAATCTGTCTTTTTTCATATTTCAGAATTAATTGCTTGCCTTTAACGGCCTGCACTGAAAGTTGTGATCAGCCTAAGCACTCTAAGAGCTACCATTTTGTTAACAAAACCAAAATAACATCTTTCACCAGAAAACAAATCCTTTGCTATGGTAGCTGCAGACATTATGCTGCTAAATCATGCAGTAGTTATTCTCAAAAAACTCATTGTGTTTTTTTCAGTAATTCTCGAAATCAGATGTTTAATCATTTGTCTCCAAACCTGCAAACACTTGCATACATCTAATAATATAAAAATAACTGGAAACATGCTCATATGTGCAGCTAACACAGTGAGTCTTCTCAGTGCCGTGGCCCAAATGACGTCCAAGGTTGTTTATCTCAGAAGAGGGAACAAAACTCTGTACTTCGTACCCTGTCGTACCCTTTTCTACCTACAACTTGCCATAGTCCCTGAGAGCTGTGAGGGGCTGCTCACGTACCCCAGGCATCCCTCCTCCAGCACCACGCTGCCTACAGATGCTGGCACTGCTCTGGGCACTACCTGATGAGATCTCCTGGTTGGCAGGATGAGGCTATAGACACCATCAGTGCCACACACGAAACTGGCTTACTGGTGTATGAAAATACAGTAAAATGTCACATATTGAATGACTGCAGAGGCTAGGTCATTTAAAACGGGGAATTACAGGTTGCTGTATTTGTGAGCAGTTTGTGTCACGGTGGGATACTTGATGGAGGGATGACTCATTCACCTAATTCAGTGTCTTTCTTAGAAATCCAGACCAGCTGCTGTGAAAAACCCTTCCAGGATCACCCAAAAGCATGGTATCAGTTTACAGGTGCACACGTTACAACAATTCTCAAACTGTGGTATACGAAAAAGCCACAACAGCCTAACAGTTATAATCCCAGGACCAGGAAACAGGTTTGGCTCTAGTGGGGACTAGATCTTACCTGTTACAATAAAGCTGACATTTCTTTCAGCTTTTCCCACTTTATTGGATGCCACACAGCTGTAGATTCCAGAAGATTTGGCTTCAGCTACAACGAGAGTGCTAGCAGTCTGCGAAAGAAAGAATAGTTTTAGCTCTCATTGGATCAGGAGCTCAGTCAAAGCTTCCCTTCTCTTTTTCCTAAGTCACCATTTCCTAAGTCCCGTGATTCAATCTCTCAGTGACGGGCACCATTGGGGTATTTAAAGGAGATGTCACCATACAGAGTTTTGGAAACAATGGAAGAATAGCAGAAAGCAAGACCCTTCTCAGAGCCATGATAACCAAAAATCTTTGAATGTGTCTTTCATGTTGATTTCTTTTTTGCTGCTGAGTAATGATAAGCTACAAAACACAAAACGTGACACAACATAGTTCACCCGAGGAGATGAGCAGCCTGTAGGGCAGCCAGCCTGCAAAGGGAATAGGTGAGGAACGCTCCAGGCGCTTGGATAATGCTGGGAAAAAATTAGCTCCGTTTGGCACTAAATGCATTTTATTTCTCTTTCATCCTCTCAAGTAAGTGTCAGGTGAGAAAAGACGGGCAAAAGAGATGTTTACTCATCCTCTTTTGGAATATTTCCTCTTCTTGGAACTTATTATTTCAATTACTAAATAATAATATGTTTGATTTCTTTACATTGTATTCTATCACCATATTCAGAGGTTCAGCACAGTAAATACTTTCACAAAGTGATATGACTCACAAGATGAGACCTCGGAAGGCCAGGGACCAATAATACTTCATGTGCCTTTAGAAAAATAAAAATCATTGTAGTAACAAGACTTATACCTTCATGGAGATGGAAAACCGTGGTCTAATGGCTCGGGCACTAAGTGAAAGAAGAAAGTTATGCAGAAACAACCGAGGTATCATTCTGATATGGAGCTGAGACATGGGGCTTAAATACAGAGCTCAGCAGCGGGACATGCTCTTAAATACAACTTAGTAGCTTAATTTTCTGTTTTTCTGTCTCTGTTTTACTTCTGTAAAACACATGTTGGCTGGAGCTACAGGCAGAGCTGGGACAGTGATGAAAGAAAATTGTGTGACCGCGAAATCCCGTTGTTTGTAATTACATTTTTTTTCTAAAAACCTTCAAAATAATTTTTGTGCAATTAATACATTCTTTTAAGTCTGCCTGATTGCTGGAGTCCAGAAACAAGCACAAGCGGGTGAGTCAGTAATAAATAAGGACCAGTTATCTACATTTCTACATAAACACTGGCTGAACATTCGTTCTATTTCTGTGTCTCCAACTCAGAGACTTCATAGCTATCCACAAACTCCTTGTTGAACCCCTAAATAATACAGATCTTCTCATTTCCCAAAACATTCTTTCGTAGCAAGAGTCTATTACTTTCTCTACTCCTCGAGCAAACACAGTGGATTCAAGTTGTTTGATTTTGGCTTATTTGTTTTAGAAAGCTGCCCTATGGCAAATTTGAGACTACAAGTGACGCTAACAGCACCTCTACCCTGTTAAGTTGTCCCAGTGGTCAGCTACCTGTCGGCTAACAAGCTACATCTCATTTCCAGCCAGAATTTTTCTAATGTACCTTTTTGGCTTTTCTGTGAGATGAAAGAGGCTCAGTAATACCAGATAGATAATTACAGCCCTTAAAAAAAAATCATCCTGTTTTGCTAAATTCAGTCGTCTGACTTCTACAAATTCCTAATTATAAAGTGGGGGTCCAGCCCTGTCTATATTTTGTCATTCTCTTTGAATTCCTTCCAGTTTTTAAACATAATTTTTTAAAGTGCGGACAAAGGGCCCAGTGGCAGGATTCCTGCAGCTGGTTTATCAACACTAACTCAGAATAGAAGGAAGTCCCATAACATCTGCCAGAGGGCTAATATGGGTGGTTAAACACTGCTTCTGCCATCCCAGTCTTTCCACCACAAAATTAGCCTTTTTTTTGCGTTAGTCGGCATTACCTCATAGCAACTTTACCCAGGTAGGAGCAGTGACCTAAAATGCACAGTGAAGGAGAAGGAAGCTCTTACTCTCTGACTGTAGGGCACCTGTCTTTATCCCACTACACCCAGAACTGGCGCATTTCTGAGCCTCAAAAGCTCATGTAAATTATTCCTTCCACAATTAGTCAAATGGTTTGGAAATTTTTCTTTGCTAGCAAACTATATTTTGTCCTGACGTTATCAGGCATTAGATGTTAATAAAAATTGTGCACTCTATCCAAATTTTACTGCTCCAACCCACTATGATATGATTATTACTTTTATTACACCGAGGATGGCACATACTGCTTAAGCAGTATGACTGCAGTTACTGACCAGAGTGTTATAGATTATGCCTTTTCTTGCATATTAAATTAACCTAGAGAACATTCCTCAGCACTGAAATTCAGTAATTTAAACAGAATGCTTTTCCCCAGCATTGTTTTGGTTTCGACCAACTTGCACTGTCCCAAATACTCCTCTAGCACGGGCCAAGGATGCCGAAAGGCAACTTGCACACAACCAGCATCTTCTGGAGGGTAAGGGAGACAAATATTATGAACACAGGCCTTAGTGCCAGAGACCAGTCATTAGTATGTTTACTTAGACTAAGGCAGGGAAAGCCACAGTGTCTAGGAAAAAGCGACTGCCTTTACAGGAGAATAGAATATTTTAGAGACAACATGTCTCTGCATAAAGCTTTTAGCTTATAAATCAGTCATAAGGATAAGATAACATCTCTTTAAACAGTTTGTGAGCCCTCCAGTGGTGCAGTCTGTGTTCTGCATTGTGGATGCCAGCCAAAACCCACCAGAGAAGCAGCGTGTACTAAACCAAGCCTGGCATGTTGCTGTTTATTGAGCAATCATAGCTGTTTGAGATCAGTCTGTGCCACTTGGTTCCTCTATACAGCTATTGCTACAAAAGGAGCAAGAGAAAAAATTCTCACAGCCTTGTTTCATCTGGCTTCGCAACAGAGAGTTTCAGGCCCTGGATTTGCAACTGCGTTATATAGACAAAGTCTGAATCCAGTTTCCATGAACAGACAGAACAGGGCAAATCCTTCCTGGCATGCTCAGCATCTTAAGCATCATTTGTCCACAAACCCCATTTACTACCAAAGCTTTGATCCTTTATTCCTCCTTTCTGCACCCATCATCTCAGCTGAAGCACTGCTCTACAGGCTCATCTCAAAGCCAGGGGCTAGGGAAGCAAATCCGATACTGCTTCTGCTGGCAAAGAAAAGAGGCATAAAGCAGAAGTCCTGAGAGATGGAAGAGGAATTTACAGATTTATTCGTGGTAGAAACCGGTGAGGAAAAGACTGGGGGAGGGGGAAAGTGTGCAAAGCAACTGGCACGATGGCTGTGCTTGGAGTCAGGGTGGGCCTGTCTTTCCCCTGGAGGGTCTGCTTGAATTCCTCTTGTCTCAAAGTAGCTTATTCCCACTGCTCCAACTGATGGCAGAGAAGCAAGAGGTGGTTCCAGAAAATGATTGGTAACTTGACTCTTTCCTGACTCTCCATCCAGAGGCTGCTGTGCTAACTTCCCTCAACAGCCCATACATTTAAATATATTTAAAAACCAAAGACTGTCCTTTCAGCGTTGAGTAGGTTAGTGCATGTCTGCCAAATATTGTTGATTCTCTCCTAGTTATGCTTTTAAGAAAACCTATCTGTTAAAAATAACAAATTGAAGTAAAAGAAATTATTTGAATTGGTGAAAAATGAAATGGATTTATCTTTGGCAAAAGAAATATTATTTAGGAAGACCCATGTTGAAATACTGGCAGCACACCTTTAGCTTGTTCTTGCTTATGCCAAAGACATATGATCTGCATGCCTCACGTGTCGGCAAGGAGCATCAGTGCAAAACATCTGGACAACATACTTCACCTTCTGGACAGCCACAGAAGAAACACCAAAATAATTCCAGTAGCAGGACATGACCACAGGCAGGACAGCACTCCCTTCCCCTTTGGGTCAGACAGGCGAGTCACTGCTGTTAGAGCTGTGGTTTCCCTCTGCATCCCACGTTGTCCAGCTTGAACAGACCATGAGACTAAATGCAGACAGCTGACTGGCAAGGAGACCACGCTACAGACAGCTATACCACGGGCATCCCCTGCTTTCCTTCCCCGGCCACAGGCAGAGAGAGGCAGTGCTCGATTCATGCACCAAGGGCCAAGTGCAGGCAGGTGCCAAGTCCTGCTGCTTTTAATCTCACCACGGGCTAGGCTCAGCTGGCACCTCCCAGCAATCTCCTTCAAAGTGTTGACAGCGATTCTAGTAGCACTCAGGAAGGCCCCAGCAGAAGATACGATGTGCTGAAAGAGAGGCAAGCTACGCTCCCACTGCTATCTTTAGCTTGGCTTCCTAGGAAGATCACACTGTCTGTCTGTCTGTCCATCTGTCTGCCAGCCTCTCCATCTGTCTGCCAGTATCATCCCCTCAGTAGTGTTTGAACCCATTGCCCGATTTCAACCAAAATTGACAGACAACTCAAAGCTCGTAAGATCTCATGCATTTCATGAAAACCAGCTGTGGAGAAGAGGAGAAAGATCAAAATAAGTGCTGTTGTAGTGAGCTAAACAGCTTTCTCTTCTGCTTTGGGTTCCAGATGGCCAGTCAGCACAGATGTACTGGCCAGACAGCTGGCATGTGTAGGCACTGAGAGCAGACACAATACATGCTTCCTCGTCTCATCAGTAATGAGGGGACGCGGAAGAGAGCTAGAGGTTTAGGGCTTGGCATAGAAGATGCAGGAGAGATGGACGCATCCTGTTTTGCGTGGTCACAACTTATGAATCATGTCCAAGAGATAGTGACTCTTCTGACTATCTTGCATTGCACCTTTATGTTGGACAGCCACAGTTTTTAATACTACCCCCTGTCAGCACATGCCAGGTTGACCCATCATTGCCAGCCAAACCAGAGATGGACAAGAGTGAGCCTAGGTTTGGTCTTGCAGAATCTTGTTACAGGGTCACTACTTTCCATTTTCCCTGAAGTCAAGTGGCTTTGTCACTCACAAGGGAGGGGACCATTAAAAACTTGTGTCAGTAAGGTATTTATGCAGTGGAAAACAAGGCCATATATATATCTATCTCTACATACACATACAGATATGAAAGATAAATCACACTTCATGCATTACTATTCTTTATACACAGTTCCTGAGGGGGATGCAGTGTGACACAGACCCAGCTTTCCTGATACCTGTTATTGTCAGTGGCACCCCAACATTTAATAGCAGCAGAGGGAAGTCAGGGAGTTTCTGTCCCATTTCAAGTTCTCGAGAACTTTGGCTCTAGTAGGTTATTTCCCAAAAACAAGGGCATTTTATTCCACTCGGTCCAACTTTTCCCTGCACTCTACTGCCCTCCTGTCTACTGTATCCTTCCCTTGGATTTATCATCCTTTCTTCTTGGCCAGCTCCTTCTACTCTCTTCTGAACTTGCCTTCTATGCATTCTCCATGCCCAAGACCTTTGTCCACCTCTCCTGCAGCTCCCCATTCCTTGTACCCTCCATACAAGGAGTACTGACTTCTTTCAAAGCTGTTGATAAACCAGTGTGTGCCTGCACACACAGGAGAGAACATAAACCTGATATGTATGCACGGATACTGATGACTACGCCAGCTCTTTATACCTCATTATTGCAGGTCATTCACAGATTTACATTTTAATGAACGCTGATCATGCTAAGGCTAATAATAACCAGCATTATCCCTGAGTTACACATAGCAGTTAGCTTTAGCTGGGAATACTGAGAAGTGATGGTTTTTAGCAGCTGAATGACAGGAGAGTGTCTGTGACCGGTTTACATGATAAGCCTAAGAATAGCCCAACTTTGTAGGAAGTCACTGAAATGTCCAACAAAATGAGAATGAAAATGTTGGGTGGGGGAATCAAATCACTTTAAGAGTTGTCTTATGATTAAGTATTATGACTTATGTTACAAAGTTCTTCCATTATACTGCTCAAGTTTCTTAATGTCCGTTTAGAGAGGATTCAGCGGAAACGTTACTAAAACACTGTTGTCAAGGTTTCTCTGTCACCAGAAGAATAATGTAGCACAGGCTTCCTGCATTACTTTAACCGTACAGACACAGGGTTTGAGGTTTTTCTAACTTTAAAAATATGCTTGTGGCTACCTTGATAACCACAGACAAACAAACAACCAATCAACCTACCACAGTGAAAAGCCACACTGAAAGGACTCGGATGTTGCGCATACAGGAAATGGGTGGAACTGGCACAATGTCTTTAAGCAAGGTGAAAACAGCTACCTTGATTGCTAAAAGAAACCTTTTGACTGTTCCTTGTTCATCTCTTCCCTTGATTACAATAGTCTCATCCTGTGGTCACCCCCATTTCTCCTTTCATGCTAACCCAAATGTGCAACTTTTTGAGTTTCTTCATCCACTTCCTACTGCTTTGTCTCCTACGTCTTTGTTGTTTCCATTGAGCTTTGAGATTGCTTTTACCATGCTTGCTATGCTTGGATGTGGAAGCGGGGTAGACGCTCTGTTTAGATAGCAGGACTCCATTGATGTGGAAGTGCCTCAGAGAGCTCTTCATAGCTGCTTGCAGAAGCAGAACTGCTCACAGTAGCAGTCCATCAGAGCCAGGCACTTGTGATGACGCACTGCATTCAGTGAGCTCGGTGCTATTAACAGTTTTACAATATCCCAGCAGATGAGGAAGGGTTTTGTCTGAACTGTGTCCCTTTGAGTTTGGTCTGGGAGACCAAGAATGACTCTTGGTCTGCAAAGAGTGAAAAGCTATATACTCTCACGGGGGAAAAAAAAAAAAAAAAAAGTATCCTGGGTGCTCTAGAGCAGCTGTGTGCGCACAAATCATGCAACTCACAGCTTGGCCAGGAACCCAGGCTTAGCGAGCATTTTCTACTTACAATAGCAATCCAGCTGTGAAAAGCTATGGAAGAGCAGCAGAAATGAAGAAACCTTAGAAAAGCTGTGAGAAAGCTGAGCAAAGAGATTGTTTCACTAACTTCCCCTTCCCCATAGGAGCCAGGAGGAATAAAGCAATGCAAGGTACACCTTTTTTAGTCGAACTAAACAGCATGAAGACAAGGAATACCAAGGAGAACCACAAAGTTTCACTGCAAAACTTTCCACTTAACACATGCAGAGACCATTCCTTGGTTATTTCTAGGCACATATTTTTAAAAAGGGCTGCTTGCCAAAGACTTCAAGCAAAACCTGCAGTTCTGCCACAAGGACCTGTTATTAGCTTCTTCCTCCAGGGAGGAATTTATTTGTTGACTGGAAGTTGCTTTGACATTTCAGCCACTCCTCTTCCTCTGACTCCAAAACGCATGGCCCAAAAGGAGAATGAGGTCTGATCGTTAGACAGCTCCTTCTGCACCCTGTCAACAGGTAGGACTTCACCCATAGCATGGCTAGAGGCCTTCTGGAAAATAACTGGTTCTCATCATCCTTTGTTCATCATTCCCCCTTTGGAATAGACTGTGTCTTCCTGTGCCTGAAATTATTTCCTTTTCCTCCTTCAAATCCCTCCTTATGTCTCATTTTTCATGTGCTTTCCTATGATAGTCTCCCCTAGGAAGTTGTTTTCTCCCATGTCTGCCTTGATCTTTAAGCACTTAGAGGTGGCCAGCTAAATAGAGCAAACGCCTCACTGGGATCCAGCCTGTTCCCAAGTGCTGGAACGGCGCCGCGAACACCTGTGGTACTTTCTAAGTAATACAACAGCAGGAGAAAATGCAGTCCCAGGCCCGATTCTTGGCTGCTCGTAAAGCCCTGTTTATTCTGCGGTGTATGAAAGGGCCCTAACAGGAGAGTAATTACAATTTATATCCACTTTCACATGCAGAAGACTGAAGGCAGCCGTCAAGGAAAGGAGACATATATCACTGGTGACCTTAGAATTACAAAAAGCATTTCAGTGTCCTTAGAAATGACAGGTCTAGAATAAGGTAGGCTTTAAAGTTTATGGTCTCTTCAGCCCTTACTGCCACTAATAAAACTAGTCGGTGAAACCAGATGCTGTGACAGTGGCATGGCGTTGTGCACCTTCTCCTGAGCTCCTCTGTAGCACAGGCTATGCAACCACACCAAATCAGTCTTATGTATCATCCAGGCAAGTGCAGCTAATCTAGGGCATTCTTTAGGAAAACATCTTGATTTAAAGGTTTTAACTGATGGAGAATCCTCCATGGCCCTTGGCAAGTTAATCTTGTTGGCTTTCTCTCCCACATTAGATACCAACACACAGCAGGCCTACTCATCCTTCAGAAGTGCCTGCACCTCTCCATGGCCCATAAAGGGATGCTTGACTTGGCCTAGACACTTAACACTTAGGCAGTTAATGCAGATGGCATGAATCCCACCACGCTCTCTCTGACTGAGATGTCTCTTTGCTTTTGTAACGTGGATTCATTTGGCCCTTTAAACTTTTTATTGCAAGAAAAGACCTGGTCATCTAATAACCTAGGACCACATCTGTGAATAAACCCTCTAAAGATAGTAAATTGTTCAATTCTCATAGGAAAAACAACAGGAAGTTGTGCAATGTCACAAAATGAAGCAAAGATGGCCTGGAACCCTGCCCCTGTGCTCCTGAGGCGCCCCAAGATACTACAGACCAGCTCTAGGAAAGCAGATATGGTGAATTCCACTGATGTACTTTCCTGGTATGTCACTTACCTTAATATGACTGCATGCAGAAGTACATTTCTACACCTCAGCAGATAAATACCAAGTACGGAAGCTAATTGCAATTATACAGCTCTTCAAATCTAAACAATATAAAAATACTGGCTCCTTTACTGTAACCTTGACAGCATCTTACAGTGCTTTTTCTCACACAGAAAGAGTATCCGCTCATAGGAATCGTACCTTATTTTTGCCCTCTATTACTGCCGTTCGCTCAGTGATGGTCTGGATCCTGTTTCCTATGTTGCTGCCAGTTTTCAGGATGAAAGATCCTTCGGTATAAGAGCAAAAGCCATGCCTGAAGACAACAAAAATTGAAGTTTTATTGATTTGGTGATAGACTGAAACATTCAACACAGAAGACAAAACAATTCTTCTGGAAACAGTGATCAGTCAGGGAAACTGCAGGTGCTGTGATGACCAGGCAAGTATAGTTGTTCTTCATAAAATCTTGAGGTTTTTGGAGCCTGATGATTGGATCCACTTCCACAGCCCCTCCTTGAATATTATCTTTCTGAAGTCAGTGTTAACACTTAACCCACTGTGCCTGGGAGGTCAAAATTTACAATCTGAGCCTAATTACAGGGCTGTGCAAAAACAACATTCCATTTCCAATGCTCCTGTTTTCAGCCATTGCCATGGTTCAGACTTGGCTTCAAAAGTGAGTTCATACTATTTTCAGCCTTAAATTCAAGACAAGCTATATTTGTTTCAAGATCCATTCCATAAGGTATTTGATGCCATTTTACTATGTGCAGGTTCATTGTGTTATCATGAAAAATGATGCAATTTGTCATTTCTGAATGTTTTCTTTAGTTCAGTTTACAAAATGGCAAAATATCAATACTGGGGTTCAATGATTACAAGCCACACAGTAAAAATAATAATTTGCATAATCCTGCAAATCAGAAATATGAAGTTAAACAAAACTATACCTAATTGCCAAAGGGATTTACATGTTCTTTTAATCTGAAAAAAAGTCCAAGTCATGTTAATGAATGGAAATCTCAGGGAAAAAAATTTTTTTGCCTTACGCAACAAATTGGCTTGTAATCAGAACATTCAGGTGTGGTCATGGTAGAGCTAATTTGTTTCCCAAAGCCTAATTTGGTACACATGGAAATAAACACATTGGAATGCTTCTTGAATGCTTCTTAAATGCTGTCTGTCCCTATTCTTCTTTGAGGATATCTAGTCTTGCTTTTCATCCAAAATTTACTTGTTGCTTGTTCCATTCCAGCTTCAACAGTAGAGCTTAACCCTTCAGCAGGGTCAAGCTCCTTCAAATTTGATACGTTCCTTTGATCTTCTGTGAATTTGAAAGATAATGACCACAGTATCTCTAATGAAATAGTTCTGATACGTATATCAGTTGTTTGAGAAATGACCTTTAAAGCTCGGTGACTGGATGATGGCATGTGATGCAATCCTGACCAAAGAATGAGGTTCATTTCCCTTCAGTTAACTGTGCAGCTTGCTTAAACTTTGTGTTGTTTATAATATCAATGGTACACTAACTTTACATGATTGTTTTTAACTGCACAGCTTTGCGTCAAACTGACCAGTGCCTTAGTAGATATTACTGCTTAAAGAAATGATGATATGCAAACTCACTTGGGCTGCAACCATTAACACAGATATATGATCATCTGCCCAAATTTCTTAACATGCATTGAGAGGCTTAATGAGCTGAAAAAGCCAAAAAACAGCAGCAGGCCGTTGTTATTCATGCATGGAGAAATGGCAAGAAGCAACGGCATGGCAAGAAAGCCCTAGCTACACAACCATTTCTTCCAGACTCTGGTTTAAAAGCCAACTTCTAATACATGATTCTTGAGGGTGGATGAAAGACAGTTGCACTTAGACAGTTGATGCATTGAGATGGGAAAAATTTGTTAAAAATTGTTCAGAAAGAAAGAGGTCATTTACTTCGCATATTTAATGCTTTGACAAGTCTGGTTTTGTAACAAAATTAGGATACAAAAGACATGATAATGTTGGTCAGCTGATAACATTTCCATGCCATAGCACATATCAGAACTTATTTCATGATGCCAGTACAGTAGGCGCTAACAGGCGGTATCAAAAGCCCATTCTTGTGACCGGATATTTGGGCAATCTCTGTACAAGAAGACAGAGAGTCCAAAATCTCATTTCATCCATACTAAAAAGTTGGGTTTTTTTTTTCCTTTCCTCACAGAATGAATTGATGTTTTTTTGTTACAACGTTGAAAACTTGTGCTCTTTACTGTAAGAGCGACACCTATTCTGGCAAAGGACAGAAAGAGGGTACAATGCATATTCAAAAATTGCTTGTGCATCTCTGAAAGGCATCCCCAATCTCCTTTCTTGCAGCTCTGGAGCCTCCAGGCTTAGTTCTTATTATACACTTCCTCATAATTCCTTGAAAAAGACAGTATATATTTAGGTTGCAAGGTCTTAGGGATGAGGACAGCGTTACGTCTTTGTTGATGCTTAGCACAATGGAGTGCTGATTACTCATTAATACCATAATACAAACCACCATCATAATTACAATAACATCACAATAACAAGAAAAACACATGTAAAATGCAAGATTAAATATTAGCCCTGGAGGCACATATGTGAACTCTACCGACTTCACATACCGTACTATCTCCAAAGTGCCGATTACAATGTTAATGCAATTACAGTAGAAAATCGAGTACACTTAATAGCTGTTGTCCATGGTTTTAATAAAAAAGGAGCGTCAATCAAGCTGAGAATACATTATCCAACAGCCCATGGTACACAGTGGGAGACGTGAGCACTGTCGTACGCACCACTTCGTCTCCACGGTCTGCTGGATCAGCAAACGTTTACAAATCAGTTGCAGCGCGGCTGCCAGGCAAAGCCTCGGACAAGACTCAGTCATCCCTTTGGATGCAGAACCAGATGCTTTCTCTCCTCAGCTGCCAAATGCTCTCACTTTAACCTCAAATACACTAACACAGCTTAAGGACAGAGGACACGAGCCACCTCCAGTCTCCTGAGCTGGTTACTGGGGTTAGTACTCAGACACCCTTCATCTTGCTGCTGCCGGCGATGCCACCTGAAGCCACTGCTTAAGCCAACAGCTCTGGGTAGAGATGGGGATGAGACAAGTGGGAGTAATTAAATCCTGCCTCCTAACCTGACTTCAGCTCCTAAAAACAAGCATTTTGTAACAGACAGAGAAAGGGGTCCGCTGAACTTAGATGTGGTCATCAAACCAAATGTTTGTGTTAAGTACAGATGCTTGGAAAGAAAGAGAGAAAAATGAAAATATAAAAATTCGCTCTGGCTGGGACCAAAATACACAAACATCTTCACATTAATTCAGTTGATGTTTTGTTTTGTTGTGTGTGTCCTCAGATAACATCAGCTATGTACTTTTATGCTTTTTAAAGACATTACAAGTTACTTCAAACTATCCACTCAATAAATTAGCAAGGATATCCCACTTGTAGCAAAAACTGTGCGTGTTTGCAGGGAAATCCCACTGAATTTTGGATATCTGAATCTTACTCCAGATATCTCCGGAGCGCACGAATTCCTGAAATGTTTTGTTGTGGGATGAGCCTCGTTACTTTGCATCTTCAGGAAAGCTTACAGCAGGGTTACCACCAGGTTAATGAAAAAGCACACAGTGTGCACAGAAACTGATAAACAAGCTGATTATCTGCCAGAAGATTTCTAAGCACTTCTTACACCTGTTTCCCCGCGGATCCTTTCACGTCCCTACTTTGTGGGTGCAACTATGCACGTGTAGGGATCCTATATGATAAATGATGAGGGGTGTGTACACAAATGTGTGTTTATAAACATTATTTGATCTCCGAGCGAGGTGATCAGACTCTGCTGCCTTAGTCGAGCGCTGGGAGAAGCAGAGCAACCAAGTTTCTCACCCCTCAAAGTGTTTTTTTTTTTCCACGTGCCTGCCTGCGTGCGTGCTCGCACGCGCGGTGCCTGCATGCACCCACACACACCCGCAGGCACGGCCACGCTTCGTCCTTTGAGTCACCAGCCAGAGAAACAGGCTATTCCTTTGTAAAAACAGCAGCCGTTAGTTCTCCTGCAGGTTTCCAGAGAAGCCCAGTGCGGGGGGAAGGAGGGGCGAGAGCAACTCGGCTGGGGCTGGGGTCGGGGGGAATCCAGCAGCACGCCCCGCGCGCCCGGCAGACCCGCTCACCGCCCTCCGCTTTGGGAATTTACAGGTCTTTGGCAGGGCTGGGGGGAGGTTTATGCAACCAGAAGTAAGTTCAGCTTTATAAAAGGTCTGTGACGTGCGGAGCGGGCACCGGCGGGGGCCCTGGAGAAGTGGCCTGGGGGAGGGGAGCCAGCCTGCTTCTCAAGAATACATCAAGCCCTTGAGGAAGCAGAGTGTGCCATGTTTGAAGATGCAAAGATAATCACAGTGCTGGGAACCGTCTTGTGTAGTGGAGGAAGCCAAACAACAAGAGGAAAGCAGCATATGCTCCTGATTTCGCACAGGAAGCTAGCAGCACCTCCTGCCAAAGTGAGATAAGAAAACTCCCATGGCCTATTCTGGACAAGGCCATGGTTATCAACCTTAGCTTCACACTGTCCTCACTATGCTCCGCAGCCCGTTCCCTTTCCTAATGAGTTTCAGAGCCCTCACCTCTATTAGCATACAGCATGCCAAGCACAATAGCGTGGTATATTTATAACCATCGATGGGGAAAAGTTTCCAGGGTAAGAGTGTACTTCATGTCATCTTGATGTATTTCACTGAAATCAAACTACAAACTATCTCCAAGCTAAAGTCCTGCCTATGAAACCACTGATCTCAGAAGAAAAGTGGTTTTGTTGTCACCCCAGTGATTTATAGCGGAGCATAGGAGCTGAGGTAAAGGATTTGTCTACTTATTCAGAGGGCGGATTTTACTCTCTGTATGATAGACAGTCCGAAATGAAAGCCGTAGACCCAGCTTCTGTCTAGACACCTCTTCTTCCCCACCCTGGAGGCAGTTCTGCAACTTGCGGTTACTGTAATACAGTGACAAATACCAGTGGAAGAGCCTCGATCCCCATATCAGTTGGAAAAATACTCATCTTCCGTCCACTCATCTTCTCAGCTCCTCCCTTCCATCCCCTCCTGTGTGACGCCAGAGGCCATTGCAATCTTTCCCTCCTGTAACATCCCATCCAATTCTCTAAGCATTCCTCTTGGCAAAGCCACTGGCAGCCTCAGTCACACTCTTGTTTACTGAGGTACTATTTGGCAATTGCACCAGTACTAGGAGCAAGAGGAAGCCATCCTCTTACTGATGGTAATCATTTTTGAGAGTGATTAACATCAGGCACAATATTTTTCTCATCACCTGTCCTTTTTTTAGGGTGGCCATCAATTCCTCGCAGCATGGGGGCAATGTTATTACAAATTCAAGTTGGGCTGACTCACATCTTTCAAGAGGCGGTGGTGACGACACCGACTTTAAGACAGGAACTTTGGAAATTCCTGTAATTGTAAAGAATATATAGGAACTGTTTTCCACTTGGAAGTTATCAAAAAAGATCTGAATGACATGGGCCTCGCCTGCTCCGTGCCTCAGCGTCCAGCGCCGTGCAATTGGTAGCAGGGGCTGGCGTAGACACGTGTCCTGGGGAATATTGAGTCAATTTGAGGCAGGAAACCCAGAGGGAAAATAGTAGCAGGGAGCATGTACAGGTTGTGAAACGTGCTTAATGGGGGTGGAGGGGGAGAATGTGTGCTGGCCCCCCGCCAGCATGCTCCGCGAGCTTTGGCTGTAACACTATAATGCGCTTGTCCGTTAAGGAGCTATGGTCCAAACGTTTCTGCTCTAGGTGAAAAATAATCAGTTAAAGGTCGAAATGCTGGCCCCACTGCATTCGGTGGCAAAGCTGCAGCCATCTGGGAGCTCATCCCGAGCACCTTCCCCAATACACACACACACACACACAGAGTACGTGGGTTCTGAGGGGCTGGGAGGAAATCTTCTATAAATAGTAGGAGCTGGATACAGTTAACATCATATATTGTAGTTTGTTTGTTTATACTTAGGAGCTTAGCAAGGAATGCCAAACAAGCAGTCCTGGTGAAAATGGTGCAGGTTCCTCCTCCGCATGATTCTTTCTTCAGCCCTTCGCCTCTCTGCTGTCACTGTCACTGGACCCTACTGCTGCCCACTGCAGTGTCAATGTGTGCCCATAAAGAACAGATGGGATAGCACCAGCCCGTCTCACTTCAGACATGCTCATGCCTCCCAAAGAGCAGCAACTCTCCATCACCACTCCTCAACTTCCGTCTCCAGACCTGGAGCAACTTGTGACCAAGGACACTCAGCTGTGCTGAGAAGCTATTCACTGCCGAGCTGCAGGGTGACTGGAGGATTTCTCGGTGGCATCAATGCATTAGGCTGGGTTGGGGCCCTGGTGCACCGCACAGTTTCCAGAGTGGTGTTTCAGTTGTTTTCTGTTTTGTAGGATGCTCTGTATCCCCATTGTGGGGGATACTTGGAGGGAAAGCACCTTCTCTAGGGGAGAACCCCGATGTCCTGAATGCCTCGTCCTTCTGGTGAGCATCTTTGAAAATGGTAGGTATATGGCATTCATGGTCTTGTTGCATATCACCATGGGTGTATGGAAAAAGAAAGCATTTGACAGCGGCACACTGCCTTTCCTGCTATTATCTACATGCAACCAGACAAATGGATAGTGTTTCCCTTTCACAGTCATCCTTTCCAGACATTATGGTTTGCTCTGAACTACTCCAGTATGTTATCACAGAAAGCTGATCTGAACTATCTCAAAAGAAGCAATAAGATCAATAGCAGTCTAAGCTATCCCACCTTTCAAGCCCTCATCAGCCCATGCTTGCACTTGAACAGGGGGAAAAAAAAAAATCGCTTCCACATCTGCATACCTGGGCACCCTGCAACACCAGCTATTTGCAACAAAAAATGCAAGTCACTGAGGGTGAGGGTCACCAAACCCCACATTTTGTTTGCAACTTCTTTGCCAGTACTTGAGAACCTTGGCCACTAGGGAACATAACAGAATTTGAAAGTAGTTTTTGGGGTGTTTGCACATCCTGAGGTGAACTGAAAATTTCCCATCTTGAGTTTCTTATCAGATAATTATATTTTGTTTCTTGACCCTCAATTTCCTGCTTCACACTGTTTAGCATTCTTCATGGACGCAGAATACCATCGTATTTCAGCCAATCCTTCCTTCCTTCCTTCTTGTCTGCCTCCTTTCCCTCCTTTGCTAGACTGTAATCACTCTCATCTCCCATGTTGTCACTGTGACTCAGCCTCCACTTTCTCCAAGAGCACCAACCGTGTCCTCCACAGAGGAGCTGAACGTTGGCTGGAACTACAGAATTATCACTGAGACCATGAGGCTTTCACAAACACCTAGAACTTCTCGATGGGAAAAAGCATTTGATTTTAATAGCCTGTGTTTTGAACAGTCAGAAACCTAAAAAGAAAGACCATGAAACCTTTCCATACAATGTCTACTCTTATTCTCTGTTTCTTCTATTTCGAAATAAGTTCCCTGTATATAAAGTCCAAGATATTGTTCAGACCCTTCCGGCATAAGTTATATTTCATGCAAAAGTCACTCCAAACAACTCAATTGACTTCTAGGCATAACCTCACATCTATAACCTTCCAAGACCCAGGTATCCCTAACACCTTTCTTCTCATAATATTGAAATCCTCTTCCTTTTCTTTGCTATCCTGAGTCCTCTTGGCTCTAGAGAGGAGTGACTCTTTAGTAATCTCCCTGCTTTGTCGACAAGTAGGGAGCACAACTAACACCTTTCTATTTTCCAATGACCAGCCGAGGAGATGAAAGAACAATTGCTGCACTGAGGTTACGTTTTTCTTGATGGTTTGTTTTCAGCTTCACTGCAAGTAGGGGTCTGAGAGCAACCCTGGGCTGACTGGAGAGAGGGACTGGAAGTGCAGGCAGAAAACAAGGAAGGGATGAGAAAGAATGGAGGGAAACATTTTTAAGGAGAGAGGGGAGTTGATTAGAGGGAAAACAGGAAGAGAAAATACTGACAGACGTGGATATAAGACCAAGGATCCTTCTACCCCATATCCTGTTTCAACAATGACCATAAGCAGATGGTTGGGGATGAGTAAGAGCAGGATTAACTTCAGATACTTCCTCCTAATACTCCCCCAGTCACCAATTATTATCAGCTTGAGAGCTTCCTGCAACGGAGGCCATTTCTACCCTTCAGTGGATTTCTCTTCCAAGACTTTCTGCAAACTTTTTAAACCCCCAAAATCCTCTGGCAACGAGTTTCACAGATCTGCTGCCCACTACATGAAGAGCTATCTCCTTTTTCTGTTCCAAATTGCACTTCTCCTGGCTTCATTTAATGGCCCCTCCTTCTTGAACTGTAAGAGACATCCACAACTGATCCTCAGATATCTGTGTCCTTCACAAGCCTGTAGATCTCTATCATGCAGCCCCACCAAGTCACCTCTTTTTTGGGCACCAGAGCCCTGACCTCCCTCCTCACTCGTCCCTCACACATTCCTCTCATTCCCCGAAATTCTTTTGATCTTTTTTGTTGCCCCTCCTGGTGTTCATCCCACTTCGGCTGCATCCTTTGAGATGAAGGGATCAGAAATGCACGTAGTACAAAAGATGTTGAAAATTTATGGATTTATGTGGAGTTACCATGGTGTTCTCTACTTTGTTCTTTATTTCTTTCCTGGTAATTCCTAACACTTGATTTGCTTTTTGACCTGCTCATGTTTGTGATTGCTTTCACAAACCCATGTATCACAACACTCAGATCTCTCTTTGTGGTAGTAATGATCAGCCAACAGCCTTTTTACATGTACAGCATTTTTACATTGACATTTTACATGTGAAAGTCGAATTATTTTTTACTATGTACATCATGCACACTTATCTTCAGTGAAATTCATCTGCCACTTTATCACTCAGATACCCAGATTCACATAGTTCTGCTTTTCTTCACGATCAGCCCTCATCCTTACACATGCGAATAACTTAATATCATCAGCAAACTCTGTCACCTCCTTACACCCCCTTTTCCAGGTTATTTCTGAACATGTTGACAAGTACGGACCCCAGGACCAGCTCCTGAAAAACTTCAGTGGTCGCCTCCCTGCGCTGCAAGAACTGGCTGTTCCCTCTCAACCTCTGTTTTCTATTTTTTTAACTGAATATTTTTTTCTGAGCATGATCTACCTCATACACCGTGTCTGTTCAAAGCCTTCTGCAAAGGCGTTTTGAAAGGCGTACACGTAAAAGGAAAAAGGATGCTAACTAAAGTTTGTATATTTTTGTAAAAGGTGTACTCGATCCAGTAATAGTACTCCATTCATAATCACTCCGAAGCACACACAGGGTTTGAGCTGGTGCCTTCCTCTGGCCAAGAGCCCCTGCTAGCGCAGGAGCAGGTTTCTGGCTACGGGCTGGGACGTCCCACTGGCTTGGACACGGCCAGCGTGCGGGGCCTCGCTCACGACGTGCAGTCCCCACATACAGCCTGTCACACCCTTTGGTTTCTATGGGCTGGGCCACAGTGAGTGAAAGATCGAGCAATAACATCCCACCGTCTGCGTGACCCTTACGTGTTCTTCCTTAAGACTGGGTGTCAGTCTGTCCCTAGTAAAGCCAAGAGGCTACCCTGTGGAGGGAACAGGAGGAAAAAAGAAACTGGAAGGGGTGTGGGTATGTGTGTGTGTAAAATGGAACAGCAAATGAAGAAAAAAAAAAAGATAGGACAGAGAGGGTTAAAAGTACAATACTAAGCAGAGTACTCCTGACCATCTGGGTGTTACCATACTCCTTATGTTTAGGTTTGATCAATGACCCATTAAAAAAAAAGTATATATTAGTTGGGCAACATAATGCATTTTGGTTTGAAACATTTTGGAAGTAAACTTGGAAAAAACTTTGATTTAAAGTGGTTTGAAAACTAGAAATACCGAAATTTGAAAGCTTAAGCTTCTGGTTCAGCTAAGACCCATAGTGAACCCATTTACAGCTTGCAGAATAAATTCATCAGTACATTCACTGTGTTACACTGAGGACAGCCTGGGGTAAACTGTACTCAGTGTATAGCGTATATATTTGTTGACCTTACCTACCCATATGTATACGCCAGGTCTGATCCATATGGCATTTTGTAGGTAAAATATTAAAAAAGATTTAAAAATTCCAAGCTACTGACTGAGGACAAGGCTACAGCCCTACTAGCTGTTCTCAGAGGATAGAAGGTATTCATGAGCACACGTTGACTTCTGGCTCACAGTGGAAGTGCAGAATGAGCTGCTTCAGCGTGTTGCTTGTTCAGGCTGAAGCAGATCAGTCGCTATTTTAATTTTCTCTTTTGGCTTCAAATACTCTGCAAGTCCACATTACTGCAATGTATGCTCATGTCAGTTCCTCTACATTTTTTTGAAAGCTATGTGAAAAACACAGGGTCTGTGTTATGCTAATGTATTCCCTCAACTGTAGGAAAATAAGGGAATAGCTAGCATAATTTTTTTATGTACCCATTTAATGTACCTTTACGTTAGTGGATCACCGTAAGAATATTTTCTTGCAGTAGAGAGTGGAAGCCACAAAGGCCACCAGCCAGATCCTCAGCCAGTGTGAATTTAGAGCTGAGGATCTGGCCACATGTCAAATTAAACAAAGGCATTTTTGAACTACCTGTTTATTAATGGCATCTGACCTACTTTTACCAGCTCTAAGGACTCAGACTTCCCCTTCCCGAAAATAGAAGGTGGCATGGGGAACAAAAACAGTCACTATGGACAAACTAATGGGCATCAATGTTTGCAGACATCCACAATTAAATTTGGGTGGTTCAGTACATTTCTAATTAAGTACAATTAACATTTGTTCTTTATTTGTTCATTTTACATACCTCAGTGATGTTCCAAATCTGGTTTCCCCTGATAATCTACCCAAGCACATCCTAATGATTCTGCCTTTCAATCCCTTGTTAATATGTTAACATAAACAATGCAGAAACGCAATTAGACTGCTAGGCACACACGGCCTGCCTCCTCTTTCACTGAAGCTGGTGGGAGTCTGGCCACGCACTTTCATTATGGTAGTTTCAGGCTTTCTACATCTCTGCAGAAGTTGAGGAAAACCTCTAGTTTTTGCCTTGCTGAGATCCAAGACACACCCTATTCCTCCCCGTGTGGTGCTGGGGAGATATTTCTGTAGAATATCATTCACGTGACCCTAGCTTTGCACTGCAGACAAGCCTTAAAGGGAGGCAATATTGCCTTCTTATCAGTCTGTGTTAAATAAGTAATGATTTTGAAGAGGAGCCACACACATTGGAGCGCTACAAACATCACGGTTTCCCGAGATTAGCTCTTTGGCAGCAGTTCCAGGTTAGGCATTGCTGCACAGTCCCTGGTCCCCACTGCCTGCTTCTGTCCTCAGCATCAGGTGTTCAGTCTCTTCAGTTCCAGTCCCACCATTTAGGTGGTTTTACCATCAAGAAGAGTTCATATCCTGACACTATAGTCAAGGAGGCTGAAAATCAGGTACCAGTTTTTCTCGGTGACTTTGGTTTTGTAGGCATCTCTACAATACTGTCATGTTTCTCTCTCCCCCATGCACACACACACACAGAGAAAAAAACAAACGCCAAAAAAATGCAGACTGATGTAACGACAGAGTGGTAAAATAATAATCCGATATTCAGTTTGAGGCTAAGCAAAACTGATAGCTCAAGGAGAGAGGGAGGCAGCAAGGTGGCAGGAGAGTTGGAACACCCAATCCACACAACGTCCAATTTCAGCGTTGCATCTGTTTGCATTTTCTTAAAGACCGACTGGTCAAACCTTGGGCAGAGCACGATGAAGATCTGACTTGAACTCCCTACATGAAAATGTCCAGAGAGAGAAACTGCCCCCAAATGATGCTGCACAACCGCTGAAGAAATCAGTGCTTCCACTGAGCAATACTAATATCCCACATGCCTTTCTTGGCAATCTCTGCCAGACCAGTTTAAGATAAACACAAATCTGCTGAAGAGATTCAGGTCAAGAACCATTAGCATCAAGCACGTTCCCAGCGTGCGGATGCTCATTCTGCAGCCTCAGAGCTGATGAGGTTTAGGTGGAGCCCAGCCTGGCCGGCACCGGAGCTCCTCAGCAAGCCCTGCTGCTGGCTGCCCCTCCTCTGATAACCCAACCTGAGCAAAAACAAAGCCAGAAACAACAACTCCAGAGTGGTAAGGAAGAGGCCAAAGAGGCTGATGGACACTGCAGGACAAGTGTCCCACAGGCTGTCTTCTGCCATATCCACTGAGCAACCGGGGGCTGCCCAGCCTGGGAGTGTGTGTGTCTGCTACAGAGCAGCAGAGTAAGCTGGAGTAAGATAGCACTGGAAAAGAAGTTTCTCAGTCATTTAAGAAAAAACAATTTCTTTAAATTGCATTTTATTTTAACTTCTGTCTTTAACTTCTACTGTCTTTTGCCTGCCATCTCTGAATTTATGAGCTCTGCATAAGCTGAAAAAAAACCCAACCCTCCAAAACATTATATTTTACCCCAGACAGTTTTTCTTGGCTATTTTATGTTTCATTGCTGGGGTGAGCATCAGAATCCCTCTAGTTAGATAGCTAGCTAACAAAAGGTTATTCAATGGCAATAGACTCAGTTTAAGTAAAGCAATTTTAACAGCAAATAAAGATCAGAGAATTTTAATTACATTGGTCTCTCCACATTCCAAAAAGTCAAATTTGTTGAGCAATTTTACAGCTTTTATTATTATTATTATTATTATTATTATTGTTATTATTTGCTACTAGGAATCTATGGAAACTGTTTAATTTGGCTGGCCTCCTGTTACTGGCCTGAATGATGTAGAAAGGAGAGTTATGCAAATTGATTGTATTAATCACAAAGCATTAAAATATATCCGCATTTTTTTTTAAAAAAGAAAAGGAATGGAATCCACTAAGGTATTTTTAGGTATTTTAAAATCTTTTAAACAGAAATACTGTCTAGAACAGAAATTGAAAGAAGCAGATAACCTAATGGTTTCTATTAAGTTGCCCATAGGCAAGAGTCCTTTGAAAACAAAACCATCTAATTTATGCATTATGTGTCATTCCCCAGCTTGCAGTGATGGTACTCAAGTGATGTAAAGTTAAGCACACATATAAATCTTGAAGTAAACAGATCTGTGAACTGCAGAGTCTTTGCAGCAACAGCTTCTTTTTACTGAGTGTGGGCTCTGGCCAGTGGTATGGGACTCGGAAACTTGATGAGAATCCCTAGTGCCATACACTGCATAACGGTAAGCTGTAGGGGTTTATTAACTTAAGGTACAAGGTACTTCTGTGCGCAGAAATAGGCACTACTTGAGCACAAACAGAGCAACATTTTAGCCTTGGAAACTTTATGTTGTGCAGGAAAATGCAAAGAAATGCCATCATGGGAAAATAAGATACGTTTTTGAGCTGCTGCACAAGGTACACGCAGCTTAAATCCGTTGTTTAGGCAAACCTCCCATCACACAAAGAGGAAGGTATAGTGAAATAGGTGGGATTAAAGGGTTCTCCAGGTCTTCAGGGAGAAGACCTGAATTGGCACAGACATCAGCTGTGCCAGCTGCTGTAGTCCACCCTGCTCCTTTCCCAGGGCAGTTATTCAGGTATTTCTGCCTTTCTGCAATAGTTAACTGACATCACATTATTCAGAGGGATTCATTCCAGTCCTCTTAGGCAAAGCATTAAAAATGGTGTTCTCCAGACTACTTCTTCAATGAGCGTTTAGAGGAGAAGGAAGGGGAGGGGGTTAAAGAGAATTGTCACAGAACAATTATGAAGGCAATTTGGAAGCAAGTCTGGAAACAACCTTGTAACAGAGCCAATAGCTGATTTAAATGGTTACATTTCTCCTTTGATCACCTGCTCGAACACGCTTCTAATTAGCATTTGATTGAGTCTACAGTTTAGCACATTATTAAACACCTGCTTGCGGATATTAATTTCTATTTCTGATGACACGCTCTCCTCTGCTGTAGTGCAGATCTGTGCTTGTTAACAGAAGGAAATATTTGACAATGGACTAGCACCACCCCACCTCCCAAAGAAGAACCAACTGTTTTATCAGTGCCACACCATGATTTCAATCCACTGTACGCTCAGATGTATAAGCACTTGAAAGAAACTAGAAGACTGAAAATTTTCATGTCCGCCTTTCACAGGGTTTCTTTACTTAAAAGAGGTTGTGATTTCTTTTCTCTTACGCCTTGCACCTATAAGTAAAACTACTCAGAATTTTGCAACTCATCCTTCGAAGGTAACATAACAGATAGAGGAAATACAGCCCTCACCTGTTCTTAAAATGGAGAATTTCAGGTTATACCTATTCCAGCAAAAGGAGAGATTGCTAGTGCCACCTCTTGGCGAGAAGGGCACAGAAAGCCACCCATTAGAATAATCCCAAAGCAAGGGGTGATTGGAAAAACTATGCGCTAGGAAGTGCTGACCACTCCCTCACTGACCACAAAGCACCCTTAATTTGAAATAAGGTGTTTGTCTTCTCTAATTGAATAGGGTGTCTTGTATCCCTGCAATTAAGCACGTGCTTAAAAGTTTGGCTGGATTGGCACTAAAATCCAATTCAATGAAAGCGTTAGAAAAGTTAAACTCTATGTAAAATTATTAACTTCAACTGAAACTGAGAAAATGTTGGTTCCTAAACTTTTGTTAGGTTTTTAAATATCTTCGTTGTGCTGTGATCCAAATACCTTGCATGTTTGAAGCCTCCAATAGTAGCTTAATGCTAATGCCATTGTGGAGGTTGAGTGTTAACCATTAAGATTGGGTCACATTTCCTGATTCGTTAAGAGCTTTGGCTAGATGAGTCAACACACAAACTTGTGATGGTAAGAAAAAGAGTTCAAAAGAAAGCTTAAATATAGAAGAGGATTAGTTAAGCCCCTCATCAGCATCAAGTAAGCTTGTATGTTGCCATTTATATTTTACCTGTTGAAATATCATCTGGACAATACTGGGCACATTTGGCTTGCTGAACTGAATCTTTGAGTCAACGTATCACAAGAAAGATTTAACCTTCTAAAAGGATTTCTGTTGAATTTCAAAAGAAGTCACACAGGGGAATCATGGAGGAAAGCATGGAAATCTCCAAGAGAAAGTGTGTGAACTTTGCAAGACATTGTCTACAAGGCTTCACTCATAAAAATTAAAAAGCAGTTGTCGCCTCTGGACATTCATTGCATGCATGAATAGTACTGAACTGTAAATAAACCTAACTAGCAATACAAGATAACAACTCTGCCCTCCGTTTTCAAATAATGATGCAGAAAAAAAATTGCATTGTGCATACACCTTTACTAAAAAGTACATTGATTGGAAGTATACAAACTCTACTAACTAAGCAATGGTCGTGGCGAGCTTTATTCTTGTAAAATAGTAAATATTTAAGTGTAATAGTAAGGGAAGACATAATAAATAGAAGTAAGGAAGATGTCCTACCTTGTTTTGGAATGGTTTTGTCTACAGGGATACCACATCCAGGTAATTTTAGGCTGAGGAATACCATACACTGTGCATGTCAGCACTTGTTTGCTGCCCAGTAAATATGGATTGGGATCGGGGAATGATGACACGGCATTTTCATATATCTGGGGTTTCACTGCAAAGCGTAAAAATTGGAAAGCTATTAAAACCAGCTCATTTCCAGTGTATTGCATGATCATGAAAATACTACATTCCTGCAGGGTAAGTAATAAGAAAAATCCCCAGGAGAACAAAGGAAAACAGCAGGCCTAAATCAAGTCAGATGAGTGGTTAGTAACACATTTAAGTCATCAGGAGCAAGTATGTGACCGTGGAAGACAGAAACCCTTCTAATGAAAACCAGTGTCTGTCTTCTGATTCCAAGACAGGTCTGTCACCCCGCATATGGGGCTTGGGTTTGGGTGCATGAAAGCCAGTAAGAAAACCCACAATGATCTGAACTGTGCAAGATCAATGAAAATCTAGCTCAATGAAAACTTAGCATTTACACATTCAGGAAAAGCGTGGGAACATGCTGTAAACTTACCATTTACTGTAAGAGTGACTGTAAGATTCTTCGACAAGTTCCACTGCCGTATGCTCAATATTATAGTGTAGTTTCCAGCATCTTCCTCAGCAACATCCTTGATGATTAAGGAATAGTCTTTAATCATGTACCGGGCACACTTTTCAGCAGCAGGTAGCCCATCTTTTAACCTGTTTAAAAGAATTCCAGAAATCAAAAGTGTTGAAAAGTAGCGTTTCTTAAACTGCCTGCATTATTTCACTTCAAAACATTTCTCGATCTTTGCGCAAGGACTCAATTTAGAGTCTGAGATTTTGTTTAACAGAGGCTTATTCTTCCCTTACAAGTAAGATTGCTGATACTTATAAAGAACTTTGGAGAACACAGTTCTATATATTGAAATTGATAAGGATCTGACAGGTCTATATAATATTCAAGAGCTGCTGAAAATTGCAACTCTGTCTCTGAAGATCCCAGTTTTCCATGCTTGTGCCGCCATTTAGTCTGCAAGACAACCATTTTGCCTAAATCATTTGCACAAATAAAGGTTGCATCATCCAGCACTGACCATTTCTTTATAACCTCAGAATACATCCTGGGACAAAGTATTACAGTAGCCTAAGCACAGCTGTGATTTTAGGAAGAGGAAGAGTAAGCAGATTAGATAAGCACTTAAGAATCAGATATCCTGCTATCAGGTGAATGTTTTTAAAGATAACAGAAAATCAACGTGGAAAGTACTAACTGTTGTTCACACACAGATTCCTGAAGAAGCACAACATTTTTCTTCAAAGTCTAAAACGCAGCGTAAAGTACATCTTGGTAGGTTGCTATATGAAGGTTGACATGATGTTAGAAGAAGAGTGCAACAGAGTTTCACTATGATGATAGACTTGGTTGAAATGATTCACAAGTTTTAGTAAGTGTTTACAGAAAACTCTTTGAGTTATAAAAGGAGCACTAACAATTGGGTCTAAGGACTATGGATTTAGGCATTTCACTGTATCTGTATTTTACAGAGCCACAGAACAGTTGAGGCTGAAAGGGCCTCTGGAGATCACCTAGTTCAACTCCCTGGTCAAAGCAAGGTCAGCAAGTTGCCCAATACCATTTTCAGTCTAGTTTTTAATATCTCTAAAAATGGAGACTCCACAGCCTCTCTCGACTGTTTGTTCCAGTGTTTGACCAACCTCACAGTGATAAATAAAAAAATTTTAAAATTCTGGTTTAAGCAGAATTTTTTCTATTTCAGAAGTCTTGTATCTGTATGTGTAGTCAACAAGCTCCACCATTAAAGAAACAGAAAATACGGTATAAATGGCCAGCATCAGCCCCACTTTTGCCCCTTAATTTTCCTTGTGGAACTACAAATGTAAGGGGTTTGTAAAACAAAACAAAATGTTTGGAGCAAAAGTAATTGCTGGCTGTGAGTAACATGAACTCTCACTGTTCATTTGTGTATGGTTTGTTTTCTTAATCAGTCTTGTCATAGACCCTTTGTTAAAGCGTAATGAATTGAGCCAGAGCTACTGGTATTTAAAATGATTTAAACAAAAAAAAATAGTGAGATCATTAATAGATAACATTGTTTCATATAAAAGTGGTTTGGGTTAATACAAAAAGCTGTTCAAAAGATTTCTTAGCACAGTATACATGAGCCAAAGTCAAAGCTCCACTGAACAAAGTAGATCCACAACCAGCAGATCACCACATAATAAAACCAACTTCCATTGCTTTTCTAGTAGTGCATGTCTGTATGACTCAACTCAGTCAGTTATTTTAATTAAAGCTGCAAAATGCAAGTTCAGGTCTCACATCTAGGTGTGAGTGAAGTTGGATGCAACACTTCAGTCAAGGCTGGTAGCGATATTTAGCTGTAGAGCGTCCGTTGATTTCAATAGGAGACATAGCTAACGTATTGGAAGATCTGAGCTTTAAACTTTCCAGACCTCTTTTTTGCATTTGCAAAATGGAGGTAACATTCTCATGGAATATTATTGTTAAAACCCAGGACAGTCCTGAAACTCCAACAAAACTCCACAACCATATTGTCTCCAGTCTGTTGCCATTTCAAGGGGTCTTATTTGAATATTATACCAAGGTATTTTTTTTTTGTCTAAGAAGAGGTCCAGTGTGCATATGTGGAAGTAACTGGTGTCCTACCATATAACCTCTGGAGAGGGAAACGCCTTCACTTTCATTGACAAACGATAGGATTTTCTTCCAGCTACAGCCTCCAGTGCAGTTTTTCTTCGACGCTTCAAATTAATGAACATTTTATCTTAAACAAAGAAAAAGAGTGCACCTATATTACTGATTTGCAACCTGCAAAAAGAGTTGTTCTACTAAAGAAAAGAGGAGCCCAAATGAAAATTATCTTTAATAATTTTCGTGTTCCCACATGGCAGCAGCAAGAATAAAACCCTAAATAGATCTATAAAATATAGAGAAGAATACCACAAATATACAAGAAACTGAGATACAGTTCCCAGGCCACGAATCTGCCTGGAGAAGATATGCTCTAGCCAAAATTCATATTGTGCTTCAGTCAGAAAAAAAAGGCACTGGTTTCAACACAAAAGAGATAAGGTGGTTCACGGTACATGGGAAACTGAACTAGAGGAGCAGATGACCTCTCCACCGCTGAGGCCAAGAATCAATGAATGTTCCAAAAGAAAATATTCTGCCAGAGAGGATTTAGGGCATCTACAGAGAAACAGCAAAGGAAAAAGCTGAAACTTTCTGTATCATCGGTAAACAGCTGTTTCATCAAACAAACAAATCTTTATCACTTCTTTGGAACAATCTCAACCTGCTGGAATTTGTTCTTTTCCAGTTGTACTGCCCTCTGTTTCAAACTCTCTGGCAAGTTGATGGGTTTAACCAGAGGCAATAAAACTGAGTATTTGTACAATCTATTGAAAAAAAAAAATTGTTTTTTCCAAGACGCACTTCAGCAAAATAAAACTTTCAAAACGTGAAAAATTGTTTGAGTGTCCTTCAGATAGTACTTGTGATGCAATATTTACTCACATTATGGACTGCCTAACGACGTTGGATATCTATAAACAAGTGCAATATTTAATCACACTTGCCACATATATTGAAAATAACACGCATGAGACAAATCAGTAGTTTAATTATACCAGTGAGGTTATACTTAAAGGCACAACCCTGATTCTGCAAACCCTTATTCACACAGGCTCTTTCTAATATGGGTATCCAATAGGTGGGGTTGCTTATACGAGTAGGAGTCCAGCTTCTCTGACTTTAATTTTAATCTAAAACTCAGTTTCAGACCGCTTCAGGCTTATCTGTTTAAAAATATATTAAGTGGATATCATGGTTCATCTTATGCTCCCAGTGACTTAGTCCAAGGCTTAAACAGAGAAAATACATGGAAATACTGTTTAAGGATACCAACACGGGGTGCTTAGTCCACACTTCCAGATGAGAGAGAAAAGGTAGACCAGTGAAAACATGGAATAAATCAATTTTCTGACCAGGAATCATCTGTTGTAGAAGACACCCACCAACTGCTTAGTCTTTAATACCAATGATGCTCTAAAGCTCCTGGGACAGTCCTGGTTGTAACAGGATTCCACAAAGAAGGTAGAGTCCCAATGCACAAAAGTCCTAATTCACATAAATTTGAAATAACACCAGGAATTTCCAGATCTCACAGAAGGCCCAGGCAGACCACAGGGAATTTGTTTAAATCTCCCACTGTAAAACTACAATAATGAGTTGCAGTATCTTGTGCTTGTTTCATTTTTTGGAATGGTCTAGCAGCTACCTGCTCCATGTAGAGCTAGTATATCTATTTCTTCTTCATTTTTCATTAAAAACAATGAATAAGTACCGTAGAAGAGGAAGTGGGGTTTCTTCTATTTAAATTCAGCTTGTACATTTATTATTTTTTTTTTTTGCAAACTATAGTTAACTGATTGCTGCTGCCAGAACTGACCGAGGACAGGGTCATCACGGTATTTAGCAGACAAGGGTGATCTAAATGAACATTAACGTGTCTACTGCTAGCAATACAAAACAGTCACTGAAGAAAAGGCACATATTCTCTCTTATCTCCCTCCTTTTTCTACCAATGATGAATGTGTTATAATTTAACTTCCACTTTGTGTCAAGCTATCATATGACTGACCTTAGTACATGGGCACTCAGTATTCTACAAATCTGCAGCATTTCTTACCATAAACAATGACCGTTGTGTTAACAGCTTTGATTGACGGCCCGCTCTTCACATGGCAGGTATACTGGCCTTTATCAATATCGCGCACTCTGTCAACAACGAGGATACTGTAAAAAATATTGGCTTCTGTATTCTTCAGGTCAATGCGCTGCGTTACAGAACCTCTCTTCCTTGCCTATAAAAGCAAAAAAGAACAAGAAAGAGCTTAATCAAACCAATTTTAATGATCATTAAGATTTTTATTGTACTGTATTGCCACCATACCTTAATAAAAAAATCCGGATCGCTCTGTACAGCGCAGACATGCAAAAGACACCTAACATTTCCAGAGGGTCAACAATAAAAATTATAAGTAACATTATACGGCAATTCATTCTTATCTTCAACAAAGTTTTAAGTGCATCTGAAATAGTTCTTTCCAGATCATACTTTCTGTATGGCTTGCCATACCAAAACGTCCGGCTACCCATTGCTCCTTGTCCAAGATCGCTCTTAAAAATTCCCAGAGCCACAGGCACAAACCCTGGTGCTTGGATCCAGTGTCCATAGGCAGCAGACATATAGAAGAAGGGGTCATTAAGACATTAAGACAAGAAAGGGGGAATTCTGGAAATGCTATAGACGGAAAAGGGACTAGATTTGGCAAGGGAATAACAGGGTGGAACTGAAGATAATGTGAGTCTGAGGAGTTATTTCCTGCAACTCCCCCTCAGTCTTTGGCCTCAAAGTTTATTTAACCCAGGACATCATCGGTGTCTTATAAACACTGAGCACCCTTCGGTTACCATCCAAATAACCACAAAGTAGAATTTCACAAGTGCGGTGCCTGGCTAGGGCTTGGTAAGAGAGCAATGAGCAATATATTTGGAGCATTTCTTGTTGCCAAGTTGTTTATTTCTGAAGTGAAAAAATGCCAAGGAAAAAAATGACTACAGTATGCAAGAAATGGTTGCATTAATCTTCCCTATATAATGTAATCATAATTTTAGCTTGTGATTAGGCACAATGAGTGACATAATAAATGATCTTGACTTGAATCACCAGCATAAATCAAACTGACATGAAAGGAATGGGAGTTATAAACCTTAAACTAATGTCAAATTTCTTATCAGCTTTACACGGACTCCCTGGCAGTTATTCTGTAAGCGACAAATATTTATGAGGATGCTCCCAATGTGGGGGGAGGAGAAGCACATTCAAGATCATTCCTGTAGTTGTCAAAACAAGAGGATTGTTCATGTGACACTTAACAAATGAGATTTTTGGCTAGCTAAATCAAAATATCTTTTCTAAACATGCTCGAGTTGGGTGCCTGACTGTCTGCCAGTCTTTGAAATGAATGTGTTCAGAAAGACAGCCTCGCTGAAAACTTTTTTGTCACAAGAGAGAGCCCCTGCCTGGGACTGGGTGATAAATTTCTACCATTTCTCCAAGTTGAAAAGAACCTCCCAGGGATGAAACAACTCTAGCGTTCGCTCGCAATTATGCAATATAACCAGAGTACATTGTGTAAACATGTTTACTTATTCAATTAAGCACCAGAAAGAAAAAAAAAGAAGCCTCTAAAGACATGTCAGCAAGGGTCAAAACGATGGAATGAGAACCACGGCAAGCATTTAGAGGCAAAATTCCTCCCAGGATGCCAGATGCAGTGTGATCTATGGGAACCCCCTGGATTCTTCGTTTCAGCCGCAGCACCTACCTCTCCAGGATAAGTCCACGTCATCTGCACTCTGGTGTTCCAGGCTGCGGTGACAGTGCAGTTAATTGCCAGGCTGTCTCCTTTCAGCAACTTGACAAGACGCGGGGTGCTTAACTGAACATCAAAAATTGTGTTGGCTGCGTGTGACAAAGAGAAAGAAAAGTGAATAACGCCACCAGGGCAGAGTGCACTCTGAAGGATGGGGAGTGGAGAACACCACTTACTTTCTCGGTGCGTTAGGTACTTTGTGCTATACTTGTGTCCACCGACAGTTGTCTCACAGCTCAGGAGCCCTATGAATCTGTAGGTTGCCTTAGGTATTCTGAAGCCTTTCATGCTGTCCCAGATTATTGTCTTGCCATCAGGAATTAGGGTTTCTCGTGGAATCTGGAAGTGTCAAACATGTATCAGAAAAACAGCTCATGCTCATGCCACTCACTAATCAAAGCAGCTTAATGAAAAGGAATGGGGAAAAAAATGCCCTAAAAAATGGCAATCAAAGTAGAAAGAATGACATGTAATTACGCGGATTTTTCAAGTCACATTTTCATCACAAAATAGAGGAAAAAAAATCAGGGTGAAGACTGTGAATGTTTTATTTGTTTCCAAGATTTCATTATTTATAACAGGATGTAATTTATGACACAATAGATTGACGCTATCATTAGTCTCAGCGCTTGGGCTGCTATTCTGTTGGCTCCTGGTTGGCAGCTAAAGTGCTCATCTTAGCGAACCTTTGCAATTAAGTATCCTGGTTTCACCAGTGAGACACAAGTACACATTTTTCAATGGAGGTGACAAATGGACTTAATTTGCTGTCATTTTGTGCCTTTAACAAATTCCTGCCAGGATTCAGTCTGATGCTTATCAAGTTTATGTTGTCTAAAGGACTGGACAGGTTTTTTAAAATAAAATAAAAATTTAAGAACATGAATGGCTGTTTCAAAGTCCACAGGTCACAGAGTACATGTCTCTAGGTCATTACATACAACATGACGTGCAAATTTTAAAGGTACAAAACTTCCTTGGCCACTTTTATTAAGAACTACTGATTATACTGAATGAGGAAAGTCATAGTGACTAGAGATTTTGAAAGGACATCTTGAAACACTAAATACATCGCATTTCCACAGAAAAAGTATTCAGCACATTTTAAAAATTCGGCACTTCTAAATCCCTCGGAAGTTGAGGGCCCAACAAGTAATTAGTGTAAAGCCATCAGGTGTTTTTAAACTTAAGACTTGAAATCTAATACCGACTAAAATATTGCCACTTGGGATCAAGTGTTCACTTTGTCAGCAGTACAAATTATCTTTTATATTAGGATCGTTTGCATTTTAAGCCCCATTTCAATACGGTATCAAGAGAACCCTGAAAAGGCAAAGCATGACGCAGGCATTGAAGCTCAGACAAGACAAAACCATCGTGGTTTTTTTGTTACACTTTCTCGATGGAATAAATGCCACCATTTGGATAACACAGAGAACCGCCACGAGTACAAAGCCTGGATGTGACTCTGCTTTTATAAAGCCTGATTTTATGGTAAAAAATAACGTATTTTTAAAGATAGCATATAGCAGAGTTTGAGTGAATTAGTGCAAAGACCTCTGGGTCAACTAAGCACCTCGCAGCCCATCACCTCTCCCTGTGCACCCAGCCTCACTATCCCCCCTTCATCTCTTTCTTCCCCGTTATTTGAGCAGAGGACTTGTACGCTGGCCAGCCCTCTCCTTCCTACAGCCAAAGCCAGCGTGGGCGGCTGCCAGGGACTGGGGGAAACGTGGCTGGCCGGCACCTTCCTGCGTGGCACAGCGTCTCTCCAAAACACGGCACCCTCGACGCTGCCTGCTCAGCACTGACCGAAAGCTGCCCGCGAGGTCACCTCCACTCGTCTCATGCCATTTCCTCTGCCAGAAATGCACGATGAATCAAATGAACAATAATTGCAGAGCACAAAATGCCGTGGTAGAATTCCTTATCTTTACAACAGCTGATAAGATGCTATAATAAGCATGCAAATCACAGGGGAAGTGTGTGTTACACACACACGCAGACACACACACACACAAGTAAAGCCTATTACATTATAGCCTGCTGGCTGCCATTCAACAATATCTTGGACTCTTAAGAGCTCTGTTGCCATTTCTGTTCTAAATAAAACAAATATTCAAGCTTTTGTTTAACCAGTTTATGGCTATGCTTCCAAGGGCTTCAACTGGATTTATCTCCTTGCTGCTTTGGTGGAAACCAAACTACTTCTGAGCATATTCCTCTATAGGTTTTCATATATACCATGAAGAGGGAGTCAAGTCAGAGCTTCAGAGCCTCCCTAGACTGACATTTCCCAGGGAATGCTTTCACTTCACATTAATTAATTAATTAATTGATGGATTACTGAATTTGTAGTAGCCTTATTCCAGGAAAGGAAAAGTAACCAAAAGACCCAGGAAGTGTCTGCATCTTGGAAATAAGTACTTATAAATATGATCTTGTTCTGCAACACTGAATGTTGTCCATTGTCTGGGTATCCAACAGGCTCACCTGCCCTGGAGGCAAATCTTTGCCTGCACAGTGTACTCATCTGATACCTCTCAAAAACAGCTAGAGCTACATATTTTTGTGTAGTTTTTTGCAGCTTTAAGACTAAAAAGTTGCATGCACTCACATACAAAAACATAAATTGACATTTTTAGTTTACTATATGGAATACTTCAGAAAACTGAAGTTTATGACTAGCAAAAGACCGCTGTGACACAGCTGGTCTCTCAGTAAGTCAGGGAAACAAGAAACTGCAACAAGTTTCAGAGTGTGGAAATACCAGGACTTTGTCTCAGAAGAGGCCAAGGGCAGTGGCTGGTGCTGACCATCACAGCCCTTCACAGCTCTACGCTCTCTCCTTACTTGCTTCAGTTTATTACCGAGCTCTCCTCCACACTGTTCTCCTCTGCCAACCCCACTGGTTCAGATGACCTGCTTCCCACTCTCAGAAAAGAGCAGTTGCTTTGCTCTGCCCTAAACCAGCTTCCAGGACACCACCTAGAGACCATCATCACCATGATGATCACATCCTGGATGGTACAGGACAGGGGATCCCAGAATCACACAATAATTTAGGTTGGAAGGGGCCTCCAGAGGTCATCTGGACCATCCCCCACACCGAGCAAGGCCAACATAGTTCATGGTCTTGCTAAAAAACTTGGCCTTTGGTCATCACAGAGAGAAGTAGAAAACCTGTGAAGGAACATAGTGCTGGAACAGTGAGATTTCCACTGAAGCAGAAGAGAAATAACTCCAGCTAAAATAATAGCTTACAGATGGGTACCAGCAGATAGTCAGAGGCATTCAAAGAATCAATTTGTTGTGACAGCTGCAGTAAACATGGAATTTACTGTCTACATACTTATCTGCATGAACCACATCGCTGTGGCTCCCAGTGGAGTCTTGGCCTTTTACCTTCTTTGTACTTAATTTCAAACTAGACTTCAGTTTCTTTTGGTATAGGCTGCGCCTCCTTCTTTGCTCAGCACCAACCACTGAACCTTTTTGGTACCCGCTGGCATTAACACAGTACTACCACAAGGTTTTGGGTATATACATATGATCAACACATCTCCAGAAGCAGATTGCATTGGAAAGAGCCAGCTGAAAGTATAGTAAAAATGTGCATTAGAGTTTTGAATGCTTTCTTTCATGTTTCCCCTTCCATTAATTTGGCAAGGTTGAGATGGCATTATTAAGAATTCAGACTATCCAGGTGGGTGACTCTCAACATCCTTGGGGTTTTTTTTCCCCTCTTTTTATTCCTTATGCTGAAGTTTATTTACTTCTGTTCCTGTGAATGTTGCTGTTGAGTTTATGACAGAGAATCCAAAAGGAAAGTAAACAAAGGGATCAAACCATTGTACCAAAAGGTGATGCTTTCTCTGTTTAGCAAGATAAGAGGAAATGAAGAGGCAAGAGAAATGTGTACCTTAGTTGCAATAAGGTTTATCTTATTTTAGGGATCTTGAATGAGCCTGCCAGAATCACATTGGTAGGAATGATGGTTTCAGAGGCTCTGGTTGTCTGTCTATTAAGCATTACCAAATGTCTAATACTATCAATTGATTTCACAGGTCTTCATATGATGAAGAAGAGAAAGGACCATCAGCTGTTGCAATTATAAGAGAACCTGAAGGCTGGATTTGAAACAGGAATGAAAAGCTCCAACCCCATTTCCTGATCCCTGTTTTATTAGTTTCTTAATTTTCAAGATTTCTCCTATGTTGTATATGATTACCATGCTATAGAATACAACTTGTGCAGATGTTCAGCCTGGAAGTTAGAGCAACACAGTATCTCAAAAGGACTAACTAAGGTAAAGATGCAGTTTTAGTAAAAAAATCATTTGTAGTGTTTAAGATGGACATTAAGCCTTCCCCATGCTGGTCCCCTGATAATAAGAAGGGGCACGGCAGAGGAAAAGAGTGATGGAGGCAGCGCTCACGCAACTGTCTCAACAAGTCCTTTCAGAAGAGATAGATTACCAAAAAATATTCTATATTTTGACGTCCTGGCAATATATAATGCAGAATCTAATGACCCTAATGCTGGGATTTTCTTTCCAGCTCCAGAGGATTGCATTATGAGGACACTGACTTCTTCCTTTATTGCTAAATGGAAAACACAGAACAGCTTTTGCCCGCTCTCCAGAAGTAGTTTGCCTGCAGCTGTGAAACGCATTTAACACATCTCTTAACTGCTCTGTGAGCAAAAACTTGCTGGAATCTTCATACACAGGTGTCACAAATGATAAATAAAGTAAGATATGATGTAATGCGTTGTAGCTTACATACTTCAGGAAATTCTGGGATGAATTAGGGAACACATTTATTTTTCCTGGAATGCAAAACATGTAAGCAACCAATCCTTTCTTTCAAGACTTGGCTCCGGCTCCTCTTTCGCCTTCCCAGAGTATTATATCTGGTTTTGATGGTGTAAAGATGGATCTTACACCACAAATCCAAGCTAAAGACAAGTCAATATGACAAAAACAGAGTAGATATATGTCTCAATCTTCGTCAAATAAGGAGAAAAAAAATATTTTTATATTGTTTAATAAGACAAAAACCTGACAGGAATTTTCTGAGTTAGGAATTTAACATTCTGAGATTTCAGGTGCGACAATATATTGGGAACACATAAGTTCCCACTTTACAACATCCACCTTGTAGATGGACATTGCCTCACCTATTTTTGATTCTAGAGCCACAGAATTTTGTCCATCGTCCACCCCTGGTGCACTTCTTGCAGGAGAACCGTGTGTGTGTGTGTGTGTACACACACACACAAGGTGTCCTAGGTCAGATTACTTTCTTTTCTCTGCAGTTTTCTTTCTTGCACGTGATTTAACAGGTGGAAAACAGGAGGCAAAATCAGTATGTATATTAGCAAAGCAGTGCTAGATAGAATTTGGAAACCTCTAGGGCAAGTTAAAACACAGGATCAAATCTGTGGCTGGTGTAAAACTCCATAGTCAATAAAGAATCAAAGATTTGTATTGATCTAGTTAAGAATCTTATGGCGGTATTGGAAAAATTTTTACACTGAAAAGGTTATCAAGCATTGAAACAGGCTGCTCAGGGAAGTGGTGGTATCACCATCCCTGGAGGTATTTAAAAGACAGGTAGACATAGTGTTTAGTCTGTTTAGTGTTTAGTGATGTTTTTTGTCAGTGTTAGGTTGATGGTTGGACTCGATGATCTGAAAGGTCCCTTCTTAGACAATTCTATGATTCTATGATTGTTTGGCAATTACATGTTATTCTATAAAAAGACAATTTTCTTTTCCATGTAATAATGATGAACATTTATGCCACTATGTACAGAACTCCCCTTATTTAGAAACAAAACATCATTGGCACTTCCACCTAATTTTTAAAGCCAAAAAAGGAACCAGAAAAAAAAGCACCACCATTCTGTCTTGATACCAAGCACTTTACTACAGCCTATACGTCAGTCAGCTGTTGACGTAACTCTTAAAGAACCTAGGAAAGAAATGTTTTCCCCAGAACACGAAAAATGTCTAGATTTTCTAAAACTGCCCCCACCATCTCAAACTCTGCACGTTTCCTTACAAAAAGAAGCTGTCCCCTGTCCAACAATAAGCGCACTATATGGAAAAGGAAGCAGCAAAGTCACTGGTGGGAGTGAGGTAGGGTAAAGGCTTGATGAGATCCTTGTACAGCCCCAGCAAGTCTCCAGGGACTGCACTTACTGGCTGTTCCAGAGGACAGAAGAGGAAAGGGGAGGAAGGGCAGGGGACGAGGTGGGAGGAAATCTCTTCTCCTAACAAGAAATTCCTTCCTGGGCTTAAGAAATCTTTGTTAGTGACAATTTAATAAAACGGTGTGAAAAGCTTAAGTTGCTTCAGAAAACTCCCATCCAGTTCAAGAGATTTGATGAAGCCCTTTTGTGAGATATGAGAAAAAGCCTCCAGGATTGAAATATTTCTAAACATACTGCCACACAGAAACCTTGTTTAAGAAATACTAAATTGTTGAAATATTTTAAAAGCATTACAATAATTGTAAACAAACAAGCAAAAAAAGCATCATCCACAATAACACTTTCATAGCATGCTTGGATTGAGGTACCTTTTTTAAAGTAACAGCAATGTTTGGTGCTGTGACTCTGCATGGAACGATCATTTCTCTTCCCACAGTCATGTGTATTATTTTAGGTATATCACTGTGCATCTCTACAAATGGGTTGCCTGTATCTGCAAGAGAAGAAAAAGAAAATGTTAGTATCTGAACTCTTAAGACGGTGTATGGAAATTGTGACGGTGCATACAGTCTCAAAAGAACTGACTAACCCTGTCCATAACAAGATAGACAAAGTCTTCAAATCACTCTTCTGTTTACTTTTATCTAAACAAGTTTAGTAAAATGTTATTGAATATTAGAAAATATATTTATCACCCAATATCAATAGCAGTACTTTGGTATCTCCTTTAAAATCCAGAAGAGTTAAAGTACATTTTTCCCACTGCAGCATTATCTCCACTGCTGAGAGATGTGTTTCTTATTTCAGGGCATTTCTATTTTATTATCTCCAGGAGAAATAATTAGATGGGAACTGACTGAAATTCACTAAACAGGACACATTCCTGCTTTCTGCGAGGAAACTGATGGAAAAAACTCACATCAACTTCACCAGGAGAAAGAATCTACGTGATTAGCCAGCCATATTTTCAACGCTGAGAATACAGACTAGCGAGAGTTAATCATTCTTCTCCTTCCCGCTATCACAATACCTATATGTCTCTTTTGTAAGTGACAAGGTAAACGAAAATGCCAGGAAAACGTTCATTCCGTTCGACTCAATAACTAAAGCTTGGCAGAGTAATTTACTGTCCCTCGAACAATCCCTTTAACAAAGGGCATTGTCATAAATAGCTTGCGCTGGGAACAGGGAACATAGCTGCTGCTATTGTTTGGACCACTTAACAAAGAGGGGCTCAAGCCACAGGCTCTGGTTCCAAATCTTCTTTGCAGGTGTTCAGATCTGAAGGTTCAGTTTGACTCTCATCGCAGATAGACTACCTCAAAATTCACATAAGGTTTGGTTTTTAACTCTTAAAAAAGTGGAACATTCAGATCTTAATTCTGTGCCTACCTACAGCTCCAATGTCTTTTTTCAGGCAAAACCTATTATTTTGACTTAGTTAAAAATCTTACAAATAACAATGGAAATCTTTCTTGGATAAGAAATGATTAAAGCTAGCAAGGACCGATCCTTTATAAAACTTCAAATTCTGATACTTTATTCAAGTGTTCTAGTCCCAGACTTCTGCGTGTTCACTCTAGTAGTTCTTCAAATGTATTACTTTTGTTTTTCTTTCAAAAGTATGATCTGCACTTCCCAGTGTCATAAAACCGTTCTGCCCTTAGGATCTTCTTTTCTTGTTATACGCAATAATATTTTTGTTTGAGACATCAAACAGGAAGAGAAGCAAATTCTACTCTAATTTATACTAGGGAGAATCCTGAGGTAGAGTATCTCAAATGTACCACAGAATACAGAAAAAGTTTTCCTAAAGACGCTTAATGAAAATGTTACACAAACTTTCTGAAATAGAAGCCGCAATGCTGTATTTAATAATAGGTGTTAAATGTCCACTGAGATCGCAAGAGGAACTTATGAGTAATAGAGGATGCGTATGTAATAAAAAAATACCCTAAGGACTTGTTAGGCTAACATTTCCTCTGCAGTACGATTCAAGGAAAGACCAAGAATGAACCTGTTTGTAGCACGGTGAAAAGAACCCTTTTTGTTTCAGGGGCTGCGGCCACAGAAGAGGTCACCTGCCCCTTAACATCACCAGCCAAACGGATTTACAAATCCCCAAAGACTCGTTCGTCTTTGTCACAAAATTAAGAGCTCCTGCCCAAAATCAGCAAGCTTTGCAAAGCAGTTTCCTGTATCATAATCTCCAGATCATTACAAGTGTGAGGAAGAGCTGTTCTGGGGACTACCGGAGCTGTCTGCAGACACAGTGTCACCACTGACTGATGCCAATATCAAGGCGGTGGGGGTTGTGCAGCTCAGACCTCACAGGATTCCTGCCCATCCGAAGGCAGGGACAGGAAACGAGCACCACATCTGACTTCTTTTTTTTATTCTTCTTCAATGGAAATGCACGTTCGCGCCTGGAGAAGTTAATGAAGTGCTCTATAAAAGTCAACTAAATGCCTTGGCTGCTCTCGGTAGGCTTTAAAGCCCAGTCACAGCCTTTCTTGGTACACTCCCTGCAGTGGTACGCCAAGGCGTCTCCATGCCCCTGTTATTCGCGTGCAGAGCTCCCATTGACATCACCGGGGACTTCCGCCATGGGCCAGAGGGCAATCGATGGCCCCAAGTGCTCCAAATGTCTTCCTGCTTTTGATTAAAAGAAATACGCATCATGTTTCCTAGCACAGTTTTGTTTTCATAATGAGTGTGGAGGCTTTTCCTGATTCCCTTTGATTTTATTCCCCTTCAGTCTTAATGGCCATAAGGGGATACTCCCGGTGCCTCAAGACCAGAAATCTGGTGCAGGCTCTACATCAGGTAAAGTCGAACCCACAGCAGCACCGGGGGAGATTATGCCAAGCTGGCAGGGTATGCCAAAGATGTGGAATCCTTCCATCCCCCAAATAATAGCAATCCTTGCTTCTTTTTTCCTCTTTCCTTCCCATCGTAGCCCTACATATTGCCAGTAGCTTCTGCTACATTTCCTCAGAATTCCTTCCTGCAGGGACGTAAATGCCATCCTTCCCTAACAGCTGGCTGGCAGAACATCTGGGATGACCTAACCTCCCGCCAGAGGTCTTCTGGTTCAGCTTCACTCACTTTTATGTTCAGAAAGCTCTAGACAAAAGGAACATCATGAATCGACCTATCTTGAAGACAACATCCAAGTTACACATTCAGCTCCATCGGGATTTGGAATGGAATATCTAAGAGGGTTGACCCTGGTTTTTGAGTTGGGTTTGTTTTGGTTTTTTTTTGCTTCAGAGCTGCATGCAAGGACAGCAAAATGAAAGATGGACAGCCAGAATATTTGCATGTGCTAACGGTTACTTTAAAAGTAAGTTTAGTGTATTTTAAAATTGTGCCTGGAATTAATGACTGTGTGCTACTTTGACTGCATTCCTTACAATATCTCTCCGTTACAGTCAACATGAAACCACAAAGAGCATTCATGAAATCACAAAATCCATGAAGGTCACTTGCTATATTGTTAAAGAACATAAATAGCAGCTTTTTATTAAGCTGGTTGGCAGCCAGATACAAACTTGATAAGAGACTTAACACAAGCAATATTATGTCTGGTATCAGTAACCTGTCTAGGCTATTTATGGGGTTTGCACAAACAACTAAATTAGCCAACACTGAAATGCCGAATTCAGAAAAGATGGAGACATTCTTTATTTCTACAAGCTTCAGCTACTGTTCTTGGGTTTGTTTTGTTTTTAGTAATCTGAGCTATGTAAGTCAGAGTACTTGTACATACACTTGCAAGAAAAAAAAAGTCTCTACAGGAAAGTCTGAGCTCCTTGAAATCTCTGAAAGTTTGTCCTCTGAAGTTCTTCCAAAATACCTACTTACTCTTGGCTCATCATTAAGATTTTTTTCAGGCTAAAAGAGCCAAAACAGTTTTCTCACATTCAGGTAACACTTCTTCCCTCATGCACGTGAAAAGGACCAAAGTCTGTACTAAAACACAGACATGCAGACTTCATTAAAGTTAATGGGCTAATTGCCAAATTCCCCTTTCCATTGTAGGGATTCACCCTAACTAACTTTATTTTTCCCAGCTAAATTAGTAGAGCTATTCAGAAGAAATTTGAGGAGAACCTTGCACACCAAGAGTGGCTCTCATCTACTTACACATCTAAAATATAGACATTTCTCACTGAGGTGTGTGGCCAAACTGTTAGTGTGGTCACTGGGGAGAAAGGGGGAATTCTGCCATGGAAGTCATCTGATCTGTTTTATATGTTTGTTTTATGATGAGATGAATCATGCCCTAGGAAGGGCAGACAGCTACATGTGAGCAGGTTGAATAGCTACGATTCTTACAAGAAAAAAAATCCCATTTTGTATGTCTGGAAGCACAACACTTATCTGCAAGAAGGGCTTTTCCAGTCTTGCCTCTTCTTAGCCTGTAAAACAATACTCTTCAAATTCAAATGATTTCTAAACCTTGAAGGAAGACTTGAGATTTAAATTAATAATTATAGAAGTCCATGGCAAAAATAAAAAGAAAAAGGCGGGGAACAGTTTATATTTGGAGCACATTCAGACACGAGGCATTGCTGGCATAATTGTAGAGTGATTTTTAGGCAGCACTTGTTTGTTTTCCTTTGCTATCATCGACGTAGGTCCATAACACACATAAAACACAGTTAAAACTCTTAAGGAAAAATATTCTTGCCTGCATTACCCAGGAAATCCACACTACAGCAATTACTATGTTCACAAAGCAATCTCTAGAAAGGCTAATGGTCCTTGGGAACAGTTTTTCAGATGTATCCCTCCCACATAATGGTTCGTCTTGGAAATGTATTTCTGTTTCAGTAGGAGCTATAAGCCTTGGTGAGGAAGAAGGACCTCGGAGGGCTTAATGCATGGCCTTTGATGCTGCCAAGGCGTCCACACAGGCTCCGCTCAACACAATGTACTATGATGTGAAGTCCACATACACGCAATGACAAAAGCATGGCAATTATAGGTGATTGACGTCAGCAAGTCCTAGAGGGCTCTGTTTTGTAACAGGAACCTCATTAGACACTAAAAATGTGTCCACATACTTGATACAGCTGTAGCATAGTTTAAGTTCAACTAGTTTCCTTTTCATAACAGAAGCCCTATCATATTATTGACTCTGACAGCGTAAGCCAAAACCGTACTGCTCATACATTAAAACTGTGCCAAAAGCAAAGACAGAAAAAAGACACAGGGGAGGAAGAGTTTCCCAGGCCACAGCAGGTTCTTCTGTCAGTATACTATTTCTAAATAAGAAGGAAAAAGAAGAAAATCTCCCTTTCTGTTAGCTTTCAGGGTCTTTTGTCTTACTGCTTTTTTCATCTGTTGAACTACTTTGACTTTGATGCTTCAGATGGTAAGAGACCTTTTTGGAGGACTCTTTGGATGCTCTCCCTGTACTGCAATATAGTACCTTTAGGGTTACAGGAGTCAATCCATTCAAGCTAAATCTTAAAGCCACGTCAGTTCTGGGGCTGGATCCAACTATCTGTCAACAAGTGGACCTCCCAAGGAGATGCCATATGCTCAGCACTTGCAGAATGCAACTCAAGAGTTTGGAAATGCACTCTCAAAACCCCAGATGCTTTGGCACTTCAAAGGCTTACATTTTGAACCATTCACTAATGCTAAAGCCCTTCATTTTGGACTGTACAATCTGAGACACATCTCAAGCCAAATATCCAAAACTAGTGGATGTGTTTGACACTCTAGGCATTTGTAAGTACAAGAACTCTCAGGACATGTACCTTTATTTACCCAGCTCTCACCTGACTTAAATAATCTCAAAGCAAGACATCTATATAAGCTTGTTCTCTAGATTCCTTGTATAGTCAGTGGTGAGCAATACGCACCAGAAGGTTCTTTTTTTTCTCTCTGTTAAGTATAGAAAGAGAATAGACAACTGACTCAGCCTAGAGGTCTGGTTTTAAAACAGAATATTTCGAATGGCACTTGATTGAAGTAACTTCAGGTTTCATTTTGCAAGGAAAAGTATTCAGTCAGAAGACACGCACAGCAGGAGCGTAAGGAGAGACAAGGAGAGGGAGAACATTGACTAAGAAATGTGCTAATACCCTTTAGCCAAGCAGAACTTCACTTAGAGAAGAATTCTCTGTTGCAGCAGAATTAAGACTTTACTTTTGTGTGTTAATAGCTGAAAGCTGCCTTCATCACAGGAGGCAGCAAAACTTCACTTGAATCAAGTTTGTTTAAATTCTTACAAACATCTAACCTTGATATATCAATATAATTGAACTTTTATGCTTTTCCTCTGCCATACCATGGGAACAATTGATCAAAGGCAAGAGATGATGAGAGTAGAGAATGAAAAGAACTGCACATTTTTGAAGAAAGTGAATGAGCTCCAGCAACTGGAAAAGAATGTCTTGGAGATACCGAAACAAAGGCAGGCAGAAAGAAAAGCCTTTAGTATTGTCCACAGGGAAGTCTACATAGGTTTCAAAACAGCCTGGTGATAATTAGGTGTTTCTTAAATGCCTTTATTCCAGAATTATCTCTTTTCAAGCAGAAATCTCGCCATGCCTCACTCCAATGTAGGCACTGAGTGTTCATTATGACTTTTTCCATTTTACTACTAGGCTGCAGTTGCATGACAAAACAAAGATCAGAGCAGCTTTTGGTCCAAGACAGTGGAAGAACTGGCAAAGAGGCTTTGCTTCATTTCAGATTTTTCCCATGGCTCGTGGTGGAAGTCAGGCCATCAGCTTCCTTAGAGCAAAGTCCAAGGCTCTTAAGAGAATTCATTTCCCCTGCTTGATGTCTCAATTCCTGAGCTGTGTGTGGTCAAGAGTTGCTGCGGCACACACTGCGCACTCACTCCCCTGTGCAACTCAGTAGTGACCTCTCCAGCTGAAGGAAGGGTGGTGTCAGGACTAGCTCCTGAAAGAAATGTCACCAGCCTGCCTGTTCTTAATCACCCAAATGCTTCAGAACTTCAGAAGTGCTTCGAGTCATCCTGGGGCATGTGAGACTTGCAGTCTCCTACTCATCGTCTTGCATCTTGTTTTTGTCTATAGAAGCTCATCTTCTGCCATAGCATACGCTCATTACTGAACCAAAGGGCGTACTGGGTTTATTGGGTGGTTTTTTTTTTTTAAATACAGTTCATATTCAGTATCACTCTAATTACGGAAATGAATAACATTTTAAAAACAATAAGTGATGACTTCCTGTACAAACAATATCAACTTTCCTGATTCGGATTCTGTGTTTGTAAATAGCAACTATTTGTTCTCATCTGCAGCATGCTAAGACATGGGAAACAGGCACCTCGGTGATCCACATGGAGCTAATATGGGAAATGGACTGACACAACGTCCTGCCACAGGAAACAATACAAAACTAGGAGGGACCCAAATTTTACAAACGTTTATTTCCTAAGCACCCATAAATTCATTTAAAATAAAACTGAACTCAAGAAAGGTAGTCTTCATAGAGGATTTTGTTATCCGCCTCACGCGAACTTCAGCCAGATAATTGAATTTCATGCAAGTTCACAGAAACAACTACTTATATTAAGAGATTCCTTAAGTATTTTCTTTCCAAATGCTAATGGTACACTGACCAGAAAGGGTTAGCTTTGGTACTTCATATTTTGTTTCTTTCCAACCTACTGAAAAATTCTTCCTGAAATTGTAAATTTTTGGAGGACTAATATACCTTTCCCCATCTTAGGGCAAAGTGACACTTTCAACAGGTGTTAAATGAGCAGTTACCTTGCAGCTTCCCTCATTATCAGTAGTTTGCCCTAACTCTCATATGTGCTTACAAGGACAGAATCAATAATTAAATGTTAAGAAACTGGGTTTCAATCAAAAGGATTGTTGAATTCAGAAAACTAAGATGCTAAAGAGGTCTAAGTTTGATACAGGTCTGTCCCTTAAATACTTTACTGGTTTCTGGCAAGTGAGATAGGAGGAGAAATGTAATCAAATCCTATCTTCAACAGCGACATCAACATTTAATGACTGAACGTCCTTGAAAAATCAACAAAAGCAAGACACTCAGGCAGTCTTCCTTTACTGATTATTGGAGGGGGGGAAGGGGCTGTACAAAAACTGTTTCTCCAATGATATGTTTCTCTTCCATCACCACGTGCATTATGCAGATAACCTTGGTTCACATACATCTCATTGAGGATCTCTTTCAGATGCAAGCAAGCTGCATACAACTTGGGAAGCAGTGAAGAGTTAGAAAGACTGGTTGTGTCTTCCATTTGTAAAAATTCGGGATCCAGAAAAGTTAACACTTCAAACAGTAAAGAGACCAAGAGAATGCAAATTAATCTCTTTTAACTTAAAGTGGGTTTAGCAGAGAGGTTCTCAGTTAGAGTCACAGCAATCCTTGCCCTTCTCATGCGGTGAATGAAGAGGATTGTGGGTAGATCTCAGATAGAGATGACATCCAAGGTGGGAGGTTCAAGAAAGTCCCACGATGATGGGAAACTTGCAAAAGTCATCCAAGAAAATTTTAAGTTTTCCTAGGCAGCAGGAAGTGTTGGTCGCCAAATGAATAACCTACTTTAGTTAAGCTTCCATCGATGCATCTGTAATTGGATATCCAGTGAATTACATGAAAATAGCTAGATAAGAAAAATACTCCAGAGTATATTTCAAATTAAGGAGAGTAGGATGAACAGCAAGAGTTCAATATGTTTGAGAATTCAATAATTCTCAGAAAAACAACACACAATAATGGGGGGAAGCTATCTTATTTTCTGTCACTGTAGTGAGAGGTTCGCTTTATTCTGCTTTTCCATAGCACCAGTCCCACTCTGTGTCACAAAATGAAAACAAAGGCTAATTCACTCTGATGTGAACTCGTTAGAAGCAGCAGACACATAATTTGGAAAACTTCCAGTCGCACTTTCTCTGTAATACGGGCTTTCAAAATCTGTGAATCCAGATATCTTACAGTAATCTATTAATTTTATCCTGTAAAAATCAAGAAAAACTAAAATATAAAATTAAATTAAATCCCTAATGTGTTTATAATTTCTTCTTTTATTATGGTGTCTATTGAATTCAACTGTTCTGAGAAGTGTCTGATTAATATCCTGGAAGAAAAACAGGATCAGAAAGCAATTTCTGTTATAGTCTAACTGACCTAATTCCAGCATTTCCCATACATTACACAATACTTGTTTGCTGAACACAGTTCAGTGTTTTGTTTGATTCCATTTATTCTGGATTTTTACAATCTGCGTAGTGTGGAGTACAGAGTACATTTTTGATGCCACAACATGCAAATCGTAATTTTCTACAGCATAATTCAGTGATCTAGATAGACAGCTTTGGCATCCTTCAGCTGCCTGGAAATCTATAATCTTACACAGACAGGGTAAAGTGGACATTGTACCAGATATATGGTTTGCATCAGTCACCATCCGATTCTATAAAATGTGGTTTCTCTGATACCCATTTGACAGATTCACTACTAGTCTCCTTCCATGTGGATTTTTATTTTCTCTAGCAGACCGGCTGGATTGGGTCCTGTTCTTTCTTCATTTTTTTTCCTAACAGATCAAACACTAGCCTTTGTATTTGCAAGCTCTGACAAAGCAGATTTTATACATTAATTGGCAAATTATCGCGACATTTTGCAAGGCTGAAAATACCACTCAGAACCTTGTATTAACCACAGCGGAACTGCCATATTTATCCATTTTGCTGTATTGAGGTGCAAGTACCAAGAAGTGTTAAAAAATGTAATCTTACCGTTAATAAATACATAGACTGTAGATTCCTTCTTCTTTTTCGCTGGACTTGTTGGGTATTTGCAGCTATAGTTTCCAGTGTCACTTGCTTGAGTTCTGCTCAAGGTCAGGCTGCTACAGGACTGCTTCCCATTCCTTCCACAGGCATATTTAATTACTTTCAGCCTTTTGCTATCCTTACTTAGAGTTTCAGGCAAAGACCATGAATGAACCATTTCCCCCCTGCAAATACAGATAAGGAAGCAGAAACAATTATGCTGGGCTGCAATTATATAGCTCCAGTTCCCAAGCTTTCTTTTTTATTATATCAGGCTATTTCTGGGGCTCTCTTTTATCTTGTTTTCCAAAAACAACAACAGAAACAACAAAGAACTATTAAACAATTGCCATTGAAGTTCACTCCCCACCTTTCCCCACAACATAAGATTTCATTTTTTTCTAATTTCAGTTGCAAAAAAAACCAGAAAGTGTCAGGTGTATGAACTCCCAGCCAAATTATCAGAATCCAGCTCAGCTGGTTACCTGCAGGTGAGATTTAAAGTCTGGCCTGCTTGAACAACGTGCTGTGTGCCATTTATGCTCAATGCGGGAACTTTTAATTTTGATCCTGAACTAGATCCTAGAAAAACAAAGAAAAAAAAAACACATTAACAATGACAAGTCATCCTGTTCCCAGTCCACTCACATTTGTGTTGTTACACTGGGAGGGGAAAGCAAAGAAAAGGAGATGTCCGCCTTACCGCGCATATTCTTTTGCTCTGAGCATAATCCTGCTGTCCTGACTCAGGACTCACATAATATTCCATGAGAATTACTCAGGAAAGAAAGCAGAAATGAAAGCTATGCAAGTTTCGGTCAATGACTTTGCTCTCAGACTATTCACTGAGCGTACCATGAAAAAAGTTCAGGAACTTGCGGCTACACATCTAACCAAGGAAGCGTGCCCTCAAGCACTGCTGGCTGCATTTCCTTAGGAAGCACCACCATGGCAGCCCCTTCAATGGGAAGGGCAAAAGTCAGCCACTTCCATGGCAAGAGCCACGTATTGACCTCTAAGATACTGAACTCTTACTCAAACAACTCGCTGCAAAGCTGGAACTGCTCTGGAAGGAATGAAAGGGGATTAAAGATCTTCCCTTCCTGACTGAAGGTCACAGCACTGATACCTACGGTCCCTCGCTAGCTGCAGGCTTCCTACCAGTGAAGTGGTGTCAAAAGGTAACTGGACATCTCTATGATAACTTCTGAGAATAAGTTCAAGGCACCCTCCAGACCAGATTTTCTCCTTATTGAGAAAGCAAGCCTGCCAGCACGGCCCCAGTCATGGCCAGACCATTCTGGTATGGGTGAAGCCCTGGGAGTCAGTATAAGATGAGGTGGCTTAGGACACTTGAAAACATCAAAGCAGGCTTCTCACAGGATATGTGGGGGCAATTTTTAGGAAGTCTATGAAATTCCATGGTCAGAAGACTAGAGGAACACAGGACCTGCCCTTGCATCACAGAATCACAGAATCACAGAATCTTCAGAGTTGGAAGGGACCTCTAGAGATCATCTAGTCCAACTCCCCTGCTAAAGCAGGATTGCCTAGAGCACGTCACTCAGGACTGCATCCAGGCGAGTCTTGAAAATCTCCAGAGAAGGCGACTCCACAGTCTCCCTGGGCAGCCTGTTCAGCATCAAGCCAGCAAGTGCTGGAAAGGCATAATATTTTATCTTTCATAGAATCATAGAATTGCCTAGGTTGGAAGGGACCTTTCAGATCATCTAGTCCAACCATCAACGTAACTCTTGACAAAACCCATCACTAAACCATATCTCTAAGCACTACGTCTGACCATCTTTTAAATACCTCCAGGGGTGGTGCCTCAACTACTTCCCTGGGCAGGCTATGGCCATAAAAGCTTTCATGGCAAGCAGACAGAAACGCATGCCTTAGAGAAGAAACAGTCCTTGATTCATCCCGTTGCCCTTTCACTGACAGCAAAGTGTTCCAGAAGCTAGTAACAAAACAAGCAAATATTTTGAAACAGTTAAAGTTGAAAACCAGTTTAAGTCTAAATCTGGACCCAAATGCAATTTATGAAGATTTCGGTATTGTGGGAGAGATCACTTTACTTCAAGACATAGTATTTCTTTGTCAACATAGGAGAGAAGCAGCATCACGTAAAAAAGGGTAATATGAATTTTCCACTAGAACACAGTCAAGTACAGTTTCAGTTTAGCTATTTTAAGCCCTTCTAAGAGGTTCCTGCCACAACCAAATATGAACAGCTGTATGTACCAAACATAGTAGAAATACGTGAACCTTTTTTGGCTGCTATGGATCACCCACAGGAAAGGCCTCCCGCTTTCATTGACTATAGAAGGAACTTTTGGACTGAGATTGGTGACTAAATTTCAACTGTATAAACCCTCCAAAGTCAATGGCCGCTTCAAATTCATCAACTTTCACCCAGCAGCAGATGTAGCCTCAGATTAGAGGCTGAACAGCAAAACTTTGTTCTGAGATGTGGACTCGAACTCCTTCAGTCTGAGAAAGGCCTAGAAGCCAAGTATCCACTTTTGGAAAGAGATGCTAACAGTACAAGGATTTTGTACAAAAGGTAAAGAAGCACTGCTCTCATCTGCTGGTTTTAGGTGTTGGGTTCAGTTGTTTTTTGAGGGGCCAGCTTTGCTCCATTTGTCAGTAAGTATTTCCTACTGATTCCCTACAGCATCAGTGGAGACGAGAGACCTAAATCACCTTCTAGGACTACCTAACACAATCCATGCAAAGAACCGAATAGCTGGTTAGGTCTGCAAAACTGTTTGCTAGAGGTCTTCAGAGATTGTTTCTTTTCCTTAGCAATATAGCAAATGTACACTGTAGGGGTTAACTAGCTTTTAACTAACCTTTGGCATCTAAGTTAGTCACATTTATGTGCATTTTTCTTTTTAGTCCTATATATCTTATTTAAGATGTAGCTCCAGTCCTTTTCCTGCATATCCATCCGTATTCAAAAGAATATTTAAAGGGTACACTTAAACATAGATGTAAACTAAATTATAGCTCACTTGAACAGGCTTTAAGCAAAGGCATAACAAGTTTTCAGAAAAACAAGGTCCTCTAAACTGCACCACAAGCATTACCAGAAGTTTGAATGGTGCAACTGTACAAATATACAGACTTCCTCTGTGATTTGCCTAGACAACCACACTTCTGATTAGAAATGAAAATATTCTGCCAGCCATTAAGAGGGATGAAAAAACATGCAGCAAACCTTTGAAGAAGTAATTTGTTATGTGGTATCTTGCAAACATACATTTTTCTCACCTACCATTTAAGGATCTCAACTCTGAAATGCTGGCTCTGCCAAATAGCGCACCATGCTTTTATGGGACAGTCTCCCACAGATGCTTACAGTCTATGAGTCTACTCATTTGCAGTTCTGAAATAATGTCCCTGAAGCTAAACACTGAGAAACTGAGGTAATATGTTACAAGAGCTCAGGCAGCTTCCGTGAAGAGCAACCCAGGCACTTTGGTTGAGAGGGTTTGTCAATGCACTCCAACTAAACAATCTGACAATGTCACGAAATCACCATGTTCCTGCATTTCATTCCTATTCCTCTTGCCATCCCAGAACTGGAGGCTCAGATGCTCTCCCAAGAAGGCAGCGTTTATATCCAGCTTTATGAATCTTGTTCCTTACTTCAGGGGGGGAACTTGGCCCCAAGCTTCCCTGAACTGCTCCTTATTTCAGCCTCTAGAAAAGCTGAAAGCATGCAACGGTGTTTACAAACACTTCAATATGTATGAAAAAACCCGTAAGCAATTGTCTACCAGAGGAATCCATTGGGATCAAAGTCCAGCTGCCGGAGTTTGCAACACTCAACCCGGTTGCTAGAGAGTAACGTGTAAATTGCTTTCAGTTAAAACGGATGGAAAGGTGGATAATCCACAGGTGCTGAGAGAGCAAGTCTGCAGTGCCTGGTCATGACTGTGGTGCTGAGTGTGCGGCTTTTTGCACCAGCACCAACAGCGACACCCTGCCCAGGGGCAAAGGCAGCCATGTAGCACCGTGCCCACCCCCGACCCATGTCAGGACCGGGGCCGGGGGGGGGACAGGGGGACGGGACAGCCCTGGGAACGTGGGCTGCTCTTATTGTCAAAGTCTGACAAAGGTGAAGGAGAAGAAAACATTATGAATGTTACAAACTCTTCTCTTGGTAACTCTATGGGGTTATAAGCAAAGACATCCACATGAAAATCTCAAAATCTTAAATCAAACATACAAAACAAGACAGCCTGGAAGCCTGTATGTCAGAAGATCTGCCTCAGAGTTATTAAAATCAAATAAAAAAGAAACAAACAACAGATCTTTTCACCCCATCCTGCAGGCAAAAAAGAAACCCAGATATACTGGATACATATTCAAGCTTTTGCCCTTTTACACATATTATATATATCTAAAAGACACCGCAGTATTTGTAAATATTGTGGGTGAGATCTTAAGGAGTGCTTCGTGTTTGTCTAACTTTGCTCCCATTGATATAAGCCAGAGTTTCATCATTGATTTCAAGTACATTTTAGACATGTATCTCCAATAGTTAACCATATTAATATTCAAGAGCTAACATCAATGCATTTGGCATGATATATCACATTTGTTATAGCATCATTCATTTAGTTTTTCACTCACAAAAAGCTGAAGTAAAAGATCCTATTTCTAGCCAATGTTGTGGCTTTTGCAAGTAGGCGAGACAATGCTTTTACCAGCAAGATGCTAAGTCTTGAAGAAAAATAGCTTTATTTGACGTCCTATCTACTCATGGCTCATTAGCTTCCTTACGTTCTTAAATGCTTCAAAACTGAAGCAGAGTACAAACGCAATAGAGTTTGACATGTTTACCAGAAAAGAAAAAAGGAGGAGAATAGCAGGGAAATTCCTACTGTCAATATTTAGAAGCGGCTTACGCCTTCTATGTACCTTCTCTGGGCATTTTACTTGACACTGTCTTTTCTGAAGGGTCATGGCTCAACAGGACACGTTCACTTATCATTGTGCCTGTCACTAAGCGACCATCAGCAGCCTACCCTCACACTGACCTACATTGGGGGGTGCAACTTCTTTTCATGTGACAACAAGAGAACTAATTAATCCTGATAACTGAGGAATCTCCTCCCATAGGGAAAGGGGTGATATTTTTTTGCATATTCTATTTGTTTCGGAAGGCTTATTAGATACATGGGAAAGTCAGTCAATAGGGCTGCTAAATTAATGAGCAAACATTAATTTAGATTGCAAAAGTTAGCCATTCTGTCTAAAATAAGGAAAGGACAAATATTTTTTTAAAGAAAGCAGAGGGTATAATCTGTAATTTGCAAGGGAACAAGAGAATAAACCTTCTTTGATTATTTTTTGCCTTGCAGAAATGGTGATGCTCTTCCTGAATGAAGTAAACAAAAATTTGAATTGCCTGTCAACCAAAAACACTGATTACAAGCAACTTAAAAAAGGAGAAAATAAATGAACATGCATATTTTTTTCCAATATGATGTGTGAGTTCAGTTCTACAGACAGATATCTGAGTAACGATGTCCACACGAACAACTTTCCACTTACTTTAGCTAAACCTCAGTTTCTCTTAAGAGGATAGAACTGCTGAGCTCAAAATTGGGAGCACGTTCTGGATTATTATCTCTGTCCTGATTTTTCCAGCTTCTACTTTTAAATGTCCTTTTATACACTTTGAGTTTCTGCTACCTTTGACAAAAGGAAGTAAACCCAAAAGCTAGCTCTATGGCTTAGTTAAAAAAGTAAATAAATTAGAAGTTACTAGAAATTTCCTTGAAGTTAACAGGTTTCGTAGCCTTTACTTTTAACATCTTTTTCAGAATTCAAGGCTGACTGACTGTCTTCCAGCCGCTCCAGTTGTCCTGAACGTGTTGACTAATCTTTTTTCACCTGCACAATGAGAGGTTAAGGAGAACGATCAGTTTGTCTTTGCAACTTCAGTGTATACAAAGAATCTGACCTTCTGGGTTTCAAGTGCCATCTGAGGGCAATAAAGTTATCCATCATGAAGTAATTGTTTCAGTCACTGTTGGATTTGCAGGCTTGTTAAATGTAACTGACCCTTTGTGGTTTTTACCATCAAATATCATTTCCTCCTGATTTAAACACATTCAGCAAAAATGTATTTCGTAGAGGACACTCCTGAACTGGAAAGAGAGCACACATGATTTCTTAATAGGGTCTTCACCTCTCTGTGCCCCTTAAAATGTGGGTCATTCGGTTCAAATGCAGCCCAGGACTTTACTCTTGCTTATGAGCACTTCCTTATGAGTCATCCCACTGAAGGGAATGGTAATACCCACATGTGTGCAACTAATAAGCCAGTGCAGAATTTGGCTGAAATGCTCAGGAGCATGCTGTACCCAGTGGGTTGACCTTCAGCTCGTCTCCAGTGAAAATGAGCTGAGTCTCACCTGCAGCAGCACCTTAACCAGAACATGGCCACCAGCCAACCTCATAAGGGGCACATAGCTTTCCTCCATTTTATAAGGAAATCTGGTTTTGGTAGTTTTCTTTATTTCAGAGCTCTTCTTGGCAAGCTACTGTATTAACAACACTTCTAAAGGTACTTCAGGCCATTCTGTGAATAAATATAACTTTTTTTTTTTGGACAAACAGTTGTACCTATCCATAATAATTCCAATTACACCATCACACCACATCACTCTATTTAAAAAAGGAGAGAGAGAAAAAGGAACTTGTGGTCAACTCTGAAGATCCATTTAAAGTTTTGATTTACATCTGACCACAAGGAGAAGTACTGACCAACAGGCTTCCCAGTTTAATTGACACTGAGATTCTCATCAGCATCAATACTTGCATCAATAAGACAAGAAAACTTCTAGGCAGAATTGTCTCAAAATTTGAGTGACGATTGGAAAAAAAATATTGATTCTTTTCCTGCCTGAAGGGTGAAAGTCTGGCCTTGTCCTGCCACAGGGCTAGAGGGAGAAGGGATCACTCTGGATAATGACGCTTTCTACTTCTGTGACTGCTGGTGGCTGGGAAGAACTACTACTTGAAGAAGCTACTCTTTCCCCTATTTCACCTATGTTGCCTGGGTTCCTAGTGCTCAGGCACAGGCAAAGCAGCCAATGCAGCCTGGTTCCTGCACCCAGAAGTAAAAGCACCATTTCCATTGCCTGTACTTAGAAACAGCCTCCAGGAAAGGCCTACAGTGCCAAACCATGAGCCACCCTGAGGTTCAAAGCACTATCTCCAGGTCTTTCAGATGCCACCCAAGTCCCCATCCTAAAGGAAACCTCACAGTCCTTCATACACCTAATTTCATACCACTTCTCTGAAGCAAATCCAAATATCCAACCTAAAGTCCGCAGAAGAGAAACTAAGACAGATTACCTGTGAGGTAGCAAGGAGGTACGCCTACGTCCCAAGCTGACACTGACAATTGTCCAGATAAGCAAGCTCATGATCTGAAGCAGCAAAACATAACCACTATTTCTATGAAAGCAGAACTTTGCAGGGCAACTAAGGGCCATGTGGACTTGCAAGGGTTAATTGTAACATGAGGTTCTTGGACTCTAAGGTAGCTTTGTCCCCGTTTCCTGTTAGCTCTTGTGCAGAGAGGGGCACGCGTGTGCTCGTACACGGCCGGCAACAGCCGGCAAACAGAAAGACACTCAGGGCAGAAGACATGGTTCAAGCTGTCTCACTCCTCAACAGATCTATCACTCACACATGCCTCTGTTGTGCCTGAAATGTGTTCTCGTTTGCTTTCAAGATCAAGAAAATTGTTGGAAGCTATTTACTAACAAAGTACACGTTGAGGCATAAAAAACATCAATTCATTGATTTGTCCCTTCCAGGTCCAGAAGGCACATTCCGATTATCCAGTCTGACCTTCTGCAACACATGGCCAGTGATTTCTGGATCAAATGCTTAAATCTGATTAATCTCAACTGTAATTTCAGAATTTACAGTACCATTATGGCATAACAGTCAGCGAAGAAAATGGATAGGTTAATGGATGAGAAAGCTGGGCTGCTGTGTAGATACAGCGTCGTAATAGAGTCTGAACAGCATAAGGTTTATCACAGTAGATTAGAAGAGTCCTGGGCAGACTAAAATGCCTTGACCCCGACTCCACACCCTGGAATTAAAAATCAGTGGTCAGGGTAAATGGATACGCTACTGCCCAAGAAAGGTCTCCACAGGCACAGAAAAATGTGTCTTATTTGAGCAAGTGTGTCCTCCCTCTCTGTTCTGGATCTCAGAGCAAGCGATAAGGGTTTATTTGCTATCTGTATGCTTTTGCTGTCCCTAGATGTGTAAACACACTGATACAAGACTAGATGTTATAGAGGCAAAGCAAAACACCCAGCAGTTAAAAATAGAGCAAGTCCAATTCTGAGAGCACTTCATTAGCATGTCTGAGCAGTACACGTTAGGATGCCAATATGGTCAATAGCTGCAAATGTAAACAAACACGTATTTCCCCTCTAACTGCCAAATATTTTGCCAGTATTTGCCCTAGCTAAGGCGGTGCTTGTAGAAGCCTGTGGTAAAACCATTTTATTAAAGACCGAAGGGGGTTGTTCCTTTAAAAATTCAGATATAGAAATTTCGGAAGCTGAAATCACAGTTGGTTATTTGAAATAAATCTGGGTCCAGTTACTACCCATGTCAAGTATTACCATTTCCCATCATACCCGGGCATCTGGAAAGCCGCAAAGACAGCCAAGGCCATGCCGTTCAGTGCACTGTGGCCAGGCAATACCTGCTTGAAGGCACTACCTACACCAGCTTGTCAGAACACTGTGTCCTGTCTGCCCTAAAGTCACCAGGCGATTTTGAACACGGGCACAGGCACTTTACATAATGCCATTTAAAAATAATTTTCAAAATTTAACATTCAGAGAACCCGGTGGAAAAAAATAATTAGTTTCCTCTTTTATGCATCTAATTTTAATAAGTTTAGAAACTTAGCATCTGACATGAGCACCTTTGCCAACACCTAGCGAGGCGAAGGTGCTCATTTCATTAGCTATATAAGGAGAAAGCAATTACAGAGAGGAATTAAATCAGCCATGGTCACAAAGATTTTATTCCCCTTTGAGCATGTGGAATTGAAAATGGCAACCCAAATTCACAGTCTAATGCCTCCATCATGAACCATCATGGGATCATCACTCAGGTAAACCACACCAACGGGGCAAAACGCACAAATATATGCCGTGCATTGAGAAAAGTGAGAGCCATATCACAGTTGTGTCCACCTAAGTCTGGTCTTCTTTCCAACAGAATGAATTCCCAGCTTAAAAAAGCCAGGTCTGCTGACGCTGTTCTCAGTAAGGACTGGTTATAGCAGAGCTCGGCTGTAGCAATGCTTTCACAGCCACATTTGTCACAGACCCGTGTGGCTCACATACATACCCCTCCATTCACCCAGGAATATGGTTTCATGCTCCCACACGCGGTTAAGCCTGTGCTGCTTACAGGACTGTAGGTAGCCCTACCCATGTTACGTCTGTGAGCCATCGGACCCTACTCTATCACTTACGGACACCTGTCAGCAATCACCACGCCTCTGCTCTAATTCCACCATGCCGGGCCCCAGCGCATAATCATCAGTTTGGTATTTTTTGAGAAAAGTTTGTATCATTAACTAGCATAGTAGGAAAGCATTGATATGGTACCAAAGACAAAGCATGTATATTAAAAAAAGACTAAAAACTAATTCAAAATTCCTATGTAGACTAAGGGGATAAATATTCTTGGCCAATTTTAATATATTTACCAACTTGATGCTTAAGTTTTGTTACAGATTCCCTGGCAGGACAAATTAAGCAACATAATAGGATTGAATTGGAAGACTATTTCTTACAGACATCTAAGCAAACTGCCTGCCTGTCAGTAACCTGTCAGCTCACCCAGAAACACAGGCCTATCAGATCCATTTGAGGCTGTACTATCCATTAAGCTGTGCACACTGAAGTAAATTAAGAACTAAATAAAAGAAAACTTAAAGCAAAGTTGCAGGATTTCCACTTTGCTGAAGGCTGCCGGTTATTATTTCCGATACTCCATCATTATGGCTGAACTGTTGTGTAACACTCCAAGAAAAAAAAAAAAAAACCCAACAAAAAGACAAAGTCGGGAATTGACTTTCCATCCACCCTACTTTAACGTATAAAACACAGCTCCAAGCAAAAGCCCTGGGTTCAAAACAAGGGAAAATCAGTGATGCGACACAACAATTTAAACTAGAGAGGTGAAAACCAGAACAGTCCGCGCAGAGGAGTCCTTTGCAATGGCTCAAGAGGCTGGACTCATTCTGCAGTTAAATGATATCTAAACCATGAAGTCTGGGGTAGGTGCACACGCAGAGAGCTTCTGGCAAGTTCACCTATGGCTCAATTTACACTGAGAAATTATAATCATTAATACTCATAAAATAGGTTAGAATGAACATCAATGAATAAAACACTGGATGAAACAAAGAAAGGTAGGTTTTCACCCCAAACGCTACCAGCACAACAGAAGAAGAAAAATCTCTGGATTATACAATATAATGCAATTTAATCCCACTATGTTATATCCATTTGCCATAAACATAGGCAACACCTGAATTTTGGCAGAGACTAATTTTAGTTTCCTTGACTCTCAATCCCACGGTTTCTTAGTAAATAATAGTGGATTTTAGATCATACTACAAAAAAATTTCCTCTCTGGAGAATTTTATCAGATAACTGCTTCCTGCAAGGCTCCTTGAACCTCCCCTGAAGATCACAAGTTGGACACTGATGGAGACATGACACGGAGCTAAATAGAGCCCTTGTCTGATCCAGGATGGCAACTCTCACGCTTCTGTTAACATTAGTCCATGGTGATCCTGATGAGAGGTTTTTCCACAGAGGAAGGACAATGGGAACAAAAGGGGCGAATTCCTTCGCTCCGTGGCAGGGAAGAATCCCACAGGAAGGACGCCAAAGCGAACTATGTGAAATTGTGAAATTCCTCTCATGAAACGCCCTCACACTCATCCCTCACCACTCCCCACGCACAAAGCAGGGGGTCTTGTTCCCAGAGCACGGGCTTCCTGAGGGAACTTCCGAGGAGCAGAGACATCTGCTTATGGGTACCCAGCTCTGTGAGGGCCACCGAGCCCTGCCCGCTTCGCCCCGGCTTCCGGGCACGGAGCAGAAATAATGTCACTGCATTGCCACAGCATCTTCAACCCACCAAAGTCCTAGAAATAGCTTCCTTCTAACCACTTCCACATCTTTCAGCTGCTCTAGTGGCAAAGAGCACCTCGTTTCAAGGCCATAGCTCCAAAAGAGTGAATACAACTTAAAAGGGATTGCACTTAGGAGTGCTTAGTGCCACATAACAGTGAAGGTTGGAAGAGCAGCTCCACCACCTAGAAAAGTCATGCAAGCAGAAATCAGTGTCAATCGTGTCCTGCTGGATTGTGCTCTGTCTAAATATGTTACAGGGGTGACTTAACACTGTGGATATGGACAAATTGATTTTAGTAATGAAAATCAAGTGGGATTTGATGGAAAAACAGCAAAGATAGTAAAAATCAGGTCATCATGAACGTGAACCTTTTGCCTCTCCATTAATACAAACCAAACAAAACTCTGGGAAAGATGACGAATAAATCAATTAACTGTTTCACAAGCATCTATAATGGTCTTGAATAATACAGATGCGTCACAAGTAAAATCATCCTCCTCTTCATCTTTAGGCCACGGTACCACAAAATAAAAACCCCAAATACCGAACACGACTTACTACAGAAGAAACAGTCATCCACACTCCCAGTCCAAGTTTCTCCATACATCTCAATGTCTCAAGACGTAGGTTTCAGCCAAAAGTACCTCTGAAATGTATAGTTTCAAATCTCTTCCCTGACAGCCTTGTGTTTCTCAATCTGTTATCGCTTTGCTTCGTTCCGGCATGAATTCATTCTGCCCATCACGCAAGGCAAGATATTGTGCCACACTTGGCTTTGGAGAGAGCACTAATGCCTGTATTTTCACTTCTCAAGCTGCTGCTTGCAGCGTATCTTTTTCTTTTAACCACCAGGATTTATGCAGTGCTGACCTCCAACAGTGGGGCACCTTCTTGACAATCACTGGACCAGTTTTATGATGAGCAGTTCCTACATGGTGGATTAAGAAATCAGGCCATTCCCAGCTGGGAATGTTTGGGGAAGGCTGTTTCTCGGTTGCAGGAATATGTATGGTAAGGATGCATCATAAGGGCAAAGAGCGAAGAGCCTGGTGCTGTCCATGGGAGGAATTCATGCTCAAATATGCCCAGAAACCTTTCCCCATATTCTTACACACAGTGATAGAGGATGAAAAGAGACTCTTGGGCAGGGGTGGGGGGGCGGGGAGTGAGATCTAAAGATAAAAAGCATGGCTGTGAAAGGAGCAGTTTGCAGGTTGCTTTCACATCAGTAGGAGAGACTTGGCTCCAGGAGCAGAGGTGACTGTGGTAGCTGGGCATCCTATGCTTCATGGCAAACCTATTTCTTACTTTCCATTCCCACTGGGGCTGCAGCAGAAAGACCCAACCCCTTACTTTGGGGGATTCAAAGGAACAATTTGCTGATAAAGCCCCACCACAGCCCCACTGGACACAGATTTTTGAAAGACCGAACCTTAACCCTCATCTGCTGAGCTTCTTCCTTTCCCAATCTCAGTCGGACATAAAACTAGCAACTTGATAAACATTGTGCTTGAAGTTTCCAAACCACATTAAAGCATATGGTTCAGCAACTGTCCTGAAAATGTGGACAATTTCCTTTTGTCCTAAACACCCACACAATGAGAAGGGCCACTGGTTTCAGTCTTTGAAGCATTTGACAAAAAATAGGCTCAGCTTGTTTGTTCACATGTAAAAAAACACCCAATGCCACTGAACAAATCCTCAGATCTCCCGAATGACAAATTTGTAGAGTTTTTAATGTATTGGGTGCTTCTGGATATGAAGATCTTTACTAGGCACAGCTCAAGTCATGATTTCCTCCCACATGAACCATAAATCTAGAGGATGCTAGCCTAGCCCAAAGGAATTGCTCCAGATTTACACCAGCTATAAGAGAATGAAATTTAGCTTTGGGTAGAGCATATGAGCAAAGCACTTATCTGGTAAAACATCGGTAAGTGATGTAAGTGATTTTCTTTAGCAATGCCAGAAAGTTTGATACTTAAACTCTACGCATACCTTTTTTTTTTTAAAAACCTGTGCTGTACAGCCGGGTCTAACTCCTCTGCCTTAAGTGAATGTAGTCCAGAATTTGTAAGGGATCCTAGTTTCTGTGAAGAGCCAGAAGAACTGGGAAACCCTTTTCTTCGAGATTCCGTTAAGATTTCTAGCCCTAATCCCAAATTAGACCGCTGTAGCTGGGTGTCTGCACAGCTGTTTCAGCTGAGTACCCAAATCAACCCAAAACCTTCACGTATGAACTTCCATCTGAATAGCACGTTCAGAAAAGTCAGGTTAGTTATTGTAAGAAATTAACCTCAGCACTGATTAGATTTGACCTGGAATTTCGTCCTTCATTTTTTCCAGCTGACCATGAAATTGAAATGTCCATCACTCGCTGGGGATTTTGATGATCTAGTTCCAACTGTAATAACTGAGAATCATATAGCACTGCCCACAGATAAGACTGTAATAGACTCTATTTATCTCTGAGCTGCTAATTGTGAAGTATTGCTTCTGTGTGGACAGCTGGAAATAAAGCCAAATTATCTGCCTATGTTTCTGGAAATGTGTCCACATAATCCTCGATCCAGGCTGCAGAATCTGATCTTTTCAGGATTTAAACCCAGTCCTTCACATTCCCAAATGCTATCAATTAAAATTATTGTTATACAAAGTCTAGGACCAGGAGATTTAATTTAATATGACTACAACATTTTCACATTGACCATTATGTGTACAGTCTGTAGCATAAATGTATGCAATAAAATTTGTGGAATAAATATATACAAGCTATAAAGGAAACATATGCGAGTACTATGCAAAACACAGACAAAAGTATTGTTCTTTCCTACGACAGCCAAAATATGCAGGTGCATAGAAATACAAAAGAGCTGAAATGTTCAACACTCACATCTCAAAGAAACATAGTTTTCTTAATCTCATTTTCAAATGGGGATTCTCATGGCTTTCCAGCTTGCATGTTGTTTTGGGGAAATCTAGATTATTAAATAGACATAAACAAGCTAAAAGACCTCTTTCTATCGGATGCTCATGAAGCTCTCTGTAGTAACTCCTGAGCCACTGACTATTTCTGTGAATCTCCTCGGGTACCTGTCAGTAAATGGAAGTTCCGCATACACCCGCAGAGACTGAATTACAAGAGGGGACCATACAGCGATGATGAATGAAGTTTCATCAAGGACATTTGAAAGGGAAGTGCTGGACAGCACGAGTAAGAATTTTAGGTAGGTAGGCAGTGAAGGAGGGTGAAATGAGAAGAAAAGCATAGAGAGACATATGGTACAAAGCATCCCACCACTTCACCAACAACTTTGAAACATGCCATGCAAATGTCAAGTATGAAGAGTTTTACCACTGACCCAGAAGAAGCATGATCAACCTATTTGGGATGTCCAAATGAAGTTGGGCAAGGATGACTTTCTTTAAAAAAAAAAAAAAAAAAAAAAAAAAAAAAAAAAAAAAAAAAAAAGGAACAAAATCAGAGTTTGAAACAGTTGAAATTCTGATTTGGACCGCAATCTTTTGTATGTTTAAGGAGGGAGGATACCAATTTCCAGCAAACTGGTTGTAAAGGCACTCAGCCAAATTACAGAGAAGCACCTTTCCAGTGCCTATCGCACTTGAGCTACCCCAGGATGTACGTCCCCACAGCCCAGCACCCAAAGCACCAGGTTTTCCCCTAAAGAAGCCAAGTTTTTCCCATTGGAATTCGTCTAGGGTGCGCATGTCCCTGAGAGTCCCTGGAACAGGAAGGTGAACCAGGGTCTCTTACAGTCCCCAGCTCACAGAGTCCACCTTCTCCCTGGGCAGTGGGTTTGCCATGATTTGCACAATGGAAAACCTTTCCGACAGGAAAGAGGAAGCCAGTCCCCCAGCAATAGCTGATCACTGCAGGAGCCCATGTGGGAGTGGGACGCCGAAGTTCAAGCTCAAGCTGTGAAGGAAGCCTGGCAAGGATTTGAACCCACGTTTCCTGTATCCAGGGTGGTTGTCCCATGCCTGTGCCTATATCATCCTGGGCATAAAAACCTTCTTGGCAGAGACAAATAACGTGGGGAAATTAGCGCTTTCCTGGGAAAAAAAAAAAAAAAAGGGAAAAAGAATACCTATGTATCTGTTTCAAAGTTGATGAATCAGCACTTCCCGAGCAGGAAAACGTCTCGTCGGAGCGGCTCCACCAGCCCTTCTCCCCAGCAGCCGCGGGAGGCGGCTGCCGCCGGCCGGTAACACCAGCAGCGCCCCGGGAGCGCCGCGCCGGGGCCGCTCCGGCCGGCACACGGAGCAGCGCGCCGGGGCTGTTCTGCGGTCAGCCCGGGCACCACACCGGGACCGCTCCGGCGGTCACCCCGGGCACCACACCGGGACCGCTCCCGCGGACACCCCGCCGCGCCGGAACCGCTCCCGCAGCGGTGCGGAGCAGAGCGAGCCCGTGGCCACTTGCGCGGGGGAGCGTGACGAGTCGTGCGGCCGCGCCGCTAGCCGCAGAATCGCTCCGCCGCTCGGCCACTGGCCTCGACGCCTGTCCCGGCGGGAGCTCGCGTTTTTCCTTCCCCACCCGCGATTTGCTGTCGCTCCCAGCCGGCCGCCAAGCCCGGCGATGCTGCGCGGAAGCTGCCCCGCGTCTCGGAGCGCACCTGGGAAGCCCCGTTGGGGAAGCGGGGATGCCAAGCGGGGGGTTGGGGGGGCTACGGAACGGTCGGATCACCCCGTGGGGCAGCCCCACAGGGGGTGCGATGTGCCCACGCGGGACTGGCCCTTGCCCGGTCCCCCGCAGCCCTGCTCCCAGGTGACCAAACGACTCAACGCAGGGACGAGCTCCCCACCACGGCACTCCGGCCCAGCAGGGACGGCTACTCGCTCAAAGTAACATAAAACTCGATTAAGAAAAGCAAATCTGCGCTAATCCATCCCAGCACACGCAGCACTGCGGGATGCAGGCGCCGGAGAGCAGCTCCGTCCCACTCTCCAGAGACATCCACGCCGGGTACCCGTGCGGCCGCCCCCCGCAGGAAGCCGCGACCGATGCTCCGCCGCCCTGCCCGGGCAGGAGGCAGAAGGAGCTGGATTTTTGCGAAGGAAATGGGCATCTTTTCCGCTTCACGGACAGAGCTGGGAGAGGCTGACACTTGGAAACAAAGCGGGGAGGAAAGAAGCCTGCCCTGCAGCCAAGACATGCTTTCTTTTCGTGATGCACCGGTTCGGAGATCGCTCGGGACGGCTGTCCCCCGTGGCCGGGAGAGGGTCCCCTCCCCGCCGGCACCGCCGCCTTGCCCGGAGGAGGGGAGGCACCGCGGCTCCGCACCGCCGGCACCCCCGGGGCGCCGCTCCCGGGGCACACCGCCGGTGATCCGGAGGATAACGACCGCCCGGGATGCGGCGTTTCGCGACGCTCTAAAAAGCGGGGATCGCGTCCCCCGGCCCTACCCAGGGTAGAGGGGCGGATGGGAGGCAGGTGCCCGCCGGCTCCAGCCGACAAGCGGAGTGCGGTGGGGCCGGTCTGGGGGCACGGCAGGCGCCGCTGAGGAGGCACATCGCTGGTGGCACGTCGCGGAGAGTCAGGAGCGGAGAGAGGGCTGGACGGGCAGAGGGTGCCGGCGGACCCTTACCTGCGAGCAGGAGGGCGGCTCCCAGCAGCACGGTCCCTGAGAGCAGCTGGCGGGGCATGGTCCTGCCCGCGGGAGCACAGGGCTCTTCCCCTGCCGACGGCAGCGAGGCGGCGGCAGAGACGCCGGCTAGGCTCCGACGGGCTCTCCTCGGTGCCGGGCTCCTCCCGCGGTGGCGGAGATAACGGCGCAGCGCGGCGCGGGATCCGCATCCAGCAGCCCCCGAACCCTCCCCGCCCGCCCCGGCCCGCGGAAAGGGAGTGTCCGCAGCCAGCCGCCCTGCCAGCTTCACCTCCCNCGCGGAGCCCAGCCGTGCCTTCCCGGAGCCCGGCGCTGGGGAGATTCCAGCCGCCCGGGGCCGCAGCGCTGCCGGGGCGAGGAGCGGGGCTCGCCGCCCGCACCGCCGGGGAAGGCGCGGGGAGCGATTTGCGATTCCCGGACGAAACGCTGAGCTCGGGGGAGGTCCCCGCTCCGCAGAGCCCCCCTCCTGCTCCGCAAGAAGACCCCGGCAGCGCTGCAACCCGTCTCCGGCTCCTGGGCCGGGGGCCAGGTCAGGCCGGTGCCGCACAGCCTTTTTCCGTTTTCCCGGCCGCCGGGAACGATGCTCGGGGCGTCTCAAAGAGCTGCCTGTGCCCCGGGAGCCCGGGGCTCCTCTACCCGCCTTCCTTAGGGTGGCGGAGAGGGCAGCGGCGGGGCAGCCTGCCCTGTGCGGGGCCTGTCCCGGAGCGGGCGCGGGTCCCCTGCCAGCAGCACGGAGCGCTTGGAGCGGGGAAGCCAGGAAGGGGCAGCACTGGCTAAGGATGCTCCAGAAGTCTGCCCTGCCAGTGCTGCTGCTGGCCTTCACTGACCCTGTGGCATCCAGGACCATCCTAGAAACATATTTCTCCTCCCTATGCACTTACCTTATGTTTTTCATACGTGTTTTATTTTGTGAAAGACCAGAAGAGAGCCTGTGACAGCAAAACTCGAGCCCTGTGCTTCCACTTTTCTCCTGTGTAGCTAGAGAAAGGCTATTGGGTGAGTCAGGTCTTTGGTTTGACTCAGTATGGCCCTTCCTATGTTTTGTCCTATGAAATAAGTCTCAAGAGTATCTGTATGGGGCAGGTAAATGTGATCACCCCCATTTTACAGAGAAGGAAATGAAGGCACACGGAGAGGTTAGGCGGCTAGTCCAAGGTCATAGGAAGCTGGTGACAAGAGCCAGAAATAGAACTCAGATCTCCTGTGTCCCACCAGACCATCCTGTGCAAGAAAAAAGATGAGAAGTTGGTGTTGTTTTAACTTGAGAACTGTTTAGCTTTCAAGTTTAAGGTCTGTGAGAATGTTTCCTGCACACTTCTGTCCAACTCCTGTTCATAAATTACACCCTAAGCTACCAATTTAAGTTTGCATTTTCCAATCTTCCTGCCCCCAACTGAGACCTTGAAAATAAAATAGTTATGGATACCTTCCCCCTCATCTGCTCACACCATGGGGGGAACAACCCAGAGGTTTCTTTCCCGAAGAGGATGACTCATAAGAAATCACCTCCTCCAGTGGAGAGGACAGCAGCTGGGAAAACAGTCGTCCAGTGAGGACAGACCAACCAGAACTAGGACACTGGGCATACTGACAGCTCAGACCCCCTAGGAGCAAGGGCTGCCGGTGGAAGGAGCTAAGGGAACTGTATGTCCCTGCCTTTGACCTACCCAGTGCTGAGTACGTGCTGAGTCTGAGATGATGCAGGCCCCATCACAAGCTCAGCAGCCATGCCACACCAGTTCCTTCCCACCCTCTTCACACCTCCCACATCACCGCTGCATTCAGCCATGTCCCTTCAAAGATGACAGGAATTCGGCAAGGCATGCCTCCTTCCTTCTCCAATGGATGTCACCAGCTCCTGATCCACCCAAGGAGCTGAGGACTAGTGAGGGCAAACCTGAAGATCTGCTCGTAACCCCTCGTCACTCTTCATACACTAAAGCCAGGGAGAGAAGAGATGTGGAGCCTGCATGAAGACTGAAAAGACACCAGTAGTGAGATACAGGGAAGAGAGAGGCAGCAGACATTCCCATAAAGCAGAATGAAGGAACAGTGGGAAGCCTGTGCCTGGAACTGGAAGAAAGGCCTCTCTAAACACATAGGCTGAAATATCTGGGCAGATGGACAGTGCATGTGTGAAGGGGAGGGTTGTGTGGAACCTATTTGATCTTATTTTTTGTGTACTAGCATGTAAGTGGCAAAACACAGTAAGGTGAGGACTTATTTCAAAGTGTGGTTTAAATGCTCTGGCCAAACAAACACTAAGGAGCTGGTCCTAGACCTGTCCCAGGCAAATGCCTATCCTCCAGGCAATATGATCTGTTCATCCCAGAATCTTAGGCCTTGGTCTGATGCTCAGCTGTGAGGGGGATAGAATCATAGAATGATTAGAGTGGGAAGGGACCTTAAAGATCATCTAGTTCCAACCACCCTGCCATGGGCAGGGACACCTTCCACTAAACCACATTACTCAAAGCCCCATCCAGCCTGGCCTTGAACACTTCCAGGGATGGGGCATCCACAACTTCCCTGGGCAACCTGTTCCAGTGTCTCACCACCCTCACAGGAAAGAATTTCTTCCTAATTCTCCTCTTTCAGTTTCAAACCGTTACCTCTCATCCTATTGCTACACTGCCTGATAAAGAGTCCCTCCCCATCCCTCCTGTAGGCTCCCTTTGGGTACTGGAAGGCTGCTCTAAGGTCTCCCTGGAGCCTTCTCTTCTCCAGGCTGAACAACCCCAGCTCTCTCAGCCTGTCCTCACAGCAGAGGTGCTCCAGCCCTCTCATCATCTTTGTGGCCCTCCCCTGGATCCACTCCAACAGGTGTGAGGGCAATTTTTGTCCTTGGAATACAGGATATGTAACTGTTGTTACACTACCTTCTGCTCTAAAATGTGGGACCTTTCCTTTTTCTAGTATTTTTTAAAAAGTCTATTACTAAATACTAGAAAGGAAATCAACCAAATTTAGCAGCTGAGAGTAAGCCCTCTGAAATATATCAGGCAAACATCCTTGCTGCAAGGCTGACCATCTTCTCAATCTCCAGCACTACAGAAGCTACAGAAGAGGGAGGAGAAAAAGCCTTCACCGTAGACAACCTCTGTTTTTAGTGTTCACTTGCAGCCCAGCACTACCTTGTATTGTTGGATTTTACCCTGCTCTGCAGGAAGATGGCTTCTACCAAGCCTTTTGCTTGAACAACTCATACATCTGATCATCCAGTTGTCAGGCAGCAGAAGCACCAACTCTCCCATATGCATCCGTTATGCCTCCCTGGCCAACAAGACTCATTGGAACAACACAGAAAATGAGCAACAGGAAATTTGATTGAAAAGACGAGTAATCAGGGCATTCATCTCCCGGGTCCGCCTTGAGCAGCAGACTACCATGCTGCAAAGAAACACAGACACCACCCTGAGCCCACAGGACCTTTCATAGCTGAATACTTAACCAGGGCATTACCTCTTGTCTGCTCTCTGCCAGCCTTTGTGACTCTTGCATGTCTGGTTTCAAGAGTTAGGTAGGGTGGAGACTCCTCTCAACCCGGATATGACTTAGTCAAGTTGCTGGGACACATCCTGAGGCTGTGGATTCTACTCCCCCTTGGAATTAGGACACTTGGAACATCCTGAGTTAGGGCTTTAGCCAAGTCTTCTGGGAGGAATCACTTGGACAGTTCCCACGGACCTGGCAAAAATAAAGAGCCTGGAAAATCCCACTCACACCAGCAGCTGATACCCTCCCAACCTGACCTGTCTCTTTCCAGCCATGGAAGCAATTTTTTATTTGCACTGGTGCTCAAAATAGCTCCTTGTGGCACTGGTTTTGATGTTCAGATCATTACACATAAGGCTACTACCAGCACCTGCACAGCAGGTGCCTGCCTGTAGAAGAAGACCGCATGGGCCAGAGTTACAGCTGAAGGACCTTATGACATCTGTCAATCACTGTACTCATAGCGGAGATGCAGGCACCTCACAGGAACAGACTAGGCCGCCTTTGAGATGGTCCCAAGCTCCAGCTGTTGGGAAAGAAGGAAAGACGTCAAAGCAGAGCAGATTGGATCTCCCTCTGCAGGTCTTCTGCAGAATCTGCATCTGCCAACTGACTTCTTTTAAGAGGACTGGGTGCTCCCAGGACTGAAAATTTAAGCAAAGCAGTATTTCAGTTGGTCACCCAAAAACATTACAATTTTTCAGAGTCAGTGAGAAAGGGTCCAATGTTCCCTGTCCACCAGTGGGAGCCTCCTCCATCCCTATAGCCCCTTGTCAGTTGCACTGGCACAACCATTTCTGGGGCTCAATATTGTTTCCGGGGCTCAGTGTAAAACAGTTTGGTGAAATAAGCCAGGATGTAACTTGTCTGCTTTATATGGAGGGCCACTTAGAATCTGTGTCATTTCACTGATACAGCTTACAGCACACCCACATAACGGAGACCCAGTGAACTGTGACAACTGGAAGAATATTGGAGCTTTTGATAGTGATCAAGCTACTGGAAAGACTGTAACCTGAAGCAAGATCCTAGGTGAGATGGATTGGGTCTACTCTTCCAAAGGCCTTCCTCTGACTCTCTTTTCAACGAGGTGGTTTTGATCACACTGATTTTGTCATCTCCCATCTCCCTATGGCAGGAACAGAGTTTAAGGAGCACATTACAAAGTAAATCCCATTTACCATCATCCTTATAACTTTAGCTGCTGCTGTTATTTGGATTTGCCCATGACATTGAAAGCTGCATGTAAACAAAAGTAAAGTTCTTTAGTTTTCTCCAGGGCTGTGAGAAGAAAAAGCTGAGACCTCTTTTCTATACTATTGTGTTTACTGGGACAGATACTTATACCTGCCCACCAGGCAGGTGCATAGATAGCTGTATGCAGAGATACAAACTACAGCTCTGGTTGTGCTGTAGGCTGAGCCTTACCTTACATTATGTAGACTCTTGGCTCTGTACCCGGTCAGTGTGTGTGGCAATGACAGACAAAAGCTGCAGCAAAGAATTAGTCCTTGCAGGACAATCTCACGGCACTGCTGCCCTTTGAAGGGTACAACAGCTCAGAGCAGAGTTTGTGTCACCTCATCATCCAAATTTCCCACCTGCATCAAAGCTAGGTCCACTGTTGAGGGCAGGCAAAGCAGGCAGCAGTCTAACCATAGAAAGTAGAGGCAACAGGAACACATAACTTGCCACAGCTCATTTTTTATTATAATTGGTCAAATGGAATGAGCAATTAATCAGATTATTTGGTATTTTATTGGGAGGTTAGGAAGCTAATGAGTAAGAGCTCCTGCAGTACTCAGGCCCGGAGAGTAGCCCCGCTTCCAGGAATTTTGGTGGTTGAGTTGAGGAGCTTATCTGGCCAAGTACATGGTCAGTGCCTTTGCTGGCAGTTGCTGTTGTGGAGAAACCAAGAGGTGAGGATCTTCCACTCTTGTCCTTTGGGAGCTGCTTTGAAACTGAGGCCATACCACTGGTCCTCATTTGTGCTACATCGTGGTTGTGTCACAGCAGCTACACCCGCATGCCATCTTGTACCTCTGCCATTTTGACTCCGACCCACTGGCTTGTCCTGCCTTCAGACCTGCTGCATCACTGTGGCCTTGCTGGGGGATCACCAGACTGTATCTGAGTCTGATCACGGTCTCTGGACCTGATCCTCACCCAGACTTGCCATTCCTCATCCTGGCTCCTTGCTGGTGCGGCAACTGCTTCCACCTGCCTTTTTACTGTGCTTGACTCACTGAGGAAGCAGCCAGCCCTCGCTGGTCCCTGGCACATCCAACACGATTTTGGCTCTGCCTGCATCTCCTCTTCCTGTCAGGACCACACAGCAGAACGTCAGTGATTTCACCCTGCCTCAATAAAAGCAAACTCTATTACAATACACATTTTCTTTCAAAATGCTACACAACTGATTTTATATGTGTATTCAGCAATATTTCACCAAACAGGATAAAAAAGAGTGGGACAAGACTTTTTCGTCCCTAATTGGTAGGGGCATTTTTTGTCCTTCTATTTGTACAATAGAAGAATGCTAGTAAGCATTTCCATTATATGCACACGTACGTGCGCTGGACCCCACTCGCACGCATGCACACCTGCATCAATATGGGAATGACCCACTTTTGGCATAGCTTGGTTAGTGTGGTGGTGACGTAGCGCTCTCAGCTTCATCTTCCAGGCATGTGAAATCCAGTCCCCAGCCTTTGCTTCTTCCTTTTATCCTGAAGGATATATATATGCCTTTCCTGGAGCCATCAGGACATGAATGTAGCAGGGTAAGTGTTTAGAAAGAGGCATGACCACATAAAAGGATCGATTGCATCTCCTCCCTGTGGAATCAGGCCAAGGTCACTGCATTTCAGTGGGAAAGACAACGAGAAGGTCAGCAAAAGAACCACAAAACCAAACCAAAACATGTCAAAAAGGGAAAACTACCCAAGAAAATATTGGGCTATGAAAAGAAAACCAGCTTTACAATGAAGAGCTCTTTTCCTCTTACCACCCCAAACACCAACCCCTAGAGGCTTAGTGTTTCCCTCACCATAACACAAACCAGGCCTCCACGCCAGGAGCCCGCGCAGCTGCTGCTCGCAGAGAAGCTGGTGACTCAGTGATGTGCAGGAATGCCTATGTCCTGATTATTTTGGAACAAATCAGATACAAAATGTGAACAGAGGCAGTTATCTGACCACAGAAATGATGTTCACAGGAGTATCTTGGGAGCTGTGTTGGGAAACGTGGGATACGTACAGCACTGCCAAGGTCCTGCAGCACAGGAGTAATGCATATGGTTACACCACACGTGCCCCAAATGGTAGGGCTGGTGTACTCCCTGCCCCACATGCTGGTTCACTTACATGACTGCAAGCAGAGCAATTTCAGGAGAGACGACTGAGGGCACAAGTTTGGAGCTCTGGGCATGGGGAGGTCCAACTGGTCTAGATCAATAGCAATGCAAGCCCACCAGTCTGGTGGAAAGGAAGAGGACCCACTGCAATGTTTGCCCAGAACCATGCCAGAGCTATCTCCAGCTCGATCTGCAAGAAGCAAGGATGATGACTTACAGAGGAAGACTAAGGAGAGCTGCAATGGCCTGGGGGAAGTAAAAGAGCTTCCTCTGAAACACACTAGAATTGTTTTTTGATTGAGATTTTCAAGACAACAGTTCTAAGATAACTCTTTTGCACAATGCATTTCCTTGAAAATAAGTAAAATTAAAGCATAAAAAAGTGTTAAAAAATAACGCAACAAACCACAGTTAAAAAATGAAACTGGCTGACAGGAACGATCGAAAGATTCTTTCACTTCCAGGTCCATGAGACACTCGTGGTGATGTGGGCAGTTATTACCTTAGTGATGCAACGGTGTCATTTCCACGCTATGAAATGAGTATCTTTGCCACCTTCAGTGCAGGAAAACCATAACTGGCAGATCAGCACAACGTGGGGGCAGAAAAGGCTTGTCTGCTGACTCAACAAGCCTCAGAACTGCCCATCTGGTGCTTTGAAACCCCGTCTGGGAATGCTCTCTTGTCACCAGGTCCGGCAGACAGGATCCAGCACAGGTCTAGGAGGGAGAATGATCTGTGCATAAACTAATCTCACAAGTACCAGGAGCTGCTGATACGATTTATGCATGTCCTTACCTTGCATCCTGAAGCTGAGATTTAGGTTGTTTTTGGCAAAAGGGGAAAGGCAAGAAGAGCAGACCAGGAGATTTTGATGGCAGGACTTCTCTTGAGATCCCCAGAGTTTGCAGTGGCTTCTCCTCAGTCCCAGTAATGGGCAGACAGAGGGAAGATGGAGAAGCCAGGACAGGGCTGCAGCCACTGAATCCAAACCCACATTTATTTGCCTGAACACCACAAGGCAATGAAGAACACAATATTTGAAGAACAGCTGTGGAATGTGTATTATACTTTCTATACATACAGTCTTTGTTGAGGTAAAAATTGCCGCAAAGGTCTACGTCTATACGGGAATAACTATGTCTTTTTTAACCCTGTAATACAAGGGGTTGAGCATCTCCTGTGGAGACCTGGGTTAGAAAGACATTTTAATGTTTTATTAACAAGTGTGTGGCCTTTCTGGGACTAGCATTGTGCAAGGGCTAATATCATTAGAAGAAACTGGTTAAAAGTTATTTCATGGAGTTGGACTTCACAGGTAGCAATGAGCTACCAAAGGGCAGAGCTCTCAGTTTGGTTGTTTTTAACTCTCCCACTAGAAATAAAANTGCTGCTTCCCTTCCCGAGAACCAGCGAGCCGAATTTCCCGGGGTGTGTACGGTCAGCAATAAAAAGAGAAACGCACGATTCAAGTTAATTTTCCACCCCCGAAAGGAAATGCTGCTTCCTGTATTATGCAAGGCTGGTGCCAACAACACTGACACAGGAGTCTATTGTCCTTTTCACAAAGCCGTGGTGGGGAAGGACGCCTGAGAAAATAGTCCTTTTGCAACAGCAAGGAGCTTTTGATCTTTGGGGGTAAAAAAAAAAAAAAAAAAG